>CM060620.1:46172466-46237466 GCA_030578275.1 Meda fulgida
GACACCCTTGCCTCATTTAGTATGCGCGGTTCTATGAATATGCAAATGAGCCCCGCCTCCACTCACTCACTCCGAGATCCACTGGTTGACGATCACACGTTGATCTGATTGGTTACAAGGTCGTTTGTGACGTCAGAAACACCAGCGATTTCACACCGTGTTTTTGAGACTGTCTTTGGTTCACTGCAGTTTTAAACAGAAAATACTCAGCAATGCTGTCGACTTATGAACTCACACACGCTTTGTCTTAAAGCATATTAAAAACACCACATAGACATATAAACAATAATAACAAAATAAAAAACTTGATTTTCACCACAGGGGGACTTTAAATTTACTAAATAATAATATACCAAAAGGTGGAAAATCAACAAAAAAAAATTAATAAAGCTCATCCATTCTGTAAAATATGGACTCATGAAATGTCCTCATAAACCACTTTCAAGTTGTAATACCAGTGTAATACGCATGTCATTATACAAATTTGTGTCCTCATAAATCACATAAACAAGCACACACACACACACACACACACACACACACACGGTTCCCAGAGGTGTTTTCCAGCTCAGAGCTATTAATCAGATAACATGTTCTCAAAGAGTTTCATCCATCCTCAAATTATTGATCTTTTACAACAGCCAAAGAAGATTGTTACCGCTTATACAAGAGCTTTCTCATGGCTATCCGGATTTTGCTCTTTTTAAAAAAATGAGATTAATTTCCTAATTCATTTGCTGATTATTGTGGGACTGGATAAGAATATCTGCAGGTCAAGGTTTACCTCTAAAATTAAAGAGTAAAATATATTTTACATTAATGAGATCTTTACGCCCTAAAAATAAGCTTCATTTTCTCAAAATACTCAAAAATAGCTTGTCAAAAAAAAAAAATTACAACCTGCGATATTTTAGTATTATTGATATACCATTATAGTTTGATCACATTTTGAACTAGATTTTTTTTCATTAAAGCTAAAGTAAATACACTCATTTCGTTAATGCAAGTAATTTTATTATTTGTATTTGCCATTTTTACAATTTTTTGTTTTGTTTTAAAAATGTCTTTATAGTTTTGTATTACGTTTAAGTTTATTTTAGTACTTAAACTAAAGAAAGATGAGAAATGTAACTTGCTAAAATAACTCTATTTTGTTTAAATTAAATGAAAGTTCATATTACGTTTATAGTTTTAGTTAACGACATCACAACCACATACTCATTAACATATTACCACCCATATTTGCATATAGCCTACATTAAAGGCGTAAATATGTATGAACATTGACAAACTTTTTTTGCATATGCCTGTGCAAGTTATAGCATGCCAAAAACTTAAATACTGATGCATATGCTAGTACTTGCATATGCAAACAAGTCTGTCAATGCTAATGCATGCATACTGATTTTGATGCAAGAAACCTTGACTAATCATAAGTGAACATAAAGAGGGAAAACAAGACCAACAAAAGTGTACACACTAAAAAATGCTGAGTTGTTTCAACCCATGTTTGGGTCAAATATGGACAACAAACCCAACAGTTGGGTTTAAAATAAAAAATTTAAACCAATGGTTGGGTTTGTCCATATTTGAACCATAAATGGGTTGAAACGACCCAGCATTAAGTGTGATAGTCGAGCGCTCTCTCTCTCTCTCTCTCTCTCTGTGGGAGATTTACAGTGCTAAAGTGTCACCTTGGCCACCCAGTGCAGATGGCGGGTGTTTGGCAATCTGACGTGTGTGTGTGTGTTGACGCGAGAGAGTGTGTGTGTGCTTCAAGCCTGGTCTGTTCTAGCATACATCCAAAATGAGCAAATCCACACCTCTCTTCTATAGCCAAATACTCAACAGAATACAACTGCATGACACGAGCTGCTGTAAATCCCCAGATAGGGACATTAAACTCTAATTCAGGGGCAGTCATGCACTGTCCATTGTCCCTGTTAAATAAACTATTAAAATAAAATTTAAAAGAAATGCCACGATATGGAAACCATGGACGGAATTATAGAATCCAGTCATAAAAATGGAATTGTCAGTATAAAATGGAATGTCACAGAATTTTCTTTCTTTACCTTTATTTTACCAGAATGTTGCTGCATGTCTCAGTGTACAGAGGAGATCTTAAGCAGAATGCATTGTGGCCAGTGGCTTTCAAGCTCCGAAAATGATGCAAAAGCACCATTCAAAACAGCTCGTGCTAGAACGCAATAACTAACATCTTCGAAAGTCATGCAATAGTGTTGTGCAAGAAACAGGGCCAAAAATGCATCCTTTATATGCTGAAAATCATGCCATCTTCTGTTAAAATCTGATGCGTTTAAAATATGTGCAAGAACATATTATTTACATATTTGAACCAGTATATTCAGAAACACTGTACAATAGACACCGTAGAAGAACCTGCACATTGGTTCTGACGTTTATTATGAATAATCGGCTTTGCATTCAGTCAAAAACGCAACAATACAATACCATAGAAAAACATGCACATGAACTTCAGTAATTAAAAGATTAACTTTACATTATGTGGCTTCAGAATACTTATTTGGGGCTTGAGATCACATTGCAACAGAGCAAAATGAAACCAAATTGTTTTCCATGAAAGAAGAAAGTCAAAAGGAGTAAATGAAGACAATTATCACTGCAATTGTGTATGAAACACAATTTCACCACACTGTGGTCTATATCAGGGCAGAAAACAATAACACTTGAAGAAATCGTGTGCAGAGAAAACACCCCCAAATTAGTGGGTTCGCATGAGGACAACAAAGGATAACCGGTGTAGATCCAAATGGACTGAGACAGGATGATAATTTGGACGTCCTCCGAAAGCCCTTTTAAATATCAGACCGTGTCTGAACCGTGCCTGAACCGTGCCTGCCCCCCGCTGGGCTGGAGAGTGTCACGAATCGGTCAGGAGCGGTGGGGCGGGCGATATAAGGGCACCACATCCCTGCCACAAATTCAATCATGCATGAGCCAAAATCCATCTTTCTATTCATCCATCTTTCCATTTCTCCTCCCAGCATCCCATGGGAGCACTTCTAATAGAGCTCGCCCTCCTCCCTCTCGGTGTCCCAATCTTACTCTCAACCCTCATTTCTATTTCTGGCTCTGGAGCTCCAGCCTTTATAATTCACGGCTCTTTAAGGAAACAGTTCATTTACTCACCCTCGTGTCATCAGAACCACAATGGATGTCGGATGAATGTTCTCACAATGACAGTGCAAGTCGATCACATCTGCCAAGCTGCAAAAAAGGCACCCTCGTGCCATCTAAGTCTGTCTGATCTTCAGTCCAGAACCAAAGGAGATGTTAAACCAAATGCATGACAAAGCCGATCGCAAGCAGGGTCTGTCAAGCTCTAAAAATGCAATGCAAAGTATCTTAAAATTAGCTCATGCAACTGTGCAATATATTCAAAGTCTTTAAAAGTGTTAAAGGGGTCATATAATGGTACATGCCCTTTTACAAGTTGCCTGTACACAACCATCATATAATGATAAAAATCCATCCAGTGATTTTGTTTTAATCTCCTTATACGTTTTCCCCCATCTCAAATCAAGCCGTTCGACCGTGTGACGTCACACGGTCGGACGCCCCTCCCACGATTGTTGATTGACAGCAGCGTTTCAACACAGACCCGCCCTCGCTCATGAGCGAGCTGTCAATCATAGTCCGCGCGGACCGGTGTCGTGCCGGAAACTACGCTGGAGTAGCCTACTGTCTATGAGCAGAATGAGCGATTGTGGTGTTCTATTCTTGGGTGCAATAAGGAACACAGCAGTCATTTTAATGTTCCTAAATCTGAACCGCTGAAGACCCAGTGGCTGAGTTTGTTTTCGAAAGGAATATTCCCCACGATCAACGTCAATGCGTTCATGTTTGCGCAAATCATTTCACACACCACACTGCTTTCTAAACGAGGGTCAGTATAAAGCTGGTTTTGCTAAGAAGCTGCTCCTGAAAAAAGGATCGGGACCATCTATTCGTGTCCCTGCTGCACCTCCAGAAGAACTGAAGTGAGTAACATTTTATTCACCTTTATATTAATATTTATATTAATCTTTGCAAATCGCTAGCTTCACGATGAATGCGTCTAAGGTTTACACTCAGGGTACATTACGGCATGTTTTCTATGTACGACGTTCTCAATATAATTCATAATCCCACGTTTATAATGAACAACGCGTTATGGTTATTGGGTTATTGTGTTACAAACGGTGTATGCACAGAACAGAGGGGCGCGGTGAGCAAAGATCATTATCATTTAAAGACACATGCACTTAAACGGCGTGCTGACAACAGAGCTGTTTTTGACCAGGTAAAATAAGAGTTTTCTTACAATACTAATGAGAATTTGTAATTAAAGTATATTACAAACTTTTAATTTAGACCCTAAAGAATCATATTAGCTTGTACAAAAATGGCATTATATGACCCCTTTAAAAACAGGTCCAAATGTATGCTTTTATTTGCAGAAATATCACAGTATAGCAGTCAGACAGTTACTTTCTACTCTTGTCTGACTGTTATACTGTGATATTTCTGCAAATAAAAAATCGTATGCATCGACGTGTGCAGTCATGCATCCACACGTACAGCTGTTTTTATTCTGCATCCAAACTGAGGCAAAGCACACTTGACCAACTGTAATGCAAACAATGTGAATAATGCATGCATGTTCACAACAAACGGTATGATGAATAACATTGATTATTAGTTGTGCATGCCACCCTTTAAAACTTTAGCCTCCAAAGCTGCTAGCTTTATAGAACTGTCAAGCTACTAAGAAAAAGTAGACAAGAGGCTACAAATTAATGGTAAATAAATTTGTATATTGTAAAAAAAAATATATATATATATATATTTGTTTATTTAAGATATTGCCACCCATTTTACCATATGCTAATGATAATACTGGAGGGAAAAATTATTTATCAAAAATTATTAACTGTAAAAAAAAACATCCTAAAAATAATAATATAATTAATAATGTAATCAAATTAATTGTACTAAATATATATATATATATATATATATATATATATATATAAAGGGCAATAATACTTGTTTTTTTATAATAAAACATTTATATACTAAAATAAAATACAAAAAAATACAATATATTTAAGATATTGCAACTCATTTCACCATATTAATGACGCTAGTGCTAATAATATTATAATTTCATGTTTTTTCAGGCATACGCTACAACTTGTGTCTCAGTCATAGAAAAACGTAGAATATTCTGCTAACAGCTACTGAAAAGCACAGTTAAGCTAGTTTTTTTTTTTACTAGTTTTTCTCCCCAACACTGTGCACACGTGAGAAAAGAGCACATGTTCAGGTCAAGGTCATGCGAGGTGACCAAACGCCCGTCACTTAAGCCACGCCTTCACATCTTCACAATGATCACTGAGGTCAGTAACAGGAACAAGACATGCAGCGCTCATATTGATTTTCAATGAGGCCGCATTAAGTGAATCCTGCACTGTCCCACATTGAGTCTGCAGCAGCGAATATGGGTTGAGGACGGTCACACACTGCATCTGAATTCAGCTGCTGACAAACACATCACAGACAAGACATAAGGCTGTGTGATGTGTATCGTAAGCTGACATTATAGTGTCACTTGCTTTTATAGTGCATGCTTTCACTGCGTGATGTAGCCTATAGTAATAAGCAATAAGAACAACCTAAAATTCAATAAATGAGGTTAAAAATGACCTTCTATGAGACTTTTTATTTCATTTCTTTATGATATAGTAAAGCAATATCACACCAAGCAAACATGCAATTTTTCCAAAATATCAGCATGACTGTAAATATTGATTTTATAAAACCAGCTGTTTAACCGAATCGGTTGAATGAATGATTCAATGACTCATTGCCACAGTGACTTGGCATCAAACTACATTGAAAAAAAATTGGTGAAGAACATTTCTTTACTCAGAAATTCTTGAATTAAACATGACATATTCCATTATTTATGCTTAAATATTTTTTTTTGCAATGTAAATACATGCTTTAAAAGCAGCTTCTGTGCCACTACTGCTGTGCAAAAACGTATTTTGTTGATACTGATTTCATTTCATTGGTAATAGCCAGCCTGATCATTCTGATTTAATTTGATTAAATGTAAGAATGTATACATCTAATAAGGCTAGAAAATCTGCTGATATAAAAGGTAAACCCCCCCAGTCAGTTCAGTAAGCACTTTCTATTCTGCATGTGTTTGTGATTGACATGATTGATTTCTGAATGGTGTTCTGATTCGATTAAACCTTGAACTCTGACGCACAACAGCAAATAATTACAAGAACAACAGGGTGAAATACTATAGGGATTTTTACACTAGGTTTAACCCTGGGTTAACCCTGAATAATGGAACATTTTAACCCTGGGTCAACCTGTTTTACATCTCGCAACTGCTTTAGCCATTGGGAAAAAAAACAGTGAAACAATCCAGTACAGCAAGTTTCAGAAAACTCAACCAATTATAAACTGCCTTAATGCATGCCTCATTAAATATTAATGAGATTTCTACAAAAATTTTCACGATCTGAGAAAAACAGCTAAAAATGTTACTAAAAACAAAGACACTATATAATTTCCACATTTGCAGAGTAGTTAAATAAGCATGCATGATCAATGCACATTATACTTGTACATTTACTTATGATTAACCTCATAAATTTGCAAATAAAAACTGAAACTCTCAAACCTGACTACTCAAGTGAAGTATAAACCGTGTGAAATATGAAACAAGATAAAATATTATTTTAATCCAGGGTTCGATTTAAGACGATCTAATATCTGGTTGTATGAGAAAAAGATTATGCAAAGTTGCAGGAATATTTGCACACGGACACCTTATATTTGACAAACAGAGAAACACACCATTCCAAAGCCTCAGATTAGTTAAATAAGAATGCATGATCAATGCACATTACATTTATCATTAACCTCATAAATATGCAAATAAAAACAGCAACTCAGGATTTCTCAAACCTGACTACTCAAGATTAATTGCCAACCATGCATACAAGTATAAACAGTGTGAAATATATATCAATATACAACATTATGTTAATCCAAGGTTAAAAATAACAACAAAAAATATTTCTCAGTATTTTTGTCTTGTTTCCAGTCCAAATATCTAAAACTTCTTAAATCAAGATGGATTTACTAAAGTAGTAAAATGCCATGAGATAGTATGTCTTGTTTTCTCTTGGAAAAAATCTAAATGAAGTGAGTTTTTGCTTAAAACAAGCTAAATGATCTGCCAATGGGGATAATTTACTAAATGGAAACAAGATTATTTTTTATTATCCCATTGGCAGATCATTTAGCTTGTTTTAAGCAAAAACTCACTTCATTTAGATTTTTTTTGCAGTGTATCTGGTTGTATGTGAACAAGACTATGACTGGGCCGTATTTTTAGAGAAACGCACCTTTCCAAAGCCTCCCGCCTCACACCCGTTCAGCCCCTCGTACAGAGAATGATGCCGTTTGCCCAAAACTGTGGGCGGCACCGTCACGCTGCCGTTTCCATTAGTCGTGGAGGATCCCAGATTCATCCCGCTCAACGCACCTGATCCCAGCTCTGGCTTCTCTCTGTCGGGATGCCCAGGTCCAGCTGGAGATTCGGGTTCACCGCGACTTATCTCCGGCATGGGTGAACCGTGTTGAGGAGGTTCGGACGGTTCTGGCCTAGTGCACAAGTCGTGCATTACTCCATTTCCCACAGGTTTCAAGGAAGCCTCCAGAAGGGTATATTCGCAAGGACATGGAGGAAAAATCCTGTGCATCTAATACTCACACTTCATCAAGAGACGTTTTGATAAGATGATCTCAACAACAATTCATCAACGCAAGAGAAAATGCAAAGTCGCAATACGATTCTTAAAGAGACACTGCCAAGCTCACGTACCTCAAATCAAGTGCATCGCCCTCAAAATAACTTATAAACGTCAATGCATCTCCTTCCAGTAGATCGAGAAACGCAGAGAAACGTATAAAGATCAAGCTCTGATGATATTTAGTCACTAAGCTCTCAGCGTGTTGCCGTCATCCATATATTGCTCAACGTCCTACTGCTGTTAATACAAAAGAGTCAAAGAGAGAGAGAGAAAAAAAGGGGAACACCGTGTAGAAAGACGAGATGTCTTATTTTCTAACAGGTCTCTTCATTCCCTCTCTCTCCACGGACTGGATTTGCACTCAGCTCATTGCGCCGTCCTCTCATCCTTATCATCATCTCCTCCGCATGAAAGCGCCAGTTCATGAAGGAAAGATCCGTGTTTTCAGTGATGCTTCAGCGCTCACGCTGGATCTCCGTGCTCTGCCTAAATGTGTGTTTGGTGAGATAACAACATTAAGATGAAGAGGAGGAGAGCATGTGGCTGAGAGAGAGAGAGAGAGAGAGAGAGAGAGAGAGAGAGAGAGAGAGAGAGACTTCCTCCAATCACGTTCTGGGAAAGAGCCAATCACAGACGCGGAGCAGGATGGTTTCCATGGAGATGACGCTGGAATGATGTCGCTCTATTGATCGTCAAAGAGGCAGCGCTGCTCAACGGAAAGGACCAAAGGAGTCACTCTCACACACTCTCTCACACACACACACACACACACACCTTCTCCAATATTAGCATTGAGAGACAATGGTCGCGATGACGTACGGCGTAGGGAATGTGGAATTAAACAGGAGAGCGTGGAAATACACAAACACAACCGCTGGGCAATATTACTTGGGATTCTGTCACTGAAGTCAACATGAAATCAACATTAACCCTATTTACTGTACACTCTAAAAAAATGCTGGGTTGTTTCAACCCACATTTGGGTCAAATATGGACAAACCCAGCCGTTGGGTTACATTTTTAAATTACATTTTTAACCCATCGTTTGGGTTTGTCCATATTTGACCTAAAATTTGGGGTGAAACAACCCAGAATTTTTTAGAGTGTATAGGATTAATGTTTAATCAGCCATTTACTCGTTGCTTTAAGTTGCTGTTGTGGGTAAAGCAGCATGTCTTGAACAAACATCATTTGTTAACATGAACCACTGAAAAAAATACTTTAGTTATCTTAGTTAATGTCAGTTTCAACATTTACTAATAAGTGAGTGTGTGAGTGAGTGAGTCAGTGTGTGTGTGTGTGTGTGTGTGTGTGAGAGAGAGTGTGCGTGTGTGTGTGTGTGAGAGAGAGTGAGTGAGTGAGAGAGAGAGAGAGAGAGAGAAAGAGAAAGATTGAGAGTGTGTGTGTGTGTGTGTGTGTGTGTGTGTGAGTGTGTGTGATATAAAAAATAACAATTATATATATATATATATATGTAATACTAAAATAACATCCACAAACAGAGATTCATTATACCACTGGAAGTAAAATATGAATTCAATTTTATGACAGACGGACAAATACATACAGAAGCAGATAAATCTCACTGAAAACCCTAGTGGTTTTTAAATCGAATTATCCTGCAATGCTATCCAACTCTGTGGAGTTCAACTGACTCGCTCTCATGTAGAAAAAGCCTCAGCTAATTGCCTCTCCACTGAGCAAACACACACAGAGATACAGTGTAACCCTCGCAGGGAGAAGAACTGAACTCAGAGCCAAAGAACCCCCCCCCCACACCACCCCCTGTGTGTGTGTGTGTGTGTGTGTGTGTGTGTGTGTGTGTGTGTGTGTGTGTGTGTGTGTGTGTGTGTGTGTCGGAGGTAAAACACGCTCCATTAACATCTCATTAGATGTCAGGTCTTCACACAAAGAGACACACTTTCATGGGGTGGCAGCGATGCTCATGGCTGCCTCATCAATTATTACGGGTTTATATTCAGACGGATTTTACAACTCGGTGGTTCATGCAATTCACTAGTGGGACAAGTTAACAAGGTCCTAATTACTTATACGGTTTTGAGAAATGATTTTACCAATCGGAACGCTGTCAAACTTCAGTCGCAAACCAAGACTGAGATTTTCCCTTTCCTTTCTCTTATATACAGTCAAACTAAAAATTATTCAGACACCAGATATAAATATTTATTTATTTTTTACTAGTGTGTGCAGGACACTATAGTTCATGTATGTAAGTGAGGAGAGCAAAATACAGTAAACTGTGACGTATACCTAAAAATTCTTCATTCAGTGACTACCTGTAACATTTATAAAAATTTGGCACCAAAAATGATTCAGACACTTTGAGCTGATCATGTTTTTCTTCAGTGTTTTTCTGTAACTGCTAATGCTCTTTTTACACACAGACTGAACAATATGAAGCATTGCTTGGTAATCGTTTGAGCTAAAGTGGTATTATCTAATAGTGTAGTTAAATTTAACAGCTGACAGATATTCATCATAACTCATGTGTGAGAGTCTAACAGAAGGACGGACAAAACCAGTGAAATATCAACTGATTCTAGTCATATTTTAGTACCATTTTAGCGAATAAACCGTGATAATGTGAGAAATGTTGAAGGTGTCTGAATACATTTTTTTTTGTTTGTTTTTTTGGGGGGGGGGGGGATTAGATAAGCATTGACTTAAACAAGCTGAATCATGTACCACATGAAAATGAATAAAGTTGGATGTAATATATATCTTCATACACACAGCATACTCACATTAAGTGACACTAAAGCATAACACAATGTAACTATATTACAAAAAGGAGAGACAGCCTTGAGTTTTTCCCAGTGTTGCACAGGCTGTAATCTCAATCATGATCTAATTGGATTAAACACATTTAATTCACTCTATACAAACACCAACACACACCCTTCACTAAACAGATCAGTGGCGTTCATTCTACTCACTGTGCCAGACCATAAACGTAATTAAGATCAATGAAAGGCAACAGCGCACAGCGTAACATGTTGCATCCACATTAAATGTGTAACTCTTCAGATCTGAGCTGCTGTCGGGCATCAAACACACTCATCTCACACGGTTAGCTTATATGGAGAAAACACAGACTTGTGCACAATGACAAAAACACAAATGTGTGAGCAAAAAAGTTACAAATATGCCTCATATATTTAAAACATAGATGCAAACAATGTTGTTGTAAATTCCTGTGAGCACCAAAATTACATGCCTTAAAATATCTTGAATGTAACTCGACACCCTTGCCTAATTTAGTATGCGTGGTTCTATGAATATGCAAATGAGCCCCGCCTCCACTCACTCACTCACTCAGAGATCCACTGGTTGACGATCACACGTTGATCTGATTGGTTACAAGGTCGTTTGTGACGTCAGAAACACCAGCGATTTCAAACGTGGTCCAGAACTGGCATATTTGTGGAAAAAATATCTAATATTTGAGTTACATAAAAGCTTTTTATTTGTTTTCTTCCTAATTGTCCTTGAAATAGTGGTCAAGAACCCGGTTCAAACCCGGTACTTGATGCGCGTGCATGCCTGAAGCGCGTGCAGTTGCGTCCTCTTCATAAAAGCGCTGAGACAAGGCGACCGGCGGCGCTGCTGATGTGGTGGCTGTAAATCCTCTTGTTGATAAGAAAGGAGGAAAGAGCCACATATGGAAATATTTTGGATATAAGCTCATTTTTACAGGCGCACCAAAGTTCAATTTTGCATAGCAACGACAGACGCCACGGGACAGCAAGCGCTTGTGGAAAGGAGAAACTGCGCTCTCCATGATGACGAGGAAGTATTAGCAAAGAATTCACTGATTTCTAGCCCTTGCATTAGCTTTACTACTAGATATATTTATGGAGATGAGAAATAAAAAGCAGGCTGAAATGCGTCACTGTCGGCATCGGTGAACAGATAATGGGCCAGATCCGAGTCTATTTTTGCTGCGCTGCTCATGCTTAATTAAAAGTGAAAGCACACTTTTGATGGACAAAAAACAAATATGATTTCACACAAAAAGTGCCCAAAATGCACAGATTTTGTATGTCTAGTGTGTTTTAACAAGAACTGCAGTAGGCTATGTCAGAAAAGAAAATTAAGACATTTATAGAAAACGTACGCATGGGGAATAGGAGAGGAAAAGCAAGGGAAAAGGAGAGATCTGGGCGTGGGGGGGGGGCGTAATCTAAGATTATCTTGTCCAGGGCCCAGGCAAGACTGTGCACACCAGCATTTTTTATCATTTCACAAAACAACATACATTGGTTTCACACAGTGCCTCCACCGGCTCCATTAAACACTCGAGCAGATTCACGAACCCAAAACTACACAAGACAAAACCATAAAAGAGTCCCGAAGTCCAGAAGCAGGTCTTCTAGACACACCGTGGGTTAAGCTCCAATGATCTATTGGGTCTTTGTCATGTAGAGAGCGTGCGTCTGGCGTGTCACACTGTTGTTTGGGTTGATCTCAAGCGAATATCAATAATTCAGAGCTGCTCCGTGTAACCTCGCACCCGTTTTTGTGAGGAAAGGGGGGGGAGTGACCCAGTTATAACAAAAACAGACCCCAGCGACTCCATTAGCTTAAAATAAAACATAAGCAACACACACAACTAAAATCTCAATGACCAACCAAATAGTTGGAATTAGGAGTCTGCAACAACAAAAAATTATCTCTCAATATTTTCTGTGATTCTGTCATTAACAATATTTTATTGAGTGTGTTTTTGTGCTCCAAATCTGTGTAATTTTCTTTTGTGGAGCACAAAACAAGACATTTTGATACTAAATGGGGTGCAAACCACACTGGACTTTTGTTATATGGGCAAAAACACGAATACATTCTTTAATATATCTTATTGTGTGCGTCACAGAAGAAAGTCATAGAGGTTTGGTTTGGAACAACACGAGTAAATGATGACAAAATGAACATTTCTAGAGGAACTGTAGCTTTAAGAGATGTATAAATCACAAACCCTGATTTATAATAAATATACAGCCACAGATATACACAAATTCACAAGGTTTGGCACCATATCGTTATCGGCCGATATATGTTCATTTTTAATGTTATATTTATAGTCCCAATAAGAAAATTTTGCAGATATATTAAAGCTGATGAATAGTGGATTATTTCCTCCAGCTGAGACGCTTCAGATGCGCACTGATGTCCACCATGATGGTTTTGAATTTCTTGAAATATGATTTAAATCATTTCAAAAAGGGAAAACACAGTACAGTGCAACATGTACAGTCTGTCATATCGGCTACATAAAATTATAATGAGAACACGACTGTAAAGGAATGTTGTGAATTTTTTTATTTGTAAGGCACTAGATTTTTATTTATTTATGCATTTTTTGATAAAGAAAGTTGGCCATAGGAGTGCAAAATGACTTTTAAAACTTCAAAACTAGGTTCAAACTGAGACTTTTGTTTTTTGCAATCAGGCTCTGAAAAATTATATACAAAAATTTGGATTTAGAATTAGATTTATCAGCCAATATATCAATTATATATTATTTTCGAATATATAACAGATTATCGGTTAACAATATCAGACACAATTGTCATTTCGGTGAATCGGTAAAATGTACATTAATCTACTACTTAAAAAATATTATATGTCATTATGTTAAAGAGATCTGGGGAAAAAAAAGTGCTCCTTGTAATGATGAAAACAACGTCTGAAATGTAATAGACTGCTGCAGGGATAATGTGTTTTTTAGGCCAGAAATGAGTTTAGCACTTCTGGTTCTATCGTTCTGAAATCATGTGTTTTGAATGGGTTCTTTTGTTAAATGGCTGAAATAAGGTCTCACAAGCTTAAGATGCTTTCAAGTTTTATTCTCTGAAATAAAATACATCAGTAGCTATTCTTCCGTCTAAAGCTGTGAATTTAACTTGTGTGAAAAATTGGGATATCGTATAAAACATATGTGAATAAGCAGCGTTTCCAGTAGAAAAACCTCACTTTCGGCACTCAAGTTAAAAGAAATTCAACTTTTGAAATCAATACCAATATAAAATAGATCTCCGCCTTTGTTCATATAGACATCTGCAATCTTTTTCAGCAATAGAGTGCATCAATACTTTACTGAGGAAAGGTCATGGAAAAATCTGTAGATGGAAAATTTCCATTTAAGTGCCTTATGTGCAATTGCTTATATTTTGATTATTTATTCAGTGGCATAAAATGGTCTTAAAATGACAAAAATATTGCTTATCTGAATCATTTCTGGGGCAGTATATCGCCTAACGAAAAGTAGTTATCGTAACAGGCTGTGGTTTTATTGGTTGCTTCTAGACTCCCACATTTTTACAGCTTTATACGTCCATTTCTTGATCATTTTCAAATCTGAGGTGAACAACCAGAGGTTAAACAGAGACACTTGGATGGTAGTGTATATTCCTCAAAATAAACACACACACCACATGTCAATGGGCTTTTTATATCCCAACAGCTGCACTGAATACCTATAATACCATAGTATTTTCAAGGCTATCCTAGTATTTACAAATACTTTACAATGTGATATATCCCAGGTCAGGCAGTTTTTGTTTAATTCTTACAAAGAGCAATGGCAATGGCAGGTGTTAAATAAGCCCAAATTGAGAAGTTATGTTCACTTTAAAAATGAATACTCCACAGAGCCTTATGTCAAATGCTGGTTAACTAGATAACAGAGGTCTTTGTGTGCCCAGCTCAGAGCTGCGGTGTTGCCCTTGCAGATTGAGGTGGGCGCTATAAAGGTGTCCCAGAAGAGGATAGATTATGTGTTTTGTGTGATTTAATGGTTGTTGAGGATGAATGGCATTTTTTGTTTTTTTTGTCCTTTATATCATGAGTTAAGAATGGGTATGTTTGAGAGAATTCAACATAATAAGCCTGATTTGTTTTGGATGACGGAGGGGGATATGTTGAATTGGCTCTCTGAAAATGAAATTTATAGGTTAGCTAGATATGTGGAAAAGGCATGGAAACTTAGGCAAAGGAATTTATATCCTGACCTAAATTGACGGTGTCTCGTCTTGTTTTGTTTGTTTATATTGTGAAAATGATGGTGATGTATCTTTTAGGATGGTCGTCTTCCTATGTGCTTTGTATGATGGTCATTTCTGTGTAATATGTTTTATGTCATTAGTGTCTTTTATGCCTAAGGGCAAGGCATGTAAGTGCAAGACACTTTAATAATAAATAAAAAAAATTTAAAAAAAATAACTATCCTTAATGGTCACCCTTAACAACACTTAATTGGTTGTAATTCATGGATGCTTTGGAAAAAAGACCAAGATTGGACTCTTTTTAAAGAAGACACTGCTGATTATTGCTGAAGTGAAAGCACTTATTTAACTTGAGTTAAAAAAAAACGTATATTTTTGTATAAAATGAATTGCTATAAAGTCAAAATCATATGTTTAATCAAGTTGTGTAAAACTAAAATGTAAAATTGTATGTAGGTGTAATACCAAAAATAGCCACCGGGTGAACCCATATTCCATTGAATTTTGATGAGTTGTCCTGTAACAAATTCATATTTCTGTCACAACATCACTTCTATCACAAGACAGTCACCAAATAAGGAACCGTGAGTCTCAGACCTTTCCAATGATATGCGTTTTGTTAAAATAAGGAAAAATTTATCAAAATAGTTTTTTAATATGCAACATGACACCGCCCACTAGGGGAGGAGCCTGCTAAAAATGATTTAAAATACGTTTCAATGGTAAGGCAAAGTCCAATTGCAAAACAGTTTTCACAGAATAAATTGAGATTTTACAATTTCAAAATGATACCTAATTTATGATGATTACTAAAATATGTGATAGGAAAAAAAAGGCAATAAAAAAAGCACGCCAAGTGCAGTTAAGGGCTTTATAGCTTTCTTAAATAGATCAGGCTTTAAAATAATGCTGTGCTGTACATGTCATTAAAGCTAAATATAAAAAAACAATAAAAATGACAAAAAGCACAACAAATTTACTAAAATGAAAATAAAAATGAATAAATACTATAAATGAAACTAAAATAACACAGCTACGAAATTACCCTCAAACTGTATATGTTAACACAATACTTTTTTTTTTTTTTTTTTTACTGACTGGGCAATAAATATCTGATTTGTGTGACTGTACAGTTGCAATCCAATGGCAATATCAAGACTCTGGACCTGAAATGTGCACATAACCATCATTATACCAGCAGACAACAAATGCATTGAGCTAAACCATTGTTACGTAGTCTGTGAGTGAGGTAATAAAGCCAGCTGAGTAAAACCCTCAAATAAACAGAATTAAATCTAGGAAAAAGAGAACTAAAACCCCATAATCCAGAGCTTAAACATCATAAGTGCCCTTGCAAAACTGTTCAATAGCATACATAAGAAGCGCCAATGTCCAGAAGTTTAACTTTAAGCCACTACCTGTTCCTCTTCATGTGCAGGGCACTAAAAACATCAGAACAATCACAACATTGTGACACACGGTTCAGTCTGCTGTTTCACAGTGGCAGTCGACGGCTATTTCTGAGCTTGTTCTGCTCTTGTGAATTATTCATAGCACATGAGCGCAGGAGGGGGTCTCTGTGTCTGTCATTTGTTCACTCTCTCCTTATGGTTTGCATTGCACAATCCAACTAGACAAAAAAGGTTGTCAAGAGAAAGCCTGACGTGAGTTTAAAAGCTTCAGTTTAAAGTGGTTCCTCTGTGGTCAATAATTTCATCCCTTCAAATTCATCTTTAATCATCAAAATTACATATTTAAAAGTTTTCTTCATGCCTTAAAACAGCTTGAATGTAACTCGAAACCTCATTTAGTATACGCGGTTCTATGAATATGCAAATGAGCCCCGCCTCCACTCACTCATTGGTTGGCGATCACACGTTGATCTGATTGGTTACAAGGTAGTTTGTGACATCAGAAACACCAGAGATTTCAAGGTCGAGTTCATTTGTAACTAAGCAACATCATATCATAATGTCATAGAATATCATAATATCAGAACAGCACACAGCGCCGTCATCGGCTGACAGCTGACAGTCTGAGTGTCCACTGTTGCTTAAATACCAGTGATCACACGCAAACTCGACAATCGACTACTGTGGACTTCGACCGAAAACAGGAAGTAAATACAGGTATGTGAGCTGGCTGAATTAACATCATTTTTATTAATATCTTTCACATCTACTGCAGTCAGATTGACCGTGGTCACTCTTAATAACACCACTCACATGGCTGTGCACTTGTAATGACAAATCAAGGATGTTAAGAGGCTAAAAGCAGGTTTAGAACTTGCCCCATTGAAGTCAACAGGGTGCGAATGTTAAAAAGAGGAGAACACGGTGTAGGCAACACCGATTTTTGTCGTTTTTGTCTGTACTGACAGCACTCCAAATGTACAAAAAAAGTTCTCCTTTAATGGTAGATAGAGAACGTTTTCTAACTGATTGCATTCACAGTCACAATCGATCGCATCTAAAGGAGGTTAAAGACTCAGCAGCGCTGCAGAAACGTGCCTTTCTTCACGGATCCAGATTCTGCGAGCAAGATCCAAACTGCACCAACAACAGTTTATTCTGTTACAGCAAGTGTGAAATTATGTAGCTCTGATAAACCTATACAAATGCACAATATAATTCAATTAGTGGTGTAGAAATGCAATACACTTCTGTTTAAAAGTTTGTGGTCAGTACGATTTGAAAAACAATATTTTGTTCAGCGAGTATGCATTAAACGAAGTGACAGTAAATATTTAAATGCTAAAAAAGAAATGCAGTTCTTTTGAACTTTTCTGGTCATCAAAGAATCCTGAAAAATAAAATGCATCACGGTTTCCACAAAAATATTAACTATTTTCAACATTGATAATAATCAGAAAAGTTTCTTGAGCATCAGATCATCATATTAGAGTGATTTCTGGAGGATCATGTGACACTGAAGACTGGAGTAATGATGCTGAAATACAGCTTTGATCACAGGAATAAATTACACTTCACTAGATATTCACATAGAAAACAAAAATTGTAATAATATTTCTGATTTTAGTGTATTTGTGATCAAATAAACAGCCTTTGTGAACGTAAAACTTTCCGTGAAATCTTACCAACCTCAAAATTTTGAACCAATATAATATTCAAAATACATGACAATCTTGGTTAATTGAACAAATCACATGTTTATCGTGGAACTACGCAAGTAAAGACAGAAACATCCACACAAGCCTGCAGACACTGGTTTTTCCATAACTGCTCTATATGAATTAATTTTCCATATGACAGCAGTTGAACTGACGGAGAAAACTGACAGATATGATGAAAACGCGAATCAAGTAACAAATGATATATATTAATGCATTTATGCCTTTAGCAGATGCTTTTATCCAAAGCATTTAGGAACAAAAGCAATTTGTCAAATGAAGTTTTCCTAATATATACTAACAGGCTTATTAGCCAATTAGATTAAGAATAGGAATGCACGATGTATCAGCCACTATATCGGTATTGGCCGATATACAGAGCCGGTCCGGGCCTTTTGGGGGCCCTAAGCAGAAATTGATTTTTGGGGCCCCCTCCCACTACACGGAGTCACCTGTGCTTGACGATTATTGACACAAATCTCACGCAATAATGATACATTATAAATGAACACAGTGAGGTTATGTATTAATACAAAAAAAATGCTTAGTAAAAAATAGATGCCTACTTAAATAAATTAACTTTTACTTTACTCTTTTACTAACTCTTTGAAACTTCTTAAAACAAACTGTCTCAAAACATATAAAATAAATTATTTGCTTAAATAATGACAAAACTGAGAAATCAGAAACATAATAAGAGCAAGGGTTCAACAATGACAATTATTGTTGAAAACTGTACAAATATTATTATTTCTCAACTGTCAATACAGTGTAACTGTCCTCAAAATCTTTTTTATTATTATTATTGTAACAGACTTTGTTGGATTGTACATGACAGAATCCAACAAAGTCACTATAATACCGGTGATGATGAACTGGCGCTCGTTGTATGTGTGTATGCACTGTATTTTTCCCCTCGGGGCTTGCCGTAGATAGGAATGGGTCGTGCGCACTTGGTACTGGAGTGTCGCGGGTTTTTGGAGTTAGTGATCTGATGTGTGGTATAATAAAGTGGAGAAGAGTTAAACTGCTGTTTATTATTTATTCAAACTGTTACTCTTACACCTAGAAGATTACGTTCCCCTGCGTCTGTTTTCTCAAACTTAAACCGATACCGTGACTATACGCAGTTGCGCATGAATTGTCTATGCACGCGCGAGGTGTCTAGATTATGCGCATGACTTAAACGCTGGCAGACACAGCAGCAGTTGCAGGCAGGTATATTGATCATGAAATCAGAATTTTCTTGTGTTGAATTATTCATTCAGTCAGTCATATTCATTTGTTCATTTATGTCACTTGTTTAAGTCATCTAAAGAAAAAGTAAACTCGATTGGGGAGCCCCCTAGTGGCCAGGGCAAGCAGCCGCTTAGTTCGCTTATGCCTCGGGCCGGCCCTGTCGATATATGATCATTTTTAATGTTATTGTTATTATCCTGATAAGAAATTGATATAGAAAAAATATATTTTTTAAATATATAGTAAAGTCTTCAGCTGAGACGCTTCAGATGCGCACGGTTTTATGATTGGAATCACTTTAAAAAAGTAAAACAGAGTTCAGTGCAACATGTGCATCACAAATCTGTCATTTAAGCTACATAAAATTATCATGAGAACATTATAATTGTGTGCTTAGGACATGGCTTTTTGTAATCAGACTCTCAAAAAATATCTAAAAAGCTGGATTTAAAACCTAATCTTTCCTTGAAATCTTGATTATTTTAAGATCAAGATCTTGATTATTCAAGAATCTTTTCTTGAATCTTGATTATTTTAAGGATACAAGCTCTGGATAAACCTTTTTTTCTTCTTCTGCTTTATTTAGTTGTTTATATGTTATGCATATGTTACTGTGATTATGTGTTCATATGTGAGCATTTATTATGCTTGTTTAATTTTTGCATTTTTCCCCTCCATTTAATTATGTAACATTCTGATGCTTGAAATGCTTTTCTTAATAAAAATAGTCTTAATAAAAAAAAATTTTTTTTTTTTTTAATGTATGTTTATGTTTGGAACGATTATCACGAGAGGAAAAAGACATAACATTGGTTAATGGAAACGCCGTCATTTCACAACAGTTTTTTGTCGACGTTTAGAAAGAAAAACACAAAAGTTTTGCACAAATCTGTAATGTAAACGCGCTTAATAATATGGGGAAAGCATGATTTTCAAATCCACACAAGGAAAACAACACAAACAAAGCTATAAGACAGTTCTCACCGAATCCTCCATGTTGTGTTCTGAGCATGTGGATGTGGAGCGCGACCCCTCGTGGGATGAGCACGGCTCCGGCAGAGGGCCTGGAGATGCGCTGAGCCGAGGCGTTTCACTGTCCCGCTTCTGTCCCTGCCCTTCGCTCCGGGATGGAGAGCGGGAACGGAGGAGAGCGCAACGCTTCGGCCTGGGCCTGGAGGGTTTGTGTTGGTCCTCGAGTGCGGGTCTGCTGTGGGCTTCCAGCAGGTGACAGAGGAAAGCGCTCTTCTCTAGATCCACTTCCTGTTGGAGGCGCTGAAGGAAATGGACGTGCTTCCCGTCGGCCTGCGCGAGCAGCGTCTTCAGCAGCTCCTCGAGTCTCAGATACGCCACACCGTTCCCTTTAAAAGAGTCACCTTTTAAAAGCTTGAAGGGTTTTAGTTTTAATTACTTCAAGCTTTAGTTTAGTAGATTTAGAAGTTTGAAGGTTTTCAGTTTGAAACAGTTTGAGTTTTAGTTTAGCAGTTTAAAAACGTGGGGTGGTTGCTAAGTTTTGCTATGCGGATGCTGGGGTATTCTGGGTGGTTGCTAAGTTGTTGCTATGCGGTTGCTAAGTTGTTGCTATGCGGTTGCTAGGGTATTTTTGGTGGTGCTATGCGGTTGCTAGGGTATTCTGGTTTGTTGCTCGGGTGTTGCTATGCAGTAGCTAGGTTATCCTGGCTAGTTGCTAGGTTACTCTGAATGATTGCTAGGGTGTTACTTTATGGTTGCTAAGGTGTTGCTATGCGGTTGCTAGGGTACTCGGGTTAGTTGCTAGGTTATCCTGGCTGTTTGCTAAGGTGTTACTATATGGTTGTTAGGGTACACAGGTGGTTGTCAGGGTGGTTTCTATGCAGTTGCTAGGGTATTCTGGGTAGTTGCTAGGGTGTTACTATATGGTTGCTAAGGTGTTGCTATGCGGTTGCTAGGGTACTCGGGTTAGTTGCTAGGTTATCCTGGCTGTTTGCTAAGGTGTTACTATATGGTTGTTAGGGTACACAGGTGGTTGTCAGGGTGGTTTCTATGCAGATGCTAGGGTATTCTGGGTAGTTGCTAGGGTGTTGATATGTGTTTGCTAGGGTACTCGGGCTGGTTGCTAGGGTTTTGCTATGCAGTTGCTAGGTTATCTTGGGTGGTTGCTAGGGTGTTACTATATGGTTGCTAGGGTACACAGGTGGTTGTTATGTGGTTGCTAGGTGGTTGCTAGGGTGTTGCTAGGGTACCCAGTTTGGTCACCATTACCTTTACATGCAGGTTTGAGGCCTTGTACCCCGGTAGTTCTGTCGATTCCAGCGATCTCATCAGCCAGTTGACGCTTAACTTCTCGTGTTTTTCTGAGCGTCAAATCCTCTGTACGTTTCTCGTCCCGGCTCCGCCAGCGCAACAGACGACGAACCTCCACCGCACGCTCTCGTCCCAGAGTTTCCCGCTGTCGTAGCAGCTCCAGCGCCTTCTGCTGCTCAAGTCGATACGTCAGATCCCTCAGTGCTCGCTCACACTCCTCACGGGCCTCGTCCCGATGCCTGCGCAGCTCCAGGGAGAAGCGCCGGTGAGCCTGACGGTTTCGGCTGCGCTCCACTTCTAACGACACTCGGAGACGCTCCACATCGCTTCTCGGATCAGGGCCGGAGTCACACTTGGACCTAATGCAGGACGGGCCTTTCTTGGAGGAGACAATCGAAGGGTTACGGTCATCGTCATCACAGGTTTCGTCCATGATGCCGTTAATGGAGGCCACACAAAAGTCAACTCAGGCTGGAGAAAGCATGCAGATGCAGGATGAGAATGATGATGTTACACAGATGACAGCATGCATCGCACACACAAGCCAACATGCCTACTGAAAAGAGCAGAGATGAAAGATGATCATCAGCATGCCAACAGAAAGATTCAGAACTTATGTAAAGTGCCCCTGTTGTGCTCTTTTAAAGGCTCCTAATTTACAATAGGTTTACATGCATCTAATGTAAAAAACTTTAATTTTCTCATAATATGAATTCAGCATCAGCTCTTTTCTCAGTGTCTGAAACGGTTCGATAAAGGATTCTGTGGCTCTAAACTCCGCCTTTCTGAGAGCCTGCTCTGCTCTGATTGGTCAGAAGGCTCAGTCTGCTGTGATTGGTCGACCGCTTACCTCAGTATTTACCTCAGTATTTGATTAATCTCATCAAAGGGGATTTGCTTTGGTCTTCTCGACATGAACAACACGAACCAAACTCTTCCAGTCTCAGATACAACTACAGTGTTTGAGGGCGGGGCAAAGAGACGCTGTTCAGCCAATGAGAGCACAGACTGGCATTATGCTAATTTGTTACAAACCTACACAGGTTCATGAAGGAAGTGAGACTGGAGTTACTGACGACTCATTTCAGCAGTTCAGAATAATTTCTTTCTTTTGGGAGATAAAAACGCTATTTATTGTTTGATCTTTGAAACTTGCAGAACTTTTACATTCCCAAATAGCGATATTACACGGCATTAAAGAGAATACCCGAAAAAGCATAAGAGCGGCACTTTAATAAAACTTATGATCACATGCACAAACAAACAAACTGATGCACAATGCAATCAGTCACTGATTAGCACAGTGGCCAATTTACTATATATACATATATATTTATATTAAAAATGTATAAAACCCTGAGTTGACAGATTGTTTATATCGGGCATTGTGAACCGGCAGAACCAGGTTGGATTTGTATTGTTTCGTCTGAAACTCAAGAGTTTGTTCACCTAGCTTCATGTAACAGGCCTCAGTAAATACTGCACTAGTTTAAACAAACTAAAGGCTAAAAATAACAATAAAAACTCCGACAGTCAAATGTTTGCACACACCCATTCTATTCACCCATTACTACAACTAATTTCCAAATGTTATAATAATAATAGTAAGCTCTATAAAATAATATAAATGAGAATGATGTAGTCATGTGACGCATGACAATTTACACAAATTGTATTTGTTTTATAATTTATGTACTGTATGTCTACAAACCTACTTCAAACATTAAAGCATACACCTTTAGATTAAATGGCATTTAAAATGATAAGAAACAATTCAGTCAAGTGTCTCAAAACTTGACTGATGGTGTGTATATAAATGACTGTAAAAAAAGATATATGTAAATATACTTGTTGTCATTAGGCATATTCGAAGATAGCTGGCAACTTATTTTCTTTTACGCACAGGAATAATATTTCCACGAATCAGTTTAACTGTGACATGCATGCTTGATCTCACCCATGTATCACACAAAAAACATCAAAACCTCTTTGTCACTCAGAAATATGCAGAGCAAACTGTTAAAATGTTAAAGAATGTTTAAGACACAAACAATGACACACAGATACAATGAAGCACAACGATCACAGCAAAAATGATTCAAACATATAGAAGGCGATGAAACACAAACACACATGTATCAGTGTAAAATTCTTGTAACAAGATAAAAGTCTCGCGAGCGGTTTCTGTCCTCAGACGCGTGTCATAATCCACAGACTTTAATGAACGCAGGATATAAACACACTGACCTTTCTCCGCATGAAAACTTCAATATGGGCTTCATATATTCCTCTAGTTCCACTGGAAACCCGTGAAAGACGCGTTTAAACGGGCGTTAATCCTCGCGTTACCGCGTCAGCGCGATGTTTGTCGTTGTTCGCTCGCGTCTTAAGCACCAGTTGCTTCAGTCAGTGTCCGGCTGATGACCTGGACATCAGATTCTCTGAGGACACAGCGACCGCTGCTGGACACTCGACGACACTACAGCACTCACATTCCGCTCAATTACTTCAATGAGCTCATAGTTTCTGCCTTAAAGTATTACATCGTTTAAATCAATACGTTTTTAGCTAACTATGATTTTGTATATGCACATTTTTTTTAAATACATAACTTAGACAGTGACATCTGATAACAGATCACTCTAAATTGTAATGTGGAATTTTCTGTAAAGCTTTGAAACAATATGTATTGTGAAAAGCGCTATACAAATAAATGTGAATTGAATTGAATTCAATATTATTTACATGGGTGATTATTTATTCTTATTAGGGATACTTTTTTGTAGTTTTTTTAAGTGTAACTTTCCTCATTTGTAAGTGTTAAAGGGTGATATTTCTATATTTTTGGGCTTGTCCCTCATATATACTGTATATTAGGTAACAACTTACAATAAGGTTTCATTAGTTAACATTAGTTCACTACTTTAGTTAACATGGACTAAGAATTAACAATACTTCAACCGCATTTAATAACCTTAGTTAATGTTAATTTTAACATTAAAATTGCTTAAATATTTTGAATGGCGATACACAATCTGATTTCTTAATATTCAACACTACTGATCTGCACTGACATGAGAACTGAACTGAGCAGGACGATGACAAGACTTATTTCTACATAACTACTTTATAGTTGATCAACACTGAACTGATTTCAACTGAATGACTGTTTACTATTGTCTATTTAGTGCTGCTTTACAGTAGAATTAAATGAATTCAAATAAATTTTTGCCATGTAAAATAAGAGTATATATAAGCAGATAATAACTTACAAATTAGTAAACTTTGCTGTCATAAGCACCGATTACAATGATAAATGTGTCAGGAATCAGCTGGCAGCCATTACTTGCTTACGGGAAGTAAACAGGAAGAACGAAGGGAAAAGGAAGAGAAAATAGAACAAAACAATTACGCTATTAGATGTAACGATATTTTTGTGGCATTTTAAAACTGCAGTTCATATTGAAGTTTAACAAAACAGAAAATATTTACACAAATAACACATGATCTGTCAGCAAAACACTCAATCTCACATATCCGAGTGCATATATTTGTATACACAGTGCTTGTATTTTTGTGTGGTTATGATACTTCACTCTCAATGGAATAGACTTTTATCCACTGTAGTGGACATTATATTTTAGTGTATTTCTCTGACACCATACACGTCACAGTGTTATTCTGGGTGTGTGTAAAGAGCTTTTCAGAGACACCAGATGTTTGGAGGTTTCACCATGAAAACAACTTCTCCTTGGTCTTTAAAAAATGTCTGACATTAATTTAGTGATCAAATGTAGCACTCTTATGGAAATATGATAATATATTGTAATTTTAATTTAAATCAAACTACTTTTCAAATCGAATTTCATCAACCAACATCTCAGGAAAACATTATGGGGTTTCAAATAAAAGAACAGGGCATTGATCTCATACATGTGTAGAGGACATCAGGACTTACAGCGTGTTTATCAGGCATTCTGGGACACACAACAAGTGAATATAAATTATATATCAATATTCCTATGAAATATTAGATATCATTAAAATGTTGCCAATTATAACTCCAATTCTTACACTTCTTTTTCATTAAATGTTGCTCCAAGAACACATTAATGTGCAAATTAGATAGTGTAGATACATTGGATTGAATGGGAATATTAATTTATGCCCATTTTACCCACATATTGCATAAAGTAAAATGGTATATCAATTAATTCCGTTATATCTTTCATAACATAGTTGAGAATCATCTTAATACAAATTTTAGTTTAAAAAAAAAAATCCTGAAACCCCAAAATGTATTGGTGATTAAAAAAAAAAATCCATTGTTTTTGCCTACACATAATTTTATGTAATTTAATTGCTTTAACAACTGAGTCCTGGCGTCCACTACAGAGGACATAACATAATGAATAAAATATAATTTTTCAAAATGTTTTTTTTTACCATTTGTGTCTTATGCTCAAAACAATGTGATGACATGGAGGGGGGGGGGGGGGGGTATTAAAGCCCAGAAGCCACAACATGATCTTTGATAAACTAGAGCAGCTTCAATTATGGGTATTAATTCAGAGAGGTTCACATTCACCGACTCCAACAAAACCTTCAGGCTGTGATCTCTCACATAAGACACTCGAGTCCGTCCCCTTCTAATTCACTTCTTTATTTTCAGGAACTCCAGAATAAGTAGCCGCCCATCTGACATAACAGTGTACCTTCCAGAAACACAAGCATCAGGTCATCCATGCATCTGGTACATAATAGCATCAAAGGTGTATTTCATATGCAGTGAAAAATAAATATTTGATATATTTATGGTTAACATGGAAAAATAGGAAATTAGCCTATACTTTTAAAATAATATGCAAAAACAGTCTCATTACATCAATATACACTACAGTAGTGTGCTGCATTGTTGTCACAGGACTATGAAAACAAACTATAAAAAAAGGGGAAAAAATGTTTGCATTTATGTTTTTTTTCCTGATTATATTCTGCACATTTTTCCAAATTGTAGTAGATCATCCCAGTTATATAATAAAAACACCCATACTGACAGAACATATTCGATCAGAATAGCATATTCATGTACACATCTGATGTCATATAGTAGAAATGTTCATAACATACATGCTATTCTGATCATAATCAAAGCTACAAATTAGTAGAAACTGCCACAAATGTTCTAATGACCTACAAATGTCCTTGAAAGAAAGTCAATGCGGAAAAGCTGCAACTGAACATTTCCATTTATTCTCGTTTTTGAAAATAAAGAATACAAATATTAGTAAATATTATCTGATTGAAGCATTTATTCTGATCATTTTGGAAAATGAGAATAAATGATTAAATTGAGTAGAAGTATTTATTCTGATGATTATGCATAATAACAGGAATAAACATTCATAAATATATTCTAAATAGAAGCGTTTCTTCCAATAATTAGATTAACATGTAGTCTATAAGTAGTAAATCTGATAATTATGGATAATGAAAATAAATATCTGATTAGAATTAAGAGAAACATCAAACAATTGTATATAACATACCTGTGAGTCCCAAGAAAATACTCTTTCTCCAATGTGTGACTAACTCAAGAAGAAGTGCTAGACATCAATATCCTTTAATATTCTTGTTCTTAATATACTTTTCTTTTGGCATCTTCATTTTTAAGGCCCTAAATGGTTTGTTCCAGAAATATGGGGTGAATTGCATGAGTAAATTGTACATATTTTCAGTGGCCAAAAACCAAATGTTGGTGACTTTGCATACAACTGATACTGATGTACTGAAAGAGGAAGGTCTGATCAATGTGGGAATGGGCATTTTTCGGCCACCACTGTTATATTGTGGATTAAACCGTTCTGCTTAACCAGAGCTATAACTAATATTGAGGGGACACATCTCAATGTCTGTTGCATTCCATTACACACTTTGTTTTTAGAATGACAAAAAGTTAAATTTAAGTCCCATTTCATCTGTCTCAGCAGTCCAGCAGCACTTCAATGTCAAAAAGTTTAGCCAATCAAATAAAATAAAAAAAGTGGGCGTTACCGTTTACAAAAGCTGGGTATAGACATGATCATTTAGTGTTAATGGTGAAAGGTTTCTGATGTACTAGATACCAACTTGTATATTCGTTGCATATCTAGGTTTTAAATTAAAAAAAAAAAAAAAATTATATATATAAGAGAGTGTAGTAAAACCAAAAGTATATGAATCAAATTATTTGGCTTAATTCGTTTTAGCAAAGATATTTCCTTAAGTTAAAACTAATTATGCCTCTAAAAAGTATTGTAGCTTCTCTAATATATTTTCTCAGTCATTTAATAGCAGAGTGAATATTTAAAGTTTAACACTAAAGATCTTTTCAACTGGCACAGTTGGGCTTGTGGTTCTAATATTTAGATACAAACATCAGTTCTGAAGTACAGAAATCAAATAAATTAAATGTAAAACAAAACTAAGGATTATTCCATATTTAATTTATACAGTGAAGACTATGCATAGTCAATCAAGCGCAGTGGGTGACTGTCCTTAATGTTCATCTAACAAAAGACTACGTCAGCAGTAGGTTTATTAGGCTACTGTCTCTTTAAGGGCTGCATGTATCCAACATGCTGTTAAATATAAATAAAAAAAATAAATAAAAAAAAAAGCAAAACTCAAACAAGTTTAAAAGCCAATGCCCAAGTGAACTACATTTCAGTCATTCAAGGATTTAAAGTCACAGAACAAATATAAACTCATGAACACTAACTTCCTGCTTCAAACAACTGGCAGATGAGAAACAAAACGACAAGAAAAAGGTCTAACTGTATAGAAGCAGTTTTAATTTAAGTTGCGTGTCTTGCAGCCATTTAGTGCTGGCTGTACGGACAAGGGGACATGTAGGTGGTCTCAAACGAATCACCTGAAATGGGAACAGAAAATGAGCGGGATCACTTCAAGTGAATTCAGCCAGAGCAAAGCATGATCAGATGAAAGCATACTTGTCTGGTAATAGTCATAAACGTTGATGACTGCTGGCTTGAGATTTTTCACATCAAGACCCTGTTTCAGCAGCAGTGCGTAACTCATGGGGACACCTCTGGGAACCTGCGAGACAAAGGATGAACAGCAGCACATACATAGCACTCAATGTGGCAGCTAGTGAATATCCCCAGTGTAGGGTCTCACCTCTTTCAGATACACTAGGACATGATCATCTCCAGCATCAACACGCTCCACTAGCGGAGCGAACGATTGGGGTGGAGAACCAAGCTGAGAGAAAAAAAAAAAAAAAAAAAAAAAAAAAGTTTACATGAACAATTACATCTGAAGAAGCCTTGAGCATCTTGGGACTTTAAAAGTCATCTTAAACATACGAACCAGTGATGTATCTGCCGTGAAGCCTGACAGGAGCTTAATGTCCACAAGAACCATGTTAGTGCTAGCTTTTACGCCATAGTAGCTGAACGAGGGTGATTGGGGAATAAATAGGTTTGTCAACATGATCAAGAACGCAGCTTTCTTTTGGAAGTCATGAACAAGAGCTAGTTTCAGAACAAAGCTGTTCTTACATCACGGTGAAGTTCAACATGAGATTGGCCCCAAGTGGTTGGCAGTCTCCAGTCACCTTCGCTTCGACGCTCAGAGTCTTGGTGTTTTTAACCGGTGTTGGGATGTTGTAGAAACATGCAACCTACAGTATGAGCACAGAGCAAACAAGGCAAAGTAAGAGGTGGATGTGCACAAGAGTAATAGAAGGGGTGGAGATACAGACCTGCACTGAAACACAAGAGGTTCCGGTTGCTTTAACACTATAATTGCCAGGAACTGTCTTCAGTGGCTTCTCCTGATACAGCAGCCGGTTGTGCCGATTCACGTCGAAGCTATAAGAGTCTCCTCCTACTTCTGAGGACTGTACAGTAACAGTGCTGGAGCCATCCAAGCTGAAGACTTGACCAGCGAACACAGACAGGGCATGAAGAGCCACCACCGTGTCCTAAAAACAAACAGATTTAAAAACCTCCTCATAAATGATTGCGCTCATGTTTGGTGGTCAGAGGCACCTGGGTGGAGGAAAAGCCCCCATAGGGATTCTGCTGGGTCACCAGCCAGTTGACAATGTGGTTAGCATAGTTTAGATCATCCGTCGTGAGAGGTTGAACGGCAAGAACTGCTAGCAACACGTAAGAGCTGATCTCCACCGCCAGAGTATTACCAGATGTAGTTTGAGACCAGTGGACCTTAGTTGCTTAGGATGAGATGGAAGGGAGAAAGTCAATGCCAAAGAACATGAACGTCTCAAAACAAGAGGCTAGTAAACTTCACCTTCACGAATGTTAAGGTCTTTCAAGGTGGTTAGAAGCTGTGATCGAGTGGTGGTCTCTCCAGCCAGACTGAAAGTGTAGGCCAGCAGAGCCGTGGTGTAAGTATTACCCAGGTTCCCAATGACAGGCCTCAAGCATGATAGAGCATTGGTAATGACGGGATCCTAAAAGAAAAGCAGATCATTCAACAGCAGAACAAGGTCATCTGCAACGAGCTCATACACATTACTAGAGAGGTTTTTACTGTGACGGGGACGCCAATTTCAAGTAGCGATGCAACAATGTAGGCAGTCATGGTCATGTTATCACCAACTCCACCCTAAAACACACCAGCATACGATTAAAAAGAGTCTTGATAGTCTATGGGTTAAGGTCCTTTGATAAAAATGCACCTTCATTTCATTGTGGTACAAAGATCCCTGTTGCATGAAGCATCCGTTTGAACCCTGCTGGCTTATAAGCCAGTCCTTTGCACTCTGAAGGACATTCGGATCGATGAAGACAAAGCGCTTACCTAGACCAAAAGACCTCATGACAAAGGCAGTCAGCCTAGCCATGCAGGAAGTTTTGTTAACAACTTAACTTACAAACCGCTGGTGACAAAGGTAGTGAAACTCACCATGTATTGGATGCATCATAAACAAATGTGCTGTATGATCCATCACTGTGCCTGTAGTTCAGTTGTCCTTGGTATCCTGTTCAAGTCAAAAAACACATATCGGAGGGGGGCTTATTAGGAATTCTAGACAGCTTCAATGGGAAGCAATAGAATTGAGACTCCTACATATTTAAAGCAGATTTGGTCATCCATACCTCTCTGAAGGTAGCCGGTGGCGGTCGCTCGGATGGCTGCAGTGATTTGCCCTGTGACTTCAAGGTACAACAGGATGTAAATATTTGGAGCAAGAATAATCATATTCTGTTCTCCACAGCCAGATGGCATCTGTAATAACCCATCCAGATTCTTCAGTGCACGACCCATTATGTCCCCTACAAGAGGTCAAGCATAAAACCCACATCAGTAACAGTTATACTGCCAAACAATCAGTTTCTCCTCAACAAAATGCTTTACCGAGGACTGAAACTGAGCATCTGTCTGATCCCTGAACCACATTGTTTGGAAATATCAGAGACACGTCTTCAGAAAGAGCTTTTCCTAGGGACCGAACAGAAAGGATCAGGCTGTTAGGCTGTAGAGGGAGAATGTGTTTGATATCAGAGTATAACAAACCTTTTGGACACAGTAACCAACTCTGGGCGCTTGTTCTTTCAACTCCTTCTGGCTATATAAGCAAAACACCACATCAGTAAAGCAGCATGAGCTCCATGCTCAAACTTCAGAAAGCTGGTCAACACTTACCAGGACAATTAGACTTCGAGTGACTACGTCAATGCGTCCTCTCGTCGGCACGGTCACGACCTCTGTGCCACATCGAGTCCGGGATGGTTCAGCTGAAGCATTGACAGTCACATTGACAGCTCCTACAGTGACAGGAAGTGAGCAACACCACATACACTTCAAATTTAGAAGCAGACAGCCCAAAACTGACCAAGAACAGAAGCTGAGAGGATCCATTTGAAGGTCTTTCTCTCATTGGCACAAAGACAGGATGAATACGGATCGGTATATGGTTTAAGATTGAAGGCCGTGGATGAAGCTGGAGTTACTTTAACCTGCCAACAAAACAGTACACATGGAGCAAAGACACAAGACCGACTATATATAGATCCATTATAAAGAAATAGATATTGCAGACCATGATGCACTTAGACAGATAGTTGAAGACTGTGGCCTTCAGATCAAAAGACTCCCCACGGACGACAGAGTACGGCAAGGAGAGCTCCAGAAAGAAGGGCTGGAAGACCGTCAGCAGAGTAGGAGGAGCCAGACCGAAACCTTTCGAGGACAGACAGAACGCCTCAGTCTCCCATGTGGTGATGGTGTCAGGAACCTTAAGAGGAACTTGTATGGATCCAGTGGCTCTGAAGAAAGTCATCAGAAAAAAAAAATAGTGAGGGGGCCAGGAGAATTAAAAACTGGGCAAGTTGCTTTAGACGAAAGAAAAGGTTTTACGAACCCCACTTGGGCAAGCTGCCAGAACCAGGTTTCTGGAAAGTAAGCCCTGACGGTCACATCAAAAGAGGAAGTGTCCTCTCCAGCACTTTCGGCTTCTGGAGAAGCCAATGCCTTGGCTAAAAAAAAAAGTATCATGAAAATCTTTCATCCCTGAAATAGAAGCAATTTTACACCCAGATCCTCCAAACGGTCCTAGTGTCCGCAGAATTCACAGGGTTCAAAACTTCAAATTCATGCATGGTTTGGCCAGTTGTAGCCTTAAACGTGCCATGTAAAGACAATATTAAAGATACATCCAGTAACAAAAGCCAATATTGACCATTACAAAGCAAGATTAAGTTTATCCAATGGCTTGCAGTTTCAGGTCACAGATTACTTAAGTTCATAGTTGGTAGCTTAAAACGTGTGGCAATTTCTAGAGCAAGAATCAACTAACGGACATACCGCCACGGAAGTTGCGATAAAAATTCAGGCCTTTGTACTTCAGACACTGAGGTACTCTGATAGGCAAATTAGATGAGACCTTCATCCCCACACTCTGTCAGAACAAGACAAAAACCATTTACTAAATGCTACTTTTTCAAAACACAGGATAATTAACCCTTTTCTACCTTGAATGTTTCGTAGGTTTGGTCTGCAGAAACATCTCGACGGGCTCGAAAACGCAGACATTCCTGTTCATCCTCGACTTCATATGGATAATTTGGTAATGATCGCACTGGGAGCAAGTTGAACACCTGACAACAGAAAGGTGCACCTTGAAGACCTCCATTTGTGTTTTTTTTTTCCACTACTAGAAGACTAAAGTCATAGTGTGTTTTGATTAAACTGGACTACTTCATTTAAAAAAAAAAAGTAGTCCAGTCATTGCATGTCAGGGTGTTCCCTACTGAAGTTCGAATGCAGTAAACTGATTCTAATCAGATGTCCCCCACACGCTGAAATATTCAGATTAAAAGCCCAAACAAAGAAATCCGATGAAAGCACACAGATACCCTTTCAGCACTCAAACGTCTTCCTGGCTCCATGATCCGGACGCTCTGATCAACAGCACTGAGGCCACACAGAGATCCTGCTTGAGCAGAAACAGTCAGAACATTTCCCTCAGCTGGAACAGCCGTAGCTGGAGAGAACTGCAGAGACACCTGGAACAAGGACCAACACGCTGTAGGACACCACCATTCCCCAATTGAAACAGTCATTGCACATCATACAGTACCTTGTTCTGGAAACACGTATCCGTGTCAAACGACACACTAGCAGAAACTACATTCTCACTGGGAAGAACGCTGTAGACCAGAATCTGCACTGCTGGAGCCATATAGACGCTGACAGACAGCTGGAACGTCACAGAGCCACTTGTGATCGCATCACGAGCCTTTGCTTTGACCGTCTGAAATCCATGGAGGACGATCACTCCTCTGGATAAGACCTGACAAGACATATAGGTGCAAAAGTTGCTGAATAAACAGACTAGCAAACTTTAAAAGCTACAATGCTAATGTCCACTCACCATATAGATTATGTCAGCGCTGTAGCTACCAGCCTCTCCAACAAATGAATACTCCACGGTCACTGGAAACGAAGCACCACATTTGAGCGGCCGCTTGAGGTTCACTATAGTCAGTTCACTAAACGATGGGTTGTCGGGAGAAACAGGTTGGATAAGCTGAACAACCCTCATGTCTGTAGTGAAGTAAGGCGATTTATAACCATAAAAAACCTCTGGCGTCGCACTCGCCTGGGGAACAAATTGAATTAGTTTCATGCAAGAGAAAAAAAAAGTCTTCATTTCACAAAATACAAATCGTACCACCAGATTCAGATCAGCCTTAGCAAGATTAGCCGTGTTGAGGGAGAACGCAGCCAGTCCATTCTCGTTTGTGGCTAAATTCAACAGCAGTTTGTTGGGCCAGATGTTGCCATCCAGGAGATATACAGCTTTGTTTGCAATTGGAGTCTTATCAAAACGAGTCAGGGATATCTGTTGGGAATGATCAAGGTTAGGAAAGGGAGCCAATGTGAAGGCTTCTGAGATAAGGGATGAGGTTTTGCTTGCCTTTCCATTAATCATTGATCCATGTTCAAAATAAGGAACGAGGAGGTCCACAAACGTGACATTGCCGACTTCAAAAGTAATGGACACCATTGCAGATTTTGACAACATTACATCTAGGGGGGCATGAGAGGAAAAAAAAAAAAAAAAAAAAAAAAAAAAGTTAAGAATAAGATCAACTTTAAGTATGTGCCTTAAAGTGGATGTCTGGAAAAGATGATAAAGTATGCCGTTCAGATCAGCCAATAGCTCACCTGTTCCCTCCTCAGTAACATTCACATTTACAAGAAATGTGTCTTGCATATGGTTTTCAAATTTGGTGTTGAAAAACACTGATGTATCGACGGTAAGTGAGGCACAGCCCATGGCATTCATCTGGTAGCAGTACAAAGAGAGTCACATTTAAGTCAAACACAAGCAGAAGAAAAAACCTCAGCAGTAAGGCAGGAGTCTCACACCTTTGCTGTTTGATTCAGGCACTGTCTGGTCAAATTATGAAGCATATTGTATGGAAATGGATCACGGCACACTTCCACCAAGGTTTGACCAGGTACAGGTTGGCCATATGTATATCTGGGAAACATCATAAAGTCAAGTCATCTTCATTTATATAGCGCTTTTAACAAAGTAGATTGTTTAAAAACAGCTTTACAGAGGTAAACAATTTAAGGTAACAGATTGTTTTGGCTTTATAGCGGTTCTTGAATAATGTTATTTTCCAGCTAAAGTTAGTTTTGATTGATTCACTTCCATTGAAATTATCATTTGTTATTAAATTAGGGGCCGCTCAGACGACACCGTTCCCTCTAAACAGACTTTAAACGTGAACCTGTGATAAACGCTGATGGCGTTCACATACGCATTAAGAATTTATTCTATAGTTATGTGCGTTAAAAACAAGATAAGAACTGACCAACCACAAGACAAGAAAATGAAGCATCACTCACTTGGCACAAGCCTCAACTTTCAGTCCCATATCAGCAACGCTGTATGTCTGTGGTGTGTTTACGGTTACGTCAAACTTGGGCAAAACTAAACCAGAAACAAAGCGCTCTAGGTTAAGACCTCAGATCTGTCATTGAACTGCTGCACATATACAACGACTTACCATATTTTTTCACCTCAAAAACCTGGGAGATTTCTCGGTCGGCAATAAAAGCCTTTAGGGTGTACATCCCTATCTGAGCCTCTGGGTTTAACTCGTGAGAAAGCTGCAATATCCACCCCGTTGAGGAAACGTTTGTCCACTGACCAATCCGGTTATTATCTTTGTCCTATTAAAACAATTAACAGCTCAGAAAAACTGTAAACAAAGCAAAAAGTCCACACAAAAAAAAACCCTGCATTGGCTCAATTCAAAGACTTGCACCGGAGCAAAATTCTCACCTCCACCACGACCAGATTGTACTGCAAGACAGGAATAATAAACATTTAAAAGCAATCATTGAAGTTGAAATTTCTGCATCTTAAAATAACCTGCATTTAATATGCATTTCATTAATGGTCACATCACTCAATATGCTGAAACATCTGGTCTTACCATTTGATCAAAAGGCACAAATTTGGGATCCATGGTGACAACTCTGAAATTAACTGCAAAGACACCAATAAATTCACATTTAATGCACTTGAAAATGATCAGAACTTTTAGCATAAGGGACTTTCTATACTTTCAACCAAGGGTCGTTGACAGCTGACCTGTTTGTCCGGGATTGTAAATAGGTTTGTCTGTTTGGATGAAGGTCAAAGACAGGTAACGTCTAAACATGATTTTGCTCTCTTCGGTCGCTCTGAAGACCTTCCCTTGAACTTGGACCTTCAGCATCTGCACTGATTCTCCATCTACCCCAGGAGCCTATAAAAAACTTCAGTTAACATACAACAAACCAGACAAAAAGAGCCAAATGCGTCTAAAGACAGACCTGGAAACTAAAGCAGCGGTGAAACGGCGTTGAAGAAACATGCTTCACAAGTTGAGTAGTCTTGTTTTTCTCATCAAGCAGAGAAACTGTCATCTTGAGGCGCTCTTGCGGTTTCAGAAGAGTTATGCATAATTTGGCGTCAGATCCAGACTCAATCACTGCAGGAAAAGTCACCATGAATAACCTGTAGAAAAATACAGAGGTTTAGTTTCAGGAACCACAGGACATCATCCATTTGATTAACTGGATGGCAACAAACGAAGACTAGTACTGGTGTTGAACGAAAGCTTCAATGGTTCACAAAGCTTATTTTCACCATCTATAAAGTTTAGCAAACAACTCCATAAGAACAGAATGCTTCGGGTTCACTTCATAGCCTACAGTATTTAAATCTAATGGTACTTACGGCCCAGGTATTTTATATCCATCAACAGCAAAGAGAAAAAGGACTAAAATGAGCCCTTCCCAAACACAAATCTCCCTCACAGCCATAAGGTAAAGTCGCCTGAGACTAAACCTAAACTAAATCAAGCCTCGCTTTCAGAAACCCACAGGCTTCCACAGTTACTGCAGTTTCGCTGAACCATCAGCACGGACGACAGCGATATATCTCTTAATATTTCGGGAACGCGTTCATCTCGTTGATTTAATTAATTAACCACCACCTGGCTGTAATTAATTGTATCCTTTGATTAGGAGTTCCAACTGGTATTGATTTAAAACACGACACATAATAGAGTTTAGCGGGACACAACGCGGGTTTTAAACACTTCCACACATGCCAGCATGACGAAACTTAGTGTATTAACAAAGTTGCCATATCAACACTATAGATAGAACAATTCAGAAATATTTGGAAGATATCACTGAACATTTATTTAACCATAGCAAAAATAAATTTCTTGTGTTAATTTTTTTTTTTATTATTTAAAATTAGACAAGTCTGATATTATTTTTTCTTATATCTGTTATTTAACAGTTGAGAAAGTTCTTTAATGCTGATCTAACAGCAGAAGACACTAGCAGGGATTTAATCAGTTGTGCAGATGGGGCATGTTGTCACACTGCGTTACAACGAGCCCCTATTAGAACTATCGCTATTCTACTCTATACTTTTATTAACTCTATTGAGAAACCATGAGGTGAATAAAGGCTGAGAGTCAATGTTCAGAAATTATTAATTATTATGTTTTGAATTATGCTGTATAGCTGTTTTGCTGTGCTTGTTGTCAAACTCAGAAATTAGTTTATTTTTAATTATTAAAAAATTGCATTATTTTATATGAAAAAGTTAATAATTGTATTTTATTGAGAAAATAGTTTAGTTTTTCCTTGTGAATGTATATATATATATATATATACATTTTTAGATCAGATAAAATTTTAAGCTGTCATGTTGCAATGTATGGGGCATGTTGTCACATTTTACTTCCATTGTTTCGGGGTATATCAAGATAAAAGTATACACTGTATTAATGAAACAAAAACACATAATTACACGTGTGAAATGAATGCGGGAAAAATAAATACTCTAGTTTACACAAACTGAAAAGGTCAAAAAGCATTAGGTTGTGCTCTCCCCCATTCTCAAACAATCAATGCAAGTCTTTTATTTTTATCTTAAGAAGAATCTGCAAGTTACCTGAGGATAAAGTGCTAAATCAACCTGTTCCCGATAACTAAAAGCGTTTTTCATAAGTTTGAGAGAACCATACCGTACTTTCAGTGGTCATGCTGCCAGAAAAGACATTATATTTCATTAATGTACATGTTCAGTCTCTGTAGCGAATGTGAATGAGTTGAGTTGAGAGAGGCCTGAATGGGAACATGATGACAGAAAGTTATACTCTCACCCTAAAGCCATGTTCCCACAACCTAAATACTGACTAAACGAGACACCGAACTAGTCAAATCCTGCACAACCAGCAGCACAGGAGAGCTGTATAGCTTTTGTGTACAAAAAACAACAAATATAGAAAACAAGCCTAAATAGCAAACACACAATCTATTGCAATCTATGTACTCACACTTTTTTTTAGATCTTGCAAAGTATAAAATATTGATCTTTCCCTAAAATTATTGTCTTAACTGAGGGAAAATATATTAATTATATATATACTATATAATTATAGTGACGAACGAGTAAAATGTTTGATCACAATTATCTTTTTTAATTAAAGTGACAGAAAAAGCCACAATGAATGAACGTGAATTAGAACAGGGTCAATGTTGATTTTTATATTGACTTTATACTTTAAATTTGGGTCTGCTGTCAATATTTCTCTGTGTATTTAAAAAAAAAAATGTTTTGAACTTGCAATTCAAGCTTTTGTTCAAATAATTCAATTTAAAGCTTTTATTTCTCAGATATTTCAACATTCAAATTGTTCTTCTAACAAATATTTAAAAAGTAGCTTTAACAAAGCTTTTTTAGTGTGAACAACAAGTTATTTAGAGGCTAATGAATCAGAAAAATATAAATATATATTTATTGCTTGTGTTTTATCATTTAATCATTTAGATCTTAAATATAATTTAATCAAATGTAATCATCATATTTTTAGAAATCATTATTATCATGTTTATGTGTTTCTCATTATTATTTTGATGTGTTTACCACTATTATCATTTGAAATGTGTTTAATGCTTTTCTTTTATTAATCTTTATGCCTCAAAGCTGTGAACTTTTGTTTAGAAGAGGTCCAATAGAAAGTGTCTCAGTGGTAAACACATGTTATCTTAGCTAAACATCTTGCAGAAGAGACATGTTGTGCAGAAGTTCTTTATTGTATTAAGATGAACAACTTCCTGGCACATTTGGGGAATAAGACCATGTGTGTGTGACCCCCGAATGCATAAGAGGAAGAATAATGTTCTGTACTGGTCTTTGGACTCACAATCTTTTCATGAGAGATCTCTCAACTACTTTACTTATCTTTAGGCAGGAATATTATTCTCAGTGTTTGAATTATAGGCTATTTTACTTAGAAATATTAGAAGTGATTTTTAACTGTTCATTTATGTTTCTTTATTAAACTTTTAATCATAGAAGAATTCATTTTACTCTTCATTAATTTGATTGTTTGCTGTTAAGTAATTCAATTTGACTTCCTCATCTGACTCCTCAATGCGTCAGAAGCAGAAGGCAAATATAATGTGTTTTTCCATCTCACGAAAGTGCGTATCTATACCACGAATTTAATTTCTTGTGCCATTTATACGCTAAACCTAGTTTTACTACTATCTAGTTTTCTACCTTCTTAGGGAACAAGGGTTACAGTCGTAACCCGAGGACGTTTTTGCGTGTATATAATGTGCAGATTTCGCGTGCATGTGATACTTTATGACTCCACACCCTAATCCTACCCAAGGGGTTTACAGTGCGCAGCATTTGCACGCAAAAACTATTTTTGGCGTATAAATGGTAGACTACGAGAAATTAAATTCGTGCAATAGATATGAGATCGTGTTTTTTCGCAACTTTCCAAATTCAGTCAAAGAATATTACGCTGAAAAAGTTGCATGTTCCCAGCATGCATTGCAGCTTGAAACAACTTTGTGGCAACTAATATTAAAAGGTGATTCCAACGAGTTCGTTCCTGCCGTCATTGGTATAGTGGATTATTACACTCTAAAAAATACTGGGTTTCAACCCCAAATTTGGGTTCTAATATGGACAAACCCAAATGTTGGGTTAAAAATGTAATAAAAAAATTACAGTTGAAAGTGAAAGTTGAAGTTGGGTTAAAATTTTAAATTACATTTTTAACCCAACATTTGGGTTTGTCCATATTTGACCCAAATGTGAGTTTAAACAACACAGCATTGTTTAGAGTGAAATATACGTTGCAATCCTTGTGGCTCCTGGGAAGGAACAATCAGCATGATATTTCTTATTTTAATAGTTTCTCCTGGAAAGTAGGCCTAATGAGAGCAAATGATATTAAAGGCCCGTTCGCACCAGGATATCCTCTCTTTTCTTCGACTAACCCAACACAAACCCAGCAGATTATCCTGACAAAGAGACTCAGCTGTATTTTGACCTGCTCTGTCACTTGACGGACACACACGTCTGAAAAAAGTCTTCAACACACCAGACAAAAGAAAAAGCATTGTAAAAATATGATATTTGCAAGGTATAGAGAGGATGAAGGTTATTAATTAGGTGATGGTTTATTTATATTTTTTCTTTTATTATTATTTTTTATTCATTTTCTTATGTAATTTTTTATTGAAGATGTATATAAACATAGGTAAATATGTATGTTGGTTTTGTTTTTTTGGTGTGTAGAGACAAATAGATCAAAAAGTTCGGTCAACCGGTAAATAAGCTAATTAATTATTAAAAAGTAGTGGAGATGGGGTAGGATTGAATAAGCTTATGCTTCTTCCTACTCCTTTTCGGACATGTATAAATTAAAATAGTTTTTGTTATTAATTGTTTTTTGTTATTAATTGTTAATATATTTTTTTTTTCTACATGTTCGAAATAAAACTTTTCATTCATTCATTCAAAGACACACACACTCGTCCCGCTGTTAGGAGGTTATTACGGATCAGCCGTATTGAGACGTGTTTCTCTCTCTCTCTCTCTCACACACACACACACACACACACACACACACACACACACACACACACACACACACACACACACACACACACACACACACACACAGGAAGACTGTGTGACTGACATGTAAACGGCCAATATCAGTTTTTATTAACTATTTAGGGTGGATATCTGAAATAAGTGTTAGGCTATAATACACTATAAAAATATATTTGTCAAAGTTAAAAATAAAACAAACATTAATGGAGTATGATTGACAAGAAAATACTATTTCAGTCTTTCTATAATACTTTTTTTCTTGCAAACTTGCAAAATTTACTTGCAATTTCAGAGTAAATTTCAGTAAGTCTGGAAGTTCAACTGCATTACATTAATAAACCGCCACACTTCTTTTTTCCTTATTCCTCAATGTCCAAATTATATTATCGGATACTCTATCAGGCATAAAAATACATTATTTTAAACAGATTCTAAAAATATTTTATATACTAATATAATTTAATATAGAATTTGATAAATAAATAAGTCAATTTAAACATTAATTTTAAATATAAGTAGGCTACATAAAATATTTAAAATCAATATTTTTCTTTTGTATAAATATTTGATCTCAATGTACTTTGCTGTTGAATTACAAAAAATCAATTTAATGTAAATTAGTAGCCTACATTTAAATATTGATTTTAAATACAATTATATAATTGCATTTAAAATGAATACTTCTTTTGCTTAAATATTTGATCTCAATACATTTTAGTATTGTTATATATAAATTCAATTTAGAATCGAATTAAATTTGATTTAAATTAATATAAACATTGATTTTAAAGGTGCTATATGTAGAATTAAGTAATTCTTGTTATTAGCGACACCGGTGGCCGATAAGTGAACTGCAACAGCACTTATTGCTCGTTCTCACGTAACACACAAGAGACTGAACGTGATTCAAGACCTGATATTCTCACGGTGAAGCTCTTTCGTTCTTCACTTAGAGTAAAAAGCAGTTGGAAATACATTTGCAGTGATTTACTGATAACGAATATCCCCACACCGTCCACTGCTGAGAGCGACAATTAGATGAATATGTGAATATGTGCTGCTCTTTCCTCTCTATAACACAATAAACACACAACAGAAATGATAAACATCAGTTCAGAAAGCATCTGATCAGAGAGATGTGGAGATGTTGACAGATGAGCTCATTAAAATCACACTGTTATGATAGTTTGATTATAAAGTATATTTGAGACTATAGACTCTATAGATCTGACTGAGACTGTAGTTTGAATGAATCTCTTTGAACACATTGACATTACAGTCCAGAACGGCTCCTTCATCATTATCCTGAACATTGTATAAGCATTAGTTTCATGTGTCATTGAACTGAAGAGAAGCTCTCGGTGGAAAACACACATCTGCGATTTTCCCGCCAAAAACGTCCAGAGTCCTGAACATAAAAATCAGTCGACAGGCTTTCAAGTCTCGTTTTTCAGTTTCGTTACAAGCTGTTCACACATCAGCAATTAAAAGGCGATTAATACATTAAAATTCTTAGATATAGATATATATATTAAAAAAAGTGTGTATTTTGTTTATGGCAACATCTTTAAAACGTTTTCCCCCATTGAGCTTAATTGGCACATTGCATTATGGGATAGCCCTCTCCACTAAGGATGCATAAGAAGCCACCTTAGATTTTGCCATAAAAGCCATTTGCATCTTTAAATGTGTAGGAAAGCTCACTATAGATGTGAAACAGAACTGGACAATTTCAAACAACATTGAACATTTTTAAGAGCAACTAAGTTGTCAAAACCAGTATGACTTGGTGAATTACAGCGTTGGGTGAAGTGGATAGACTGAAATCACAGTGTGTCGCTGATAATGATTATGGAAGCTGTCCAGACTCCATCACAGCGATTGAACTGATATTGTGTCTGTGGCCGAACACTATTGATCCAGCAGTCTCTGCTTTAGTCAGATGGCCTGGTAATAAAGATAAGTAAAAAATGCTGTTGTGGTTTAATGCGGAAAAATGTGAAAGACAGAGGTAAAACACACACACTCATGTTACTCCAGGGTTTGGATGAACCAAACCGCACCTTTTGTGAGCGCAAGCTGAAACCAGAGATGCTGTGAAGGGCTGGCTTTTACTGTCTTCTTTCCTCCTCCCGTTTCCTCTGCATTCACATGAACCAGGCAGGGTCGAGGTGTCAGGGCATTAACATACAATGCTGTTGTACTTTTTTTTTCTTTTTTTTTTTTTCCCACATAAGAGGTTCTAGAGCCGCCAGGTACTTATAGACTCACAAGGTTAGAGAGATGAAAGACTGCGTTGCTCTTCGGCCGGATGCACTTTTTTCTTTTCCCAGCTAACTCAGAGAGCTGAAGAAGTGTCCTGTGAGCTACATCTGAATTCACTGTGGACTGTTGCTTTATTGTGGAAGAAGAAAAAAAGAATAATTTTGCTTGTGAAGAAAATTGCTTTCCATCACAGGTATGTTTATGTATCATTCTCATTATAGGGCGTTATTTAGAGTCATTTTACAGGAAATGTTTTTTTTGTTTTGTTTTTTTGCTTTATGCAAAAATAAAATAAAATAAAATTTAAAAAATTGTATATATTTTTGCTAATTTTCTGCTACAATTCTGGAAATAGTTTTTAATTGCTATTTATTATAATTCCGCAAATGCATGTTCTTTTAATTGATTGTTTAGACTAAGGTTCACCTGTTGCATTTTTGTGTTTTGATATTTAGAAAACAAATTTTATTTTAACCATCATACATTTAAAAACTGAATCTGAATTTTTGAAAGATCTAGTTTGAAGTCTCTCCCGGTTGATCTGGGACTTTAAGGGGGTATTTTCGCGAGCGCCTGGGATCTGTCAGTGTGAGAAGGAGAGGGAGGGGAAACACAGGCGACACAAAAGGCAACATTATTCCCTCGTGGACCCATGCTGCATCCAGCCATGAATGGAGTATTGAAAAACATAATATTGGTGACTAGATTAATTTTCAGGCCCTCACAACCGCACAGTCTGCAGGCTCGCAGCGGTTTGCGTTAGTAATGCTCTAATTGGCCGCACGATACGCTTTCTGAGGACAGGGTTTCAGCTCTTCTAATGCAAGCAGATCACAAAGTGCATGAATGGGAAGTGGATGTTTCTCTCGGTGGGCGACATGCTTCTTTCTGTTGCTGTTTGGCTTTGGCTCGTGCAGGTTTATAATTGTCTTTAGGCCCCTGCGGAAGAGAAAATAACCAATGAGAATTTTCCTCTTAACATCCATTTATGGCTATTTTAGATAATAATACTGAGTTTTTTAATGAGTTTTTATTTTTATATTGCCTGTTTTCGTTTTCATTTTAGCACAAGTTGGAGTAATTTGTTGCGTTTTTGTCCTTTTTAATTTTTGTTTTGTTTTATATTTTTATTTATGAAATGATAGGCTATATTATAAATGAAATTGAGAAATCGTCCAGCAACATTTGTCGTAGACCCATGAATAAGGTGTCAAATCATGTGTCTTATTGCAACACGATCTCATAAAAATGCGTATCTATACCACGAATTTAATTTCTCGTACCATTTATACGGCAAAAATGTTTTTAAGGCGTAGCCTATCATATGCACGCGAAAACTGCATATCATATACTATTTTTAGCGTAAAAATGGCACGAGAAATTAAATTCGTGGTATAGACACGCACTTTCATGAGACCCAACACAGCTTTGACTACGGTATTATAGACTTTTATAAGAGATCGTGTACGATGTTCGTACAGCGGGCGAAAAATCCCATGACTTAACATTGGACAGATCAATGCATCTCTGCATCAGACTGTCATAGAGATTTGGGCGTGGGCTCATTTCACTCAACCTAGCAAGCAGCCTATAAATGGTGACAACTTCCTAGCCACACCCTAGCAACCAGTTACAGGACCCTAGCAACCACCCCCCATAGACTTTCATTGAAAAAGGACAAGAGGGATATCTCTGGATCAGAACATTATAGAGATAAGGGGGATGTTTTGAAGCAAATATCACCCTGAAAACAATCTAGCAATCATTTAGTGCACCTAGCAACTGCTGTTAGAGTGATCTGTTATCAGAGGTAACTGTCTAAGTTATGCATTTCAGAAATATACAGGTGAAACTCCAAAAATTTGAATATCGTGCAAAAGTCTTACTTACTTTTGGCTTACTTATGACTATGGCTTACAGCTTATGAAAACCCCAAATTCAAAACCTCAGAAAATTAGAATATTACATGAAATCAATAAAATAAAAAAAAGATTTTAAATACAGAAATGTCGGCCCTCTGAAAAGTATAATCATGCATGTGTAAATATGTAGCCTATATATAGCCTACTAAATATATTAGTTATTATATACAAAAACAGTTAACGAAAAAGGTATTAATTTAAACAATAAACAGCAATAATTTAAATGCAGAAACAATGAGCTCATTGAAGTAATAAATACTTTTTTTGTAACAAATATGGCCGTGGACCACAAAACCAGTCACAAGGATAATTATTTTTTAAATTGAGATGTATACATCATCTGAGAGCTGAATAAATAAGCTTTACATTAATGTATGGTTTGTTAGGATAGGACAATATTTGGCAGAGATTGAGAAAATCGCCTTTAAAGTAATTATTCGCAATTTTGCAGAATCCACTCACAAAAACAATTTTTGAAATCTATTTACAATTGGAAATTTAGTAAATATCTTCATGGAACATGACCTTAATATCCTAATGATTTTTGGCAAAAAAAAAAAAAAAAGCGATAATTTTGACCCATATGTTTTGTTGGCTATTGCCACAAATACACCCGTGCGACTCCTGACTGGTTTTGTGATCCAGGGGCACAAATGATTATGACATTTAGAAAAATGTCTTTGCGGGACCAGGGCAAACCAGCGCTGTCCTTCAGCCCTCCTGCCCCCCTCTTCGCCCCCCGGCGCCCCAGCCGGAGCGTTCAGGACAGTCCCAGTGACAGATTCTCCGGAAGGAGCGTTTAACTGCTGGCGATGGCGACCACAGACAGCAGAAATGTCTTTTTGTGCACGAGGCCCGGAATGTTCACTATCTTTCCCGCGGAATATCATATTCTCCCCCAGATCCCAGATCCTGAGCCCTATCCCACCAGTTACACGCATTCCAGTGTAAGGTCAGGAGGGTTTTAGCAAAAACAAAAAAAGGATAATACACTGTAAATCCAGCTATGGATAAAAGTACTTAAAACATTTGAGGAAACTGGTTGAGTGAAGTTAAACATTCAGCCCTTCGAACACTTATTTGATGTAGGCTGTTATTCAATTGAATAAATGCAAAGTTAATTGTAATATCAACTGTTGACTGACAGTTTGAGTTGCGAGATTTAGTCACAAGCTATTATTAATTTTAAACTTTTCATTGGTTATGGTTAGATATTTGCAAAACCCACAGAAAGATGTAAAGGGTAGTAGCCTAATGATTTCTGAAAAAATAAAATAAAATGACGAAATATGGAGATACAGGTTTCCGCCCGACAACAACGATATGCAAATACAGCTTGCTTGAGTGTGTGTGTGTGTGTGTACGTACATGTACACTATAAGGCAGTCCGGGCAAATGGTTCAAAAACTTGGACCTGGCTCATGTAAATCAATCTGAAAACATAAAAAAATGTCTTTCACATGCAAAAATACATCACTACAACACTAAAATGTATAACTCATTAACATATAATACATTTTTTGATTATAAATCTCTGGAACATACCACACAAACCAATCAGCAAACACGCGCCACAGAACAATCGATCTGCTATCAATATGTGTCTGTCCAGAAGTGCCTGTGGCCTGATGCAGGCTCAACATTTGTTGTTGTGGTGTTTTTGTTACATAACATACTATGAGGAGAATCTGACCAATCACTGCCTGCAGATTCAGTAGTAGCCCAGCTGTAATAACCTCGCGTCTGCTGTCGTCAGCGCTGGTGCAGCCTGTCCTCATGAAATGCGTCTGTATAGCACGTATTGTGTTTATCGTGCAATTTATACGCGAAAATAATTTTTATGATACGCAAGAGGGAATGCATTGACGTCACTTTCCCGCGGGAACACGCCCCCTCAGCCGGACTGAGTGGCAGAAGAGCTGCTGTGTGACTGGATTTAATAGGGGAAACTGTGAAAATGCAAGTCAAATGAACGATTATCAATTTAAACTAAAGTTTGGACTCAATATAGTGTTCCTCACAACTTTCTAAAGATCCAGTGATCCATGGATATTGATATGCAGCCAGGAATCGGGTTGCCTGACATTTATGTGTGCCTGATTTCGACGCTGGGGAAATACATAGGCCTAAAGCAAATTTGCCTGTGAACGCTTTATATAAATACAAAATAGGTAGATCTAAATCTGGGTGATCATCACTTATATCAGTGTTTTTTATATATCATATCGTCCAGCCCTAGTACTTGTATAATTTTTGTCAATGTTTATTTAAAAACATGACCAATAGCCTAATGCAGAATGTACAATGATAAATATTTAATTGAGTTGTTAATACAATATATAACAATACAATGTATAGGGTATGATTTTACACCGAAAGTCAGCATAATGACACAAAATGATAACTGCAAATCCACCTGTCCAGTTGTTTCTGTGAATTGCAGCGATCCATTTGCTCCTCTGGTCTGTAGCTTTCGTCATTCTGTAAAAATATACCTCAAATTTCTTGTCAAATCTAGTTGTACAGTCAATCGCAAAGCTCTTTCCCGCTTTATATGTGTTTTTATATGTGCATTCACGCTGAAAACAAATGCTGCCGCTCAGTCTTTTGCCACTCACTGCAGCACTCCGGCCGACGGTGACGTCACGCGCATACCCTCTATTTTCACGTGCATATGATACGCACTTTATGGTAAATGGACTGCATTTATATAGCGCGTTTATATAGTGTGAAAACAGACCCAAGCCACCAAAGCACTTAGCCTATTACATATAGCCTCACATTCATACACCGACGGGGGTTAGGTTCTTGCACACCTCAACACTTGGTCAGGTGAAACCGGGGATTGAACCACCAACTTTACGGTTTGTAGACAACCTACATGAACCACTGAGCCACTGCCGCCCAAATCACTTCACTGCGTGTAATACACACCCACCCCACACCTCTAATCCTACCCAAACGTATAAAAGGCTACATACGCACCACACACCACTACTAAACCAACCCATGCGTGTATCATACGCACGTTTTATCATGTACGTTATCATGACTCATTTTGGCGTATAAATTGCACGAAAACCACAATGCGTGCGACAGAAACGGATTGTGAGAGATTTGAGGGAATCACTGAAGGTGTGTGTGTTCTGCAGGTGTCCTGATCTGTTCTGCCATGAGAGGTCAGCGTGTGTCAGACTGTGAGCTCAGATGTTGTAAATCTGCAGCCTGGATCCTCTGCGGCCTGCTGGCTTCACTGCTTCTGATCGCCGTCTCCATTCGTCCAGCCAGTGAGTGAGAAGCACTTCTGTGTGAAGCTTTTAGATATGAGAAGATATTCAGTACACTACTAGACAAGTTATGAATAATTAAGACTTTTTCATTTTGAGTCTATTATGCTCACCAAGGCTGCATTTATTTGATGAAAGCCATGTGGAAACTGTGATACACACCATTAAAAGGTTTGGGAGAAAAAATAATTTTTTGGGAAAAAATAAATAAAAATTATTATATATATATATATATATAGCCCTCTCTCTCTCTCTCTATATATATATATATATATATATATATATATATAGCCCTCTCTCTCTCTCTCTCTATATATATAGCCTACTCTCTCTCTCTCTCTCTCTCTCTCTCTCTCTCTCTCTCTCTCTCTCTCTCTATATATATATATATATATATATATAGCCTACTCTCTCCCTCTCTCTCTCTCTCTATATATATATAGCCTACTCTCTCTCTCTCTCTCTCTCTCTCTCTCTATATATATATATATATATATATAGCCTACTCTCTCTCTCTCTCTCTCTCTCTATATATATATATATATAGCCTACTCTCTCTCTCTCTCTCTCTCTCTATATATATATATATATATATATAGCCTACTCTCTCTCTCTCTATATATATATATATATAGCCTACTCTCTCTCTCTATATATATATATATAGCCTACCCTCTCTCTCTCTCTCTCTCTCTCTCTCTATATATATATATAGCCTAAGCCTACTCTCTCTCTCTCTCTCTCTCTCTCTCTCTCTCTCTCTCTCTATATATATATATATAGCCTACCCTCTCTCTCTCTCTCTCTCTCTATATATATATATAGCCTAAGCCAACTCTCTCTCTCTCTCTCTCTCTCTCTCTCTCTCTCTCTCTATATATATATATATATATAGCCTACCCTCTCTCTCTCTCTATATATATATATATATATATATATATAGCCTACTCTCTCTCTCTCTATATATATATATAGCCTACTCTCTCTCTCTCTATATATATATATATATATATATATATATATATATATATATATATAGCCTACTCTCTCTCTCTATATATATATATATATCCTACTCTCTCTCTCTCTATATATATAGATATGTACAGTACATATATACATATATATATATAGCCTACTCACTCTCTCTCTATATATATATATATAGCCTACTCTCTCTCTCTCTATATATATATATATAGCCTAAGCCTACTCTCTCTCTCTCTCTCTCTCTATATATATATATATATATATATACAGTATATATATACATATATATATATATATATATAGAACCTTCTCTCTCCCTCTCTCTCTCTCTCTCTATATATATATATAGCCTACCCCCTCTCTCTCTCTCTCTATATATATATATATAGCCTACCCCCTCTCTCTCTCTCTCTATATATATATATATATATAGCCTACTCTCTCTCTCTCTCTCTATATATATATATATATAGCCTACTCTCTCTCTCTCTCTATATATATATATATATATATAGCCTACTCTCTCTCTCTCTCTATATATATATATTATATATATATAGCCTACTCTTTCTCTCTATATATATATTATATATATATATATATAGCCTACTCTCTCTCTCTCTATATATATATATATATAGCCTACTCTCTCTCTCTCTCTCTCTCTCTCTCTCTCTCTCTCTCTCTCTCTCTCTCTCTCTCTCTCTCTCTCTCTCTCTCTCTCTCTCTCTCTCTCTCTCTCTCTCTATATATATATATATATATATATATATATGTATATATATATATATATATATATATATAGCCTACTCTCTCTCTCTCTCTCTCTCTCTCTCTCTCTCACATGGACGTATACTAACATAACATTAGCAATGCATTATAGGAGCCCGTTTCTCTGTCCTTATGCTGAGACGCAGAGTAAAACAACATTAGCACGCCCATTATGGCAATTTGAAACGTAATTGAGACAGAAGCCTAACTTTACCTCAGAAAAAATGATTCGTCATTCGTTCTTTGTGTATATCGTGGACGATGGCATTCTCCAACACGGGCTCTCGCTCGCTTCCCATCTCTGCCGTGCGCGCGCGCGCCACGCAGATTCTCTGTCTCATGTGCGCTCGCTCTAGATTGGCCTGGGCCAGATTTACTGTGGCGTGTGAGCGTGTGAAACCACTCAAATGCGGGTGTCTCACGGCCAATGCGTGAGAGTTAGCAGCTCTGAAATTTAGTTACTCTAACAATATTTTATGATGAACTGAAAACAACCCTGTGATAGCCATGGTGATATTGAATTTGTCCCGCGTTATAATTGCTGTGGCAAATGTTTTGGTTATTTGTTAGCCTACTTATGACAAAAACTTGCCTACCGTACATTAATGACAGATAAATAACGTTACGAGTTAGACTAACAGCTACCGTTCTGTCTGTCACATACGAGCATACATCTTTACGATTATACTGTCACATACGAGCATACATTTTTACGATTATACTGTCATATACGACCATAAATCTTTACGATTATACTGTCATATACGAGCATACGTCTTTACGATTATACTGTCACATACGAGCATACATCTTTACGATTATACTGTCACATACGAGCATACATCTTTACGATTATACTGTCATATACGAGCATACGTCTTTACGATTATACTGTCATATACGACCATAAATCTTTACGATTATACTGTCACATACGAGCATACGTCTTTACGATTATACTGTCATATACGACCATAAATCTTTACGATTATACGGTCATATACGACCATAAATCTTTACGATTATACTGTCACATACGACCATAAATCTTTACGATTATACTGTCACATACGAGCATACATCTTTACGATTATACTGTCATATACGACCATAAATCTTTACGATTATACTGTCACATACGAGCATACATCTTTACGATTATACTGTCACATACGACCATAAATCTTTACGATTATACTGTCATATACGACCATAAATCTTTACGATTATACTGTCATATACGACCATAATTCTTTGCGATTATACTGTCATATACGAGCATAAATCTTTACGATTATACTGTCACATACGAGCATACATCTTTACGATTATACTGTCACATACGAGCATACATCTTTACGATTATACTGTCATATACGAGCATACATCTTTACGATTATAGTCATATACGACCATAAATCTTTACGATTATACTGTCACATACGAGCATACATCTTTACGATTATACTGTCACATACGAGCATACATCTTTACGATTATACTGTCATATACGAGCATAAATCTTTACGATTATACTGTCACATACGAGCATACATCTTTACGATTATACTGTCACATACGAGCATACATCTTTACGATTATACTGTCATATACGAGCATACATCTTTACGATTATAGTCATATACGACCATAAATCTTTACGATTATACTGTCACATACGAGCATACATCTTTACGATTATACTGTCACATACGAGCATACATCTTTACGATTATACTGTCACATACGAGCATACATCTTTACGATTATACTGTCATATACGAGCATACATCTTTACGATTATACTGTCATATACGACCATAAATCTTTACGATTATACTGTCACATACGAGCATACATCTTTACGATTATACTGTCACATACGAGCATACATCTTTACGATTATACTGTCACATACGAGCATACATCTTTACGATTATACTGTCACATACGAGCATACATCTTTACGATTATACTGTCACATACGAGCATACATCTTTACGATTATACTGTCACATACGAGCATACATCTTTACGATTATACTGTCATATACGAGCATAAATCTTTACGATTATACTGTCACATACGAGCATACATCTTTACGATTATACTGTCACATACGAGCATACATCTTTACGATTATACTGTCACATACGAGCATACATCTTTACGATTATACTGTCACATACGAGCATACATCTTTACGATTATACTGTCACATACGAGCATACGTCTTTACGATTATACTGTCACATACGAGCATACGTCTTTACGATTATACTGTCACATACGAGCATACATCTTTACGATTATACTGTCACATACGAGCATACATCTTTACGATTATACTGTCACATACGAGCATACATCTTTACGATTATACTGTCACATACGAGCATACATCTTTACGATTATACTGTCATATACGAGCATAAATCTTTACGATTATACTGTCACATACGAGCATACATCTTTACGATTATACTGTCACATACGATTATACTGTCATATACGAGCATACATCTTTACGATTATAGTCATATACGACCATAAATCTTTACGATTATACTGTCACATACGAGCATACATCTTTACGATTATACTGTCACATACGAGCATACATCTTTACGATTATACTGTCATATACGAGCATACATCTTTACGATTATAGTCATATACGACCATAAATCTTTACGATTATACTGTCACATACGAGCATACATCTTTACGATTATACTGTCACATACGAGCATACATCTTTACGATTATACTGTCACATACGAGCATACATCTTTACGATTATACTGTCATATACGACCATAAATCTTTACGATTATACTGTCACATACGAGCATACATCTTTACGATTATACTGTCATATACGAGCATACATCTTTACGATTATACTGTCATATACGACCATAAATCTTTACGATTATACTGTCACATACGAGCATACATCTTTACGATTATACTGTCACATACGAGCATACATCTTTACGATTATACTGTCACATACGAGCATACATCTTTACGATTATACTGTCATATACGACCATAAATCTTTACGATTATACTGTCACATACGAGCATACGTCTTTCGAATTATACTGTCACATACGAGCATAAGTCTTTACGATTATACTGTCACATACGAGCATACATCTTTACGATTATACTGTCACATACGAGCATACATCTTTACGATTATACTGTCACATACGAGCATACATCTTTACGATTATACTGTCACATACGACCATAAATCTTTACGATTATACTGTCACATACAAGCATAAATCTTTACGATTATACTGTCACATACGAGCATACGTCTTTCGAATTATACTGTCACATACGAGCATACATCTTTACGATTATACTGTCACATACGAGCATACATCTTTACGATTATACTGTCACATACGAGCATACATCTTTACGATTATACTGTCACATACGACCATAAATCTTTACGATTATACTGTCACATACGAGCATACGTCTTTACGATTATACTGTCACATACGAGCATACATCTTTACGATTATACTGTCATATACGACCATAAATCTTTACGATTATACTGTCACATACGAGCATACGTCTTTCGAATTATATTTAACTAATGACAATTATAAATTTTTAAAATACATAATTACTCATCAAAATATCTGGCATGAAGCATAAACATAATGAACAGAAAAAAAATGTACTGTGTACGTCTCGTCGTCACTTGCCATTGGAAGCAGCCTACGTTTCTGCTGAATCCTGCAGCTTATCTGGCAACCTCGAGTCAGGGGGTGGGGGGGGGGGGGGGATACAGCGCTCTATGGTATTTTTTAAAGTGGTTGCAGTACCAGTTTTGGCCACAATCCTACATACTGCTCCTTTAAACATCTGCTTTATGGGAACAATAATCAAAACCAAAGACTTCAGCCTCCACACTGTAAAATCTAATAGTTGTTCTTACTAAGACTTTTTAGTTGACTTAATGCCCAATAATTTGTTGAACTTATTTAGTAATCTGTACTGTTTGCATGCTATGCCTTCGTTACTCAAAAAACCCAAGTACACATTACTTGACTGGTTTGAGTACCATTTTGCCAATGCCACAAAAAAAGCAAAAAAAAGGCGGGGCAAATGCTTTGAGGCGGGGCAATTATTACTATACTTTTTACTAATTTCTTCCACTTCTGCAGTCATCATTCTTCTTAGTTGCATTCGCTCATTTTCCAGTCATCTTAAATGTTATTGTCAATACAACTACACATTTTGGCAGAACATCAAAATTCTTAAGTTTTATTTTGATTTCCCTAAAATCTCTCACCATTATTCTGATTAGTGTTCCCTTTGGTTGTGCACTTGGAACTTCATTTATATCATTGTAATTCTCTTCCAATTGATGCAGTGAATTTAAATAACTGTGATTTCATGTTGCATCAAAGGAAGTGAAGTAATACATATTATATATATTTACACTTAAATTATTTCCATGTTTTGAATGAATGTATTAATGATAATATATATTACATAACACATAACTATATTTCATGTATAATAATGATCTTTTAACATTTTATTGCTAACACTTGGCATACATGGCATAACACATGGCATGACATAACACATGGCATAAACCTTTAATTGGGTTGATAAAATGCAATTTTGCTTGAGTCACACACAAACTTCAACATTCAGCATGCAAACAACAACAATGGTAAATTTAAATTTAATTAATTAGACCTTTACTATTTTATTTGCTGTCTCTACAACCCCAATAAAGATAGTAAATAAAATTGTAATGGTAAAATAAAGCCAAAAATAGTAAAACAAAGCAATTCATTTATTCATGCCGCAATGCACTCTGGGAGTACACTTCCTCAGATCACAGATATAATTAGGTTGACAAAACTTAAATTGATTAAGAAGAACTTGATGCAATTAAGTTATGCTTAAGGCAACGAGTGTGCACAATTGAAATAAGTAAACTGAACACATTTGTTTTTACGGTGCAGGTTATGGATCCTGGTGGAACACAACACTAGTTTCTCATTGTTAGTTCAGGACTTAATCTCCCGTTCAATGCAAACTTTTGAAAAGACAGATGATCTAAAGGTGTAATGAGGACATGGACACATGAGAAGATGCGTGTCAGAGAGTTATAGGGGGTTTTCTTCATGGCACAACTGAACTCCCAACAGATCAATGCTTTCCCATGAATCTTACAAACGATGATCGGTATGACGCAAACACGAACAAATGCGTGAGATAATGTGTGTAGCGTCGGACTGACTGTTGTCTGCTAAGAAAACTTCAAAAAACAAAGTTATGGTAACACTTTAGTTTAGGGTCATGCATATTACTAGGATATTAGCTGTTTATTAGTACTTATAAAGCACATATTAATGTCTTATTCTGCATGATCATATTCTACATTCCTTAATCCTATAATACCTAAACTTAACAATTACCTTACTAACTATTAATAAGGAGTAATTGGGAGATTATTGAGGCAATTATTGTGAGAACTGGACCCTAAATCTAAAGTGTGGGTTATAATAAATAAAATGTAAATTTATTTCTTCTGATTGAGAATTACACATTTAAGTTACTTAATGATGATGATGTCTGGTTTATGTTGAATTGTTTTGATCTTTTCTGTGTGCAGGAGATCTCAATCTCAAACTTGAACGAAGATCAGTTTCCAGTAAGTATCATTATAAACTGAACATTTATATTGGTTTATGACTTTTCATAAGCAACCTTAATGATGTCAGTCGCAACATCCACGAGAAACGCCCTAACGACCGCATAACAACATTCTAAAAACATTGCAAAAATGTAGCAAAATTCTAAACAACTTGGAACATTGTGGTGGAAAACAATTTGAAAACGAACATTCTAAAAATCTATTTGTCACCATGTTTTATGAATGCTAAAGCTTCAGAAGTACAGTATGTGTGAACGAACATAACATGCCGGAAGCGTTATATTTAGAGCGACTAATGTTTCAGTGACATACGTATTAATAAGCGGAGAAGCCTGTGAAATGACCTAAATGGGATGTGATGGAAAAAGCCTCTTTTCTGCTGTCTTTGTGAGGTTCTGAAATCCTACACCCTCGATTCACAGTTTAATACAATAGTTTGTATAGGCGCTGGCATTGGCAATACAGCTGCAAAACAAAACCTCAAGTGCTAGAGACCGGTGTGTGTGTGTGTGTGTGTGTGTGGAGCGAAGAGAAAACACTAGAGCTTTCTCAACAAACACACCCAAGTCTAGCCAACATGTCAAATGTCATAAAATGTTGAGTTATTAATATATTTCAATTGGAACTATACATAAATGAGCACTGAAGCCAACAATACTTGATTAGTCATCTAGAAATATTGCACTCTAATGTGTAAATATGTCAAATATATGTCTTTATATATATATATATATATATATATATATATATATATATATATATATATATATATATACACACACACACACACACATCTATAATTTGGGGTCTATAAGATTTTTGTATGTTTTTGAAAGAATACTCTCAAGTCCACCAAGGCTGCATTTATTTGATAAAAAAAATACTTTCTAATATTATTACAATTTAATGTAACTATAACTAAATATATATAAAACTCTTGAATGTCACTATTCATAGTTTAATCTTTTGTATAGTTAAGCATAAAAAAGATTAAAACAGTATTTATATATATATATATATATATATATATATATTTTTTTTTTAACTTTTATCTTTATCTAATATTAAAAAAAATAAAATTATATATATATATATATGTGTGTGTGTGTATCTCAAGCTTAAAACAATAAAGATATAAAAAAACTATGCATATATTATTGATATTATTGTAAAATTATGATTTCAATATTTACTCAGTTATGGAGTTATTGGCACCCATTGTAAATATGATTAAAGATGGCTGTAAAAATAAATCTGCATTGTTTATCCTTTTGATCTTTAAAATAGCAAAAAAATATAACCTTACATTGAAGTGTGGGGGGGGGGGTCACATTATGAAATAAATGTTTTTCTCCAAAACACTTTATAACAGCTGTATATATATATATATATATATATTATTGATAACACTTTAAGGTCTCATTAGTTAACATGAGATAATAACACTATTTATATATATGTTATACATAACTTTTCTGAAAAGTATCTCATTAATGTGTCTCATTAATGTCTAGGCTGAAGCAGATCATTTGCAAGAAAACATAAGTAGAATTATTGATTTTTTTTCTGCATAAGAGATTCAATATCCACGGTCTTGTCAGCAGAATCTGATCAGACTCACGGCGCATATCTGAATATCTGATCTTGCATTATGAGAGGAGTGTTTTATTGAGCCATGCCACATATTTCTGTCTGTCTGAATCACAGCCTGAACAGAATTCAGTCTTCCTGTTTCACCGAGTCTAAGATTACAGGAAAATAGATGTAGTAGATATAGAGGCTGTAGCTACGGAGGGCCAAGAACCTCCTTTCAACAAATAATTTCACCACAATCGTTGTTTTCTCTCTCTCTCTTGCTCTCTCTCTCTCTCTCTGACTTTCTCTCCTGTTTTTTTCTTCCACAGCCAATACTACAAATGCCCCAGTGACAACACAGTCTGACGGTGAGCGTCTTCGCTATTCACTTTCTCACCCTTTCCATCTTTAAACAAGAACACACCCTTTTAAGAAAAGACAAGTTTGCCGTCACGTTTCAGAAAGAGAGAAAACGGATCATAATTGCCTCCAAAGGGACAAGAAAAAAAGACGGGTCACTTCCTCTTGCTCAGTTTACACAATCCCCTTCTCCACCGCTATGCCACGTCCTCACTCTCTCTTTCTTTTTGGAGTCATGTGTCATATTTAGACTTATTATTGTGCCTTAAGTTGAAGGGGATTAGGAACATTCTTACTGGGTTCATTATATCATTATATTTGAGCTCAACTTATTCAGAAGCCAGAGCAGATTTCATGCGCACTAGACCATGACCTTTAACTGAACACTCGATTTTTTCGGATATAATATGAAAATAACATCATATTTTTGGACATGTACACTCTTAAATATAAAGGTTCCAAAAAGGGCTTATCGTAGCATTTTTGCTTCCCCAAAGAACCTTTCAGTTCTTATTAAGAACATTTTGATTCTTAATTCTTTTGATTCTAGATTCTTCAATGCCAATAAAGAACCTTTATATTCACGAGTGCCTATTTTGGATATTATTTACCATTTAATGGACATATAATACATATACCAATGGTACATGTATAAGTTCATCATTCAATACCATGTCACTGCCACAAATCACACAAAAAAAAACACATGTAAAAAGAAAGTACGTCTATTAATCATACTCAGTGCCAAATTTCTTTCCTGAAGTCTATTATTTGTTTGTCAGAAGTTTCTTCTGCTCGTCAAGGGTTCTCGGATCAAAAATACAGTAAAAACTGAAATATTATGAATTATTATTACAATTTAAAATAACTTTTCTATGTGAATATCTAGTAAAGTGTAATTTATTCCTGTGATCAAAGCTGAATATCAGCATCATTACTCCAGTCTTCAGTGTCACATGATCCTTCAGAAATCACTCTAATATGATCTGATGATCAACATTTCTGATTATTAATGTTGAAAACAGTTGTGCTGCTTCAATTTTTTGTGATGATAAACAAAAAGAAAAAAAAGGAAAGAAATTAATACTTTTATCTAACAAGGAAACATTCAATTGATTAAAAGTGACAAACAAAATGTATAATGCTACAAAAGATTCCAAATGAATGATGTTGAATTTTCTACTCATCAAATAATCTTGACAAAATAAATGTTTCTTGATCATCAAATCATTATAATGATTTCTGAAGGATCATGTGACCCTGAAGACTGGAGTAATGATGCTGAAAATACAGCTTTGATCACAGGAATAAATTACACTTTACTAGATATTCACATAGAAAACAGTTATTTTAAATTGTAAAATTGTTTCACATTTTTACTGTATTTTTGATCAAATAAACACAGTTTTGGTTATAGCAGAAGAGACTTGTTTAGAAACGTTCTCCTTGATTCTGATTGGTTGAGCCGCGTTCGAAGCCGTGGTAAATTACTAAAACACACACCTGTGACCGCATTACATCAGTATTACTGCGCAACCGCCGTTTGTGATTCTTTGTTGCTGAATGTGTTGCTTAGCAACCTCTTTGGAACTACATTCATTGGCGGAGGAATACATCTGTTATAACGTTATATTTTTTGTTGCTGGTGTATATTTTATGAATAAAATACATTTTTAAATATTTTTATGGAGTAACCGTTTTATAAAAGCAGTAAGCCCCTTGAAGCCGTGTTTTACAGTGGGGGGAGTTTTAGGCTGTTTTAAATCCACTGTAAAACACGGCTTCGCGGGGCTTATTGCTTAATTCTACCTAACGTTACCCGCGGTTCTTCCTCCAGTGCGACTGGTGAATGGCAGGAACCAGTGTGAGGGTCGAGTGGAGGTTCTCCACAACGGCTCGTGGGGGACGGTCTGTGACGACGACTGGGACATGGTGGACTCGAACGTGGTGTGTCGACAGCTGGACTGTGGAGTGGCCGTGGCCGTGGGGAGCAGCTCCAGGTTCGGTCAAGGATCCGGTCCAATCCTGCTGGATAACGTGGACTGTAAAGGGGGAGAGATGGACTTGAGTCAGTGTGGGAATCAGGGATGGGGCGTCCATAACTGCTACCACTATGAAGACGTGGCCGTCACCTGTAGAGGTACGAGGAGTCAGCAAAATTACCATTTCGATCAAGCTGTCAATCAAAGTTAACCACGCCCTTATTTGTCATACATTTTATATCTAAATACGATCTAAACTAACGAGTTAGAAAAAAATTCACCCCCCTCACGGTTGTCAGGCACTCGGAACCTATCGAAAAATACAATAAAAGTCCATGGGACCAACCTGTAAAAACATGAATTTATGCTGTGAAAACGGACATTTTAACATGGGGGTCTATGGACATTTGCTCTCTTTTGGAACCGCCCCCTAGCGGAGTTTACATGTACTGCAGTTTTTCGCACTTCCGGGTCGGCTTCATTTTTCAGATTAGAATGTTGTGTGGAAACACATTTACCGAATAAATCCCTTGATGCTCAATAAGAAACGGACATTGAATAACTGGATAACTGGCCTAACCAGCAGACCAATCGCTTCGCAGCATCTCAGGTGTTATGCTTGTTCGACTTCATGCAGCTCTGCGCAGATGATCGGTGGCTGACTTGAAGCAGTGCATGCCGGTTAGAAATTTTGTCCATCACAATTCAGAATTTTTTATTGCAATGTAAATCTGCAATTCTAAGTTAATTACAACAACAAAAAATTCTTAGAGAAAAAAAAAAGTAAAAATTCCAAGATTTAAACGTGCAATGAGAAAAAAAGTCTGAACTGCAATACTTGCAATTGCGAAATATATAAACTTGCACTAAGGTCTGAATTGTAAGATATAAAGTCGCAATTGTGAAATAAGTCAGAATTGTGAGATTAAAAGTTGCATTATTCCTTAAAATAAATTCTGTTACTCACTGCTGATGAAATTAAGGAGAAATTCAGTTGATCTGTCTCAAGACATATTTTTATGCATTATTTAAACACAATTTGTCATGTTTGGTACTAATATGTGGTGATAAGTAATTCTGAATGGGTTCAGTGGTGAGATCAAGTGTTGTTTGTTTCTCACAGGCAATAATGTGGTGGAATCTCGAGGCCTAGAGCCGACAACACCGTCCCGTCTGGTCTCTGGTTTAAGTAAGTTTATTTAAACTCTTACATGAGGAAATCAGCTTGAAGTTTTATTTAAGCATCCTCTCAAACTAATTTGTATAATTTGATTAATCAGGATGGACTGTTTTAGAGAGAGAGAGCGTCTCAATCCGCTCCCTAGTTCAGTTGTCAATCACAAAATCCTTCCCAAACGTTCCCTCCCTAAAATGTCCCATAATGCACCGTGAAAACTAGGGTGCATCAGTGCTCTCTAAATGTTTCTTAACGGACGTTCTCAAGCGTGAAACATAAATCACGTGAGACATGACATACGATATGTTTTCTAAAATATAAACTATTATTTAATTTAGTGCAAGGCAACTAGTAATTGCAATTAATGTATAATTATTTTGTATATATAAATACACACACAGGCATTATATATTTTAGAAAAGTGTGTTATTAATATATAAAATATTTATATATAATATAAATGATGTAGAAATATATATATTCAGTATATACATGCAAATATTTCTTAAACATATACATGCATATGTGTGTATTTATATATACAAAATAATTATACACAGTACACATATATATTATGTAAACACAAACTTTTATTTTGGATGGGATTATTTGTGATTATTCGTTGCCCAGCACTAATTTAATCATATTTCAGCATAAGCATACATCGCTAGACAGGTACTGAACACAATCTAGCAAACATTTATAATTTATTTACAGCTAAAATGTTAATTTATGACTATATAAATTGTTAGGGAAATTATTTAAAATTCACCTTCATTGTGATTTGTTGATTAAAACTTTAAATATTTTAAATATTAAGTTTATGATGTTTGTGTTAATAATTAAATACATTTTTAATATTTTATTCAATATATTAAGACATGTATTATGTACTGCATATTAGTGAATAACCCAAAATGTTACATTTTAGGGCCTTTTAAGAGAAAAAGTGACACAAAAGTTCTGAATCAAAACTAATGTACAGTGTCTCATTATAGTCAGTGATATTTAATATAGATTTATATTTATATATATACAGTATATATATATATATATAAATCTATATTAAATATCACTGACTATAATGAGACACTGTACATTAGTTTTGATTAAAAAAATTAAAAAAAGACAAAAAAAAAATTTGTCATTTTTTTTGTTGTCATTTTGATGTGTTTTTGTCATAGTTATTGTCTTTTTTAATCATGTCCATATAGTTTTTTTTTTTTTTTTTAGTTTTAGCTATTTCAGCATATTAAGTTAAACTAAATGAAAACAAGAAATGTTCAAAGCAACTTTGAAAAGATTTGTATTTATTTAATTTAATTTCAGTAAACATTTGTTTTTATGCTTCTGGTTTTTTGTTTTAGTGGTAACACTTTACAATAAGGTTTCATTAGTTAACTACTTTAATTAACATGAACTTATACAGCTGAACTTATACTTCTACAGCATTTATTACTCTTAGTTTATGTCAATTTCAACATTTACTAATACATTATTAAAATCAAAAGGTGCATTTTTTAATATTAGTTAATGCACTGTGAACTAACATGAACAAAAAATGAACGACTGTTTTTATTAACTAACATTAACAAAGATGAATAAATACTGTAACAAATCTTCATTGTTAGTAGTTAATGCATTAACTAATGTTTACAAATAAGACTTTAAAAATGCAAATGATATTTTGAAGTGTTACCGTTTTAGTAATAACCCTGATTATAGTTATGATTTATCCCAAATTAAAAGTGCAGCGATGAACTAAAGATATGAATCCTGAGAGCAACGAGCAGATGCGTGTAAACTAGGGTTTCTGTTGGACAAAATACAGCCCATTGTTTGTCTATGATTTCATAATGTTTCGGAGTAAATGATAACCATAACAGTCAATACTGTATGCACAGAAATAGCCATGACATATTTAAAGCTGTACATGTTAAGTAAATGTAAGTGTAACTATTATATTTTAATAGTTGAACATTTACTGGACTGAAGCAACTGGATCCATACATCATAAATCATGTTCAAATGCATTATATGTTTTAAAACCACAGAGCTTTGATCATAAAACTAAGCATTCAAATATCATCTTACTAAGATATATTATTATCAGATATTACTGTATATGCATTTAATGTAAGTATGTGCTGTAGTGTGATAAAGATCTCACAGATTTACATTACAAGCATCAGAATTTCATCTTCATTTTAACCATAGAAATATCAGCATCTGCACCAAAATTGAATATTTTTGCTCTTTTTGAGTCTCTAAATACGTTTTTTCCCTCCATATTCTCACTGTATCATATGAGCCATCAAAGCCTGATGTGTCAAATATGACACACACACACACACGGCAAACTTTTTTATATTGTGTTAAAAGATTTCAGAATTTGTTTGATTTCAGAATATTGTTTCAGAATTAACATTTGATGCATGAATTATTAATCTTTGGCCTGGTTTCACAAACAGAGTTTAGATTAAGACAGGATTAGGCCTCAGTTCAATTAGGACATTTAAACTTTTATAAACGTGCCTTAAAAAAAAAAACAACAGTACTGGTGTGTATCTTGAGACAAAACTATGACACCAACATATTTAAAGATATGCTTTCAGTTAAAACAACATGCTTTTTAGTCTGGGATTATCTTAAGCCTTGTCTGTGAAACCATCTTTCTTACTTCAAAACAATGATTGTTTTGCAAAATGGTGTATTTCGAGAGTTCCACGTTGCATTGAATGAGGAGTTTCTGCCGTAGGAGACGGTGTGGCGCGGCTGGCCGGCACGTCGGACCGCTGTCAGGGTCGGGTGGAGATCTACTACCAGGGCAGCTGGGGAACGGTGTGTGACGACGACTGGAGCATGGCCGACGCGTCAGTCGTGTGTCAGCAGATCAGCTGTGGACAAGCTCTCGCCGCTCCCACGAACTCTTACTTCGGCTACGGCACGGGCCGGATTCTGCTGGATAACGTGAACTGTAACGGGCAGGAGAGCAGTCTGACCAGCTGTTACAGCCTGGGCTGGGGAGTGAACAACTGCGGGCATCATGAGGACGCTGGTGCCATCTGCTCAGGTGGGTACGCCGTCTCTTACAACTCGAAAAATTCGATTATTATACACCGTACACACATATATACATTATGTAAACACACACTTTGATTTTGGATGCGATTATTCGTTGCCCAGCACTAATTTAATTATATTTCAGCATAAGCATTCATCGCTAGACACAGGTAGTGAACATAATCTAGGAAACATTTATAATTTATTTATATACAGCTAAAATGTTATTTTATATACAGGTGTAACTCGAAAAATTTGAATATCGTGCAAAAGTTCATGTATTTCAGTAATTCAAATTAAAAGGTGAAACTAATATATTTAGTATATATCACTATATACATATGCATGATTATACTTTTCAGAGGGCCAACATTTCTATATTTAAAATCCTTTTTTAATCTAGTTTTCTGAGATTTTGAATTTGGGGTTTTCATAAGCTGTAAACCATAATCATCAACTTTTGCGCGATATTCAAATTTTTCGAGTTTCACCTGTACTGGTCAGTTCAGAAAGACATATTCTGATGCACTAAACAGAGTCCTAAAGTATGAAAACACTAGTGAAATGCTTTCATTTTGCAATATTGAACTGAAGAATTACATTACTGGTCCAAAGTCTATTCTGCTCACCATGGCTGCATTTATTTGATTGCAAATACAATAACACAGTAATATAGCAAAATATCAGTACAATTTTTCTGCTTGAATATATTGTAAAATGCCATTTATTTCTGTGAATTTTCAGCATCATTACTCCAGTCTTCAGTTTCACATGATCCTGCTCAATTATTGGTGCTACGTTATTAATAATGTTATCAATATTAAAAACAATGATATTAATATTAGGTTTTGTTGCTTAATATTTTTGTGAAAACAGCTATACATTTTTTTCAGGATTCTTTAAAAACAAAAAAAAGTTAAAAAGAATATTTATTTGAAATATAATCTTTTGTTACATTATAAATGTTTTTACTGTCACTTTTGATTAATTTAATCTGTACTTGCTGAATAAAAGTATTAATTTCCCTTTTTTTTAATGTTACCTAACCCATGTTTCTTGATCATCATATCATCATATTATCCTGATTTCTGAAGGATCATGTGACACTGAAGACTGGAGTAATGATGCTGAAATACAGCTTTGATCACAGGAATAAATTACACTTTACTAGATATTCACATAGAAAACCGTAATTTTAAATTGTAATAATTTTTCAGAATATTACTGATTTTACTGTATTTTTTATGAAATAAATGCAGCCACAGTGAGCAGAAGAGACTTCTTTCAAAAATATTTTAAAAATCTGAATTAGTCCAAACTTTTGACCAGGATAGTACATGCATTTTAGAAATGTTCAAAGTTGTCTCAGA
>CM060620.1:46242466-46282466 GCA_030578275.1 Meda fulgida
ACAATCAGCTGATTACTATTATTATATTATATATTAAGACCCTCACCTGACTATGGCTTTGTAAACTTTATCCATGATGTGGTCTATAATGGACTGTGGTACAGAAACAGTGACAATGTTACACACTCTCGGCTTACTCTGGCTATTCTCTGCTGTCTCAGTCGACGATATGTTTGTCCCGTTTTAGCCACCGTAGCTTCTTCGAAAGGGAGGGGTGAGCAGTGGGCGGAGCCATTAGTTCAACTCGCAACCGAACCGCTAGATGTCGCTAAAAATCACACACTGCACCTTTAACCTAATCTTCTAATGTAAGTTTTTGTGTTTTCTATTTTTCCAGCGCCTTTGGAATTTGAGGTGATAGGAAGAGACTTTGGCGTAGGGATAACAGAGGGACTTACTACAACTACAACTGCAACTACAACCACGACACCAGCGGAAGGTAAGCACAAGCTCAAGTTTGGACATCCTCAAAGACATTTCAGAAGCTTTCTACATCAACAAGTGCAGTGTATGGAAGCACACTGATTTATGTGTCCATCAGATGTTGTGCTCATGGGCCCATAATGGGAAACCATATCACTGGCCTAATTGCATAACCCCTTGTTACGTTCCCAATTAGTTTTCTAGGGGCTAAAGGGAAGTAACGTCTTAAAGCAAAAGTTAACAGCGACAAAGAGATGTTTTTAACCGATCTGAGTCCCAGCACAATACACAAAGTAAGATTTCCAATAAATGTATTTACAATAAACAAGTGATAACATAAATACAGTGCAAAAAAAACTAAACAAACAACTCCAAAAGGATTGAAGCGTGTTCTTCAGGAGCACGTAAAGCCAAAACAACAATCAAACTAATCGGCCTCCGTTAAACTTGTCTAATAGGTGCTCAAACTTCATTGGCCAATTGCGGCCATGTTTTTCGAGATACGCAAATGTCCTCATAAACAGACGTGGCACTTTACACAAAGAAACTACATGCCAATTTTCAAGTCAATCGGAATAACGGTTGCGAGTTACAGCCATTTTCACTGTTTTTTTTTCCTGTCATAGCGCCACCAAGTGGCTAATCACAGAGATAGTTACTGTGTCCTCAGATTAAGCCCATACATGCATGTTATGAGAAAATATCTCATTCCTTTTTAAGAGTTAAAGCCATTTTAGTAAAAGCCCTCTACGAAGGTTTTGGCGTCCTGTTGCAACCGTGAATTAAAATTATTACTTTTTTTTCTATAAATATTGACAATCAGACTCCAGAGAATCTTACTGAACTGGTTTACTTCCAATCGGGCGAAAAACCTAGGACTAGTTTGCAAAAGTCTTTTTTTCAAATAATCCAAAATGTAGACATGCTGTTGCGCCTTAGGTAGTACTAATCTCGTGCGAATAGACCCGCTGTAAATTTGTACGTAAATATTGCGTCATTTCCTGTTTAATAGTAGTTTTCCGCGGTTCTTCAAGTATAGAGACGCTTGAAAAAGCATTCAGTTGCGTTCTAGACGCTGGGACAAACTCAAGTGTTTTACACACACACCATTCTCATCAGAAAGAAGATGGAAAGCACTTGTTAGAGGCACGAAACATCTTTCAGTGTTAGGTAAGTGCCTATTACCAACACAATCCAATCTGGAGTTATATGTGTTTGCGCACGAATCAAGTTACTCTCCCACTTCTGCTAGTTTTACTGAGATTTCTTATTATTTCTTATCTTATCCTTAATATTACAGATGTCCTGTGGTAAAAATGAATTTACTACATCCCCCCTTGTAAAGTTAATCCCATCCGAATAGGGCTGGGGTCGAATAAGCCGAATACAGACTGTAAAAAAAAAAAAAATGGACGTAGTGTCCGTGACGTCACCCGATGGTTTCTGAAGCCCAAAGTGGAAGGAGCCGGCCGTCGCCATCTTGTTTGCGCGTCACTCCTGGATAACAGAAAATGGGCAAAGAGTCACGATTAGCTGAGGTGACGTGACGCTAACACACAGCAGACAAACGGCTAGTAGTGACATCAGCGGCAATCCACCTGTCACTCAAGAGGCCACGCCCTTAATTATGCAGAACTTTAAGCGTTAATATAATTTAAACGGATGAGTTATAAAAAATATTCACCCCCCTCACAGTCGTCATGAAGGGCAAAATTTGCTATATATACCAAAACCAGTTTTTGCAGCAGGCTGTAAACATGTTTTATTCTGCTGTAAAGTTGGGCATTTTAACATGCGGGTCTATGGGACTGACTCTCTTCTGCAGCCGGTCTCTAGTGGCCAGTGGAGGAACTGCAGTTTAAGTGCACACAGGAGAGACCGGAAGGTTGTGGCTTGGTTTGAACAAACACGCATCTTATCCAGCTCTCTCTCTCTCTCTCCTCAAGCTACCATCAGGCTCGTGGGAGGCCTGCACCGCTGCGAGGGTCGTGTGGAGATGTACCTGAGAGGGGAATGGGGTACCGTGTGTGATGACGCTTGGGATCTTACAGATGCTAAGGTGGTGTGTAGGCAGATGGGCTGCGGGCTGCCTAGAACCGCACAGGTACAGGCCTACTTCGGTCCCGGTCGTGGCACAATCCACCTGGACAATCTGAAATGCACTGGCACAGAAGATACTCTCATTCGGTGCTCTCACATAGGATGGAACGTCCACAACTGTGACCATTCAGAGGACGCCAGCGTCACATGTTCACTCTAATGACTCCGCCCCCCTCAAGCCACGCCCACCAGCCTGATCCAATAAGAAGGGGATAGGAATAGCATTGACAACAGGACTTGTATACATTTTGTACATAACGCCTCACGCCAACCCTGAAGAATAGATTTTAAAGATGAAATAGTTATTTGGGTGTGAAACAATGAAAAATAAGTTATGCTAATACTGTTATATAAATAACTGTAATAAATATGAATGAAAGAAAATTCGAATTATGCACTTTATAAACTATACGAACGTGTACACATAGGTGAATAAATAAGCTGAGGCTTTTGATATACAGTGGAAACCAAAGTTTTAGACGCTCCTCTCTTTCTGCAAGCACCAAATTTATTATGCCATACAAATACTGAAACTTAAAGTGGAACTGAATGCTAGAAGTAAAAAAATTATGTTTTGAAGATACATTTTGTTGCATATCCTGTAGTAAAGTGTATCTGAATATCTTTAACATTTTATTGAATGTCAAAACATCATTCGTTTTTCAAAATATTTGTCTGAATTAGTCTGCTCAGAATCCCCAAAAAATTCTCAGGTCCATTTTGATTGGTTTGATTGATTATTGAAAAAGAATGGTTTCAATGCTAAAAAAAAGTCTTTTTTTTTGTTGTCGTCTCTGTTCCATGTGAGTAGATTAACAGTATGAAAATTAATGGGATAAAAGGAATATTGCATTTGTATTGAGGAAACTAAACCATGTCATTGGCCTAATTGCCTAATATTATATTAAGATAGGAAAGAAATTTAGGTCAAAAAATTATGTTGAGATTTTTTATGTATAATATATAAATAAACATTTGGTAAACCTAAAGTAAAAGAAAAAAAGAAAATGTTTATGATGTCACTTTTTTTTCTTACTGTACAGACTTTCGTAAAATATTGGGTTGAAATGTCAACTTTTTTTGTTAATATACACTCCTGGGCAAAAAAAAAAGAAGAAGGGCTAAACACTAAGATTTTAATTTAATAACCACAAATTATTGGTCAGGAAATAAGCTAAATTTATTCAAATGCACTTAAGCAAATGCTGTCTCAGAAAAACAGCAAAGACAGAATGAAGTTTTTGGCTGAATATGAGAGTGATGAATCACAATGAAACACGAGCTCCAGAACGGCGTCTTCGAAAATCTGCTGAGAAATATAATAATACATGCATCTCTACCACAAAAAAGTCCTTTAATAGTTCAGAGTAGAAGAATATTGCTAGTTTCCCACAAATGAAAGGTTGTAATCTTAAGAGAAATGATGAGATGTTATTTTTCAACAAGACGATGAAGTGGCTTGAGAACGAATCAGGCTCATGTTTAATCCAGATTTGAACCCTAGTGAATATTTGGTCTCAGATTAAACTCATGAGTGGCTCAACACTGTCTCAAATCAAGCTGTTTCAGGGCTATTCTGTGCTACGGGACTATATCTACTGAATTTGTACAATTCCTGACCAGTGATTTGTGAATAAAAAAGATCATTAAAAGACCATTAAATGTTTTGCCTTTTTTTCCTACCCATAAACAAAGTGCTATAAATCGATTATATATTCTTAAAGGTGGACTAAAATTGTTTCCTGAAAATGTAAGACAAAACATCACATTATTTATTCTTCCAGCAGGTGCTCTACATAATAAAAGTTTTGTCATCTGTGTTTAATATTTCACATGTATATGAATATGTAATAGATGTATTTTACTATTTAATATTAGTTATAATGGGAGTCTGTTTCTTTTGAAATGTTTTTTTTTTTCAATAGCCTTTCTGTAGCCAAGAAGAAGGTGTCTATACAGAAAATGACTTTTAAAAATAAAACAAGCATGAACAATATTTGCTGGAGTATTTAATGACAATTAGCCCCAGTTTACTCTATAAAGGCTAGCAACAATGCAAATCAATATTCTAATAATCAAATTAAATAAATAACCAACCCCTTTATTATACGAGCCCCTAAAGCAGGTTTTCAAATGGCCGGACATAATTGTGCCATTTTACAGTTTCTATAATTTAAATTGAGTGGATCAGTTCGCACCACAAGCTCTCAGGGTCGTTTACTGATCTTTCACAGCTATATCCTGTAATATTTGTATCTAGAGCCAAACTCTTCATTCAAGCTCTTTCCGCTCCGTGTGTGTTGCTTCTCTCTCTCGCTACAGGCAGACGGATATGTTAAAGTCCAAAATAAAAATCACCAAAATAACATATTTAAAAACATATGATTGAATATGATTTGGCAATTTTTTTATTGGTCTCTTAAAATAAAAACACACCAGAAGAAACTTTAACAGTGACAAACATGTACGCTATCATAACAGATTTACATAAAAACGTATAAAGTTCAGCGGCGATGCAAAATACTTTGTAGAAAATCAAACATCTAATAAAAAAATATATTATTATGCCTATTACCATTATTCTGGGATAATAATATAGTTATACGTATTGCAATAAATTGTACACATATGCACAACAGTTTCAGGATGCTGTTAACAAATCACTTTAATATCACTTATGTAGTAATTTTCGATCGAGTCAGTGTCGCGCGAGATCCCTCATGATCCTGACGTCACTGCACCCCCCTCACGACTGATGACGCAATCCAGTGTAAGCGTAAGGAGTGGGAGGGGCGTGTTGCATCCGCACGCGCGCAGCAGAGAGAGAGAGAGAGAGAGAGAGAGAGAGAGAGAGAGAGAGAGAGAGAGAGAGAGCAGCTGCAGCGGCAAGAGGAGCTCGCGCGCGTCCCACGGCATATTCACTAAATACACCCATATCACCCGAATAAAGCGCGATTTAATCATGGTCGACCGCGAGCAGCTGGTCCAGAAAGCCCGGCTGGCCGAGCAGGCTGAGAGATATGACGATATGGCTTCTGCCATGAAATCGGTAAGTGCAACTTGTGCATTAATCTGCACATGCATGATTCATTTGGCTGTTCAGATAGTTATAATCCCGCGAAGTGAACTGTCTCACAGGTTTATTGTGCGGATCTCCCAGTGATATATAATAATGCAATCGTCGCATTGCCACTGGAAATTCCACTGATTTTCAGAATCGATTCGAGTGAGCGCGCGCGCACGCTCTTTCTTTCTTTTCTTTTTTTCGAATCTTTTCCAACATTCTTATATTGATGACATAATCGATTCGAGTGAGCTCGCGCACGTCCTTTAGTCTAAAGGCCCATTTAAGTTGATCCGGACCGACTGACAGGTCACAGTCCTGCTGAAGTGATGACGAGGCTTATTTGGGAATATTGTGTGTCACTGCCTGTCATTCATTAAAATAGAGTTTAATAATGCAGCGTTGAGTGTGAATCCAGATTTCTGGGCGGTGCCTTTCAAAGGTCCGAACGAACTGGACATCAGATACACTTCAGTAAAGCACATGCATGGCCATAATTATTACAGTTTAGCTTACAAATCCAGTGGCATTAATGATATAGCCTATGCATCCAGTGAATGCTGATTCAGTGCAGAATGTCTCTGAAAGAATGCCATATTAAAGATGTTTGTGATTCAGAAGTATAATATTATGCTGGTGTAGGATGCAGATGATCCAACGCTTCTCTCTTTTGTCTCAGAAGCTCTTATCGTGCAGCCCTGACTGTTGTCTCCATCCATTTACATTTGGTTTTTCGCATATTCACATTCTCCGGCTTTGCAGGTTCGCTCTCACTAGGCGTGTCGCAACGTGTGCCAAGGTGCAGTGCCCATAATGCAGCATTTCATCCATCCATCAGCCTCCATCCAATAGGGTACAACCACCAACCTCTCCCTCTCTCTCTCTCTCCATCAAGGGCGTAGGTTAGCATTGAAAGTCGATTGGATCGTATTGCAAGGAAGAACTAGATAACCCTGAAATTTGTGGCTTTAAAAACTCAACCAGTGTTTTAAAAATCACAATCTCCTGTCATGTCAAGTTTTGGAGGTCACACCTAGTTCAGGTGCATCAATACAACGTTTGTAAAATACTTTAGACACCACACCTAAAGTAAAAAAAAACAATGAAAGTAATCAAAATAAAACGTTTCAGAATCATTGTGAAAAACATCTTTACAAATTGACAAAATGTCACTATCTATGAAGCACTAGGAGTGACACATAAAATGAAATCAGTTATCAACTTAATAATTGAATGGAAATAAATACATTTTTTAATGGACGATATACATTTTGTTCTCGTTTTAAAATGCAGATATTTATCATACAAAAAATTACAATTATTTATTTTGTCACTCCTAGTCCTCCATATATGCAATGTGTTTTTACTAGGAAATTAACAATCTGTAATTTATTATGAGATATAAATGTTAAAAAACGTACTAGAGCAGTGCATATGCACACGTGGAAGCTTGTTTCCGCCACTAAATTTTTTTTTTTTTGCAGAATTGCATGATATAAGCTCGCGATTGCGAATTTTTTTTCATTGGTGTAAGCAAGCTTTCATATGCACAAGTCATCTGACAGGAGGAATATATATGTTATTTTCATAACATCTAAAAAGTAATGAAATTACACTTTATTTTAAGGTGCCATAGTTAGCCTACATGTTACTACATGTACTTACTATAGTAATAACAGTCAATTCTGCATAATTACAAGTACCTAAACCACCAAACCATCAAACCCTAACCGTAACTCGTACATGTAGTTAATCAATATTACTCAGTACTTATTTGAGTAAGTACCACGTAACAACGTCACCTTAAAATAAAGTGTAACCTAACCTAATTAGAGTGTAGGATGCCTGTTGTTTTTAAAAATGTGGCTATTGATTTGTAAATCATTGCATGTCAAGTTTTGTTTGGAGCTGATAAACCTGCAGACATTTAATGAAAAGGAAAGTGCATTGTTGCTTTTATCTACTCTATAAGACTGGATGCTGTCCATCCATTACTGAAAAATGCCTCATCATTGTCTAATTGCCTGATCTCTCGACATCCGCTGGGTAGATGAGTGTTTCTGAGGGGAAAGGATACTGCACAGGGCTTCTGATACACCAGTCGGCCATTAGTGCGGTTCACGCAATGGTTTTGCTAAACCGTTCGGAGACAATGAGCTTGACAAATTGGTGAATTTCAAATATTATGTAATGATTAGTTCCCTCAACATCTTTCTAAACTGTTTGCTTTTATGTGGTCTAAACTAATAAATAATTCTGACTGGCCATTAATGGCATGTTCCCTCTCAGGAGTCTCCCAAATCTTAAATATTCATAAGTTAAGCGCCATACTTATTTTGTGCCATCCAGTGTGCTTGTTCACGTTGCAGGGATTCATGCAGCTTTCTCTGCATCGTCTCTTTTGGACACACACACACACACACACACACACACACGGATTGATATGTCCATGTATTGATTTACTCGTCAGCTGACCGGAAAGCTCCGGTCCCAGTGCAGGTCAGGGGTGTGTGTTAATCCAGGTCTATGGGACGCAGAAACCCTTAATACTGCAGTGATGCAGTAATCCTAATAAACAGCCTGAGAATAATGTAGTGCAAAATAAATACACAATGTTGCTGATGATCCACTGTTACTTCTCATGATGATGCTAATAACTTTTACCACAGCTCCCAGACTACTATTGTAGTATTCTACATTTATTACTAGCCATTTTTGACACCATTATGAGGACTGTTTAGTTGGGCTGCACGATATTGAAAAAAAATGTGATAACTCATTAAATGCGATACGATATAGTGTGTAAAATTAACTTAAATTATCTTTTAAATATATTTAAATTATTATATATACATCAATATTTTTTATAGATTATATTTTAACATCAGTGTAAACCACAGGTTCAGGGTTTCAGGTTGGCCTACATTAGGTTTATTTAACAATAGAAACTGAATTATCAAAAAATAAAACTGCTTAGTTTTCACTGTATGAATTAAATATATATACTGATTCTTATTAAAGCTACAAAAGTTATTCAGCCAAGAGCAGTGAGTGATTTTCTCTGTCTTTTGTTCATGACCCGTTATTGCAAGCCGTTGCGATATGCATATTCCGATATATACATTTGCGATATTTCGATAATTTCAATATATTGTACAGCCCTACTGTTTAGCTTCATGTCAGGTGTGTTTTAATTTAGGCATCTCTGCACGCTTGAGCAGTTTTTTATAGTGCATTTGTTCTGACATGTTATGCACAGTCTGTCAGTTACGGCTTTGTACCCTTGGTTTAACCACATTTTAGACCAATTACATTTATTCAGCGGAAATAAAAAGCGTTCTGCTTTCATAAATCATAGAATTTGAGAAAGTGTGGGTAAAAAAAAAGGTGCTTTTTAAACCGTAATCAAAATTTATATGACAAATGCCAATAAGCCGATTCTGTTGGCATTCCTTAACAAAATATTTTTAACATACCCCCTGTGGTAAAAATCAAGTTGTTATTGTTTATGTGTCTAGTGGTGTTTTTAATATGCTTTAAGACAAGCGTGTGTAAGTTCATAAGTCGACAGCATTGCTGAGTATTTTCTGCTTAAAACTGCAGTGAACCAAAGACAGTCTCAAAAACACGGTGTGAAATCGCTGGTGTTTCTGACGTCACAAACGACCTTGTAACCAATCAGATCAACGTGTGATCGTCAACCAGTGGATCTCTGAGGGAGGGAGTGAGTGGAGGCGGGGCTACTTTGCATATTCATAGAACCACGCATACTAAATGAGGCAAGGGTGTCGAGTTAATAGTTTTTTCAAGGAAAAACGTTTAAATATGTCATTTTGGTGATCATAGATGAGTTTTAATGGATAAAATGAATGACTACAGGGGGACTTGCAGGGAATATTTTAACTGTATGCTGGGTTCAGACTTCACGATATCAGCACGAGATTTTAGCATGATCCATTGGACGTTGATACACAAGAATTGTCCGTTTTATCTCGTACAGTGTGTCATTGTGGACGATAACCGACACCCACGCTTCACAATGTCCCAACAGAAAGACTATCATGTTTCATTTCTTTTCTGTCCTCCACAATGTGACGTTGACCAATAGGAGCACAGAAGCTCTTCCGTTCACTGCTTTAAAACATGGCGAAACGAAAGAAAGTCGATGGTATTGGCGGAATAATGCAATGGAGGAACGGTTTGTGGGTTTTCAAAGTGTGTGGCGGCGCCAGATCATGTCAGAGGACGCATGCAGAGTGGTAAAAAACATTAAAACAATCAATTAATGATTAATAATTTAAGCAAAACAATACTTTAAAAACTGAAAAGAAGCTGTTTTTTGGACAAGAGATGTTCTTATGTTTCGAATGAAGAGAAATACCTGCATGAGCGTATGATACGCAAACATCTCTCAGTTGGATAAAGCACACCAGTGTCGCGCTAGTAAAGTCTTGATGGATTACGATTGAAATCAAGGCAAAGACGATTACAGTCACTGCGTTTCCATTACCCTTCAAATTGTTCAAATTGAAATTGCGACCAATGGAAACACGTTAATTTTGCCAAAAAATGTTTACCACGAAAAAGTGTTTACGCTCGCATGAGGAGGTTTTTCAGGCAATTAGAAAAATAAATATTTCACAAAACTGCAATGGAAACAGTTTTTGCGCATCTACAGTCGCCTGACGTAGATGACGCGGTGTGTGTGGACAGAATACGAGACAGAGTTCTTTATTAAACTCATAAAAGACAAAAGAATTACAGGAACACTGGATTATAAACCTCTAAGAAACGCCACAATCACGAGCTGGAGCAGAAATGAGGAGAAACACCAGAAACTCCTCATATGAGCCGCTCACAGTATAAGAGTCTTTCCCTGTCATTAATGCTGGATAACACACACACACACACACACACACACACGTTTCCTTCCATTAATAATAATGGCCAGTGCGGTGGCTGGGATATACATAAACCTAACAACATCCGTTGCCATGATGTTTGGAATGATTATCACGAGAGGAAAAACTTGCGTTTTAACCGGTTTAATCGGTTAATGCAAACAGCGTCATTTTGCAATCGTTTTTTGCCGACATTTAGGAAAAAAAAGGAAGAAAAAAAAACGCAAAAGTTTGTGCAAATCTGTAATGTATCACACAGTCTCACATTAGGCCCACGAGACCATTATTATTAATGCGCACACAAACCGCTCACTGAACGCTATTGAGAAGTAGTCAACATTGGGCTTGAGGAAGAGGTATGTTGTGTCAAAAGGGAAGCACACTGTCTTTGAAAATCTGACAAACTGTTTGTTTACGCTCTCGTTTTCGGAAGTCAGTCGCTAGTTCCAGCTCGTCGATGACATCACGCACCCCATTAAAGATGGCAAGCCATGATTGGTCGGGGGGAAAAAAGTGTAGTCTGACTTGTTTTAGACATGAATTAAGGAGTCAAACTAGCATAATCTGACACAGTAAGTAAAGTTTATTTATATAGCACCTTTCACAGACAAAGAAGGGTCACAAAGTGCTTTAAAAAAATAATAATATCAAAACAAATACAATAACAGCTGTACAAACACCATCGAAATTTAATAAACGCCAAAACATATTGTTAATTAAAAGCTTGTCCAAAAAGATCTTCAGGTGTTTTTTAAAAGATTTTTAAAACAACTATTTTAACAGACAAAAATAATGTGTAGTCTGCACCTGGCATTAGGCGAACTACAATCACCATATTGAGCTTCTCCCATTTAAATATTTACGAGTGGACCGTTTCTGATACACAGCGTCTGCCTTTACGTACCAGAGTTCGGTTGAAATGGCTGATTGGTTGAAAAGGAAAGTAATTTCAGAGGCGGAGTCTTTTTTAAAGGATTATAAGTTCTGTGTGCTTATGTGAATGTGAATCATCCATCATGCATGTGCATGTGATCCACCGTCTTTCATCGGGCATTACCATAGACATTGCTTCAAGTCCGCAACTCATGTTTTTTTCATAACAGTACAGTCATAAAGCTTTTATGTGGTTTATTTTTAGAAGCTTACTGCAGCTGCAAAAACAACATCTGCAATCACTCTATGGTTATATAACAACAATGAGCTACTTTAAGCGAGAATCCCCCTCTTCCGCCCTTACAACATATACAGGACACCCTCTCATTTGGTGCATTACTATAATATTAGAGGTTAAAATCAACAAAAGAGCCAAAATTATTATATTTGCATGCTATTTAATTCATGTTTGAATACAACTCCGTTGCACATTAGGTCGTTTTCATAAACACTTGTATTCATGACAAATTTATTCAAACATACATATATAATTCATGGTAAATAATCTCCTCTAGTGTTTTTATAGCTAACTAGCCAATTGAACATCGGAGAACTTTTGCTGAGGCAAATGTAACATTAAGTGATATACAGGTCCTTCTCAAAAAATTAGCATATTGTGATAAGGTTCATTATTTTCCATAATGTGATGATAAAAAATTAAACTTTCATATATTTTAGATTTATTGCACACCAACTGAAATATTTCAGGTATTTTATTGTTTTAATACTGATGATTTTGGCATACAGCTCATGAAAACCCAAAATTCCTGTCTCAAAAAATTAGCATATTTCATCCGACCAATAAAATAAGTCTTTTTAATCCAAAAAAAAGAGTCAACCTTCAAATAATTATGTTCAGTTATGCACTCAATACTTGGTCGGGAATCCTTCTGCAGAAATGACTGCTTCAATGCGGCGTGGCATGGAGGCGATCAGCCTGTGGCACTGCTGAGGTGTTCTGGAGGCCCAGGATGCTTCGAGAGCGGCCTTAAGCTCATCCAGAGTGTTGGGTCTTGCGTCTCTCAACTTTCTCTTCACAATATCCCACAGATTCTCTATGGGGTTCAGGTCAGGAGAGTTGGCAGGCCAATTGAGCACAGTAATACTATGGTCAGTAAACCATTTACCAGTGGTTTTGGCACTGTGAGCAGGTGCCAGGTCGTGCTGAAAAATGAAATCGTCATCTCCATAAAGCTTTTCAGTGCCCCAAAATCTCCTGATAGCGAGCTGCATTGACCCTGCCTTTGATAAAACACAGTGGACCAACACCAGCAGCTGACATGGCACCCCAGACCCTCACTGACTGTGGGTACTTGACACTGGACTTCAGGCATTTCCATTTCCTTCTCCCCAGTCTTCCTCCAGACTCTGGCACCTTGATTTCCGAATGACACCCAACCACTGAGCAACAGTCCAGTGCTGCTTCTCTGTAGCCCAGGTCAGGCGCTTCTGCCGCTGTTTCTGGTTCAAAAGTGTCTTGACCTGGGGAATGCAGCACCTGTAGCCCATTTCCTGCACACGCCTGTGCACGGTGGCTCTGGATGTTTCTACTCCAGACTCAGTCCACTGCTTCCGCAGGTCCCCCAAGGTCTGGAATCGGTCCTTCTCCACAATCTTCCTCAGGGTCCGGTCACCTCTTCTCGTTGTGCAGCGTTTTTTGCCACACTTTTTCCTTCCCACAGACTTCCCACTGAGGTGCCTTGATACAGCACTCTGGGAACAGCCTATTTGTTCAGAAATTTCTTTCTGTGTCTTACCCTCTTGCTTGAGGGTGTCAATGATGGCCTTCTGGACAGCAGTCAGGTCGGCAGTCTTACCCATGATTGCGGTTTTGAGTAATGAAACAGGCTGGGAGTTTTTAAAAGCCTCAGGAATCTTTTGCAGGTGTTTAGAGTTAATTAGTTGATTCAGATGATTAGGTTAATAGCTCGTTTAGAGAACCTTTTCATGATATGCTAATTTTTTGAGACAGGAATTTGGGGTTTTCATGAGCTGTATGCCAAAATCATCAGTATTAAAACAATAAAACACCTGAAATATTTCAGTTGGTGTGCAATGAATCTAAAACATATGAAAGTTTAATTTTTATCATTACATTATGGAAAATAATGAACTTTATCACAATATGCTAATTTTTTGAGAAGGACCTGCATTGTTCACAAGCTGTTTTATTTCGTCTTTCCGTGATTGAAACACTGATGAGGGAATGCATGAGACATTTCAGTAAGTTGTTCTGTATTTTTCAACAAACCTTTTGATGTTCATGCATGTGTTTTCTTGTATTAAAGTGGAATAAAAGACTCTAAAAGGCACTACAGCGATCTGTCACGTCACATTTAAGTGCATTAAAATGCTATTTATTAAATTTTGTGATGTAATCACACAAAAGAATTTGAAAGCTGAGACTTTTTTTCTTATCAGAAGTAACCAGCAAAAAGCTCTTCGCGATTATTGGATGGGAGGTGCTACAAATTGATTGGCATTGATTTGTTTCATATTTGTGGTTGTGATCCCACTATACTATTTTATCGTTGTGGAAATATTTATCTGTTTGCAATTTGCATGCACATTGCACAGGTCTTTCCAAATTCAACCCGACTGAAAATTCTGAGTGCAATCTCAATATACAAATATTCCGCTAAAAAGTCTTCAGAACAAAATTCTAAATGCCACAACTTTTGCCCATCCTAAACAATATTTCTATTCTTTTAACTTGATCTTTAAACCGGCCTTCGTGTTTATTGCTGTTGCGCAAACTGAAACAGATTATAAAAGTAGTTCACGTGTTATTTTGTTGAATATATTATTCAGTATCAGAATGTTTGATGTTGGGAAAACCGCAACCCTGGCTTGAACTACGGATGATAGGGTCAAATAGAGCCTCTGTAACGTCACGATTTTTTAACCGTTAAAGTGTTATTGACGCGTTAAACTCAACGGCCCTAAATTCAACAGAGGAGACAACAGAGACATTTTCTTCATACACAGCATGGGTTGCAGTCTGACAATTTTTGATTGACAGGATATAATTGGCCCTGATCATCAGCTATTTTTTGTGAAAATAATTGCTTAACCGATACTTTAAAGGGATAGTTCACCAAAAATGAAAAGTCTGTCAGTAATTACTCGCCCTCATGTTGTTCCAACCCCTCAAGACTTTCGTGTATCTTCAGGACACAAATTAAGATATTTGTGATTAAATCTGAGAGCTGGATCACTCCTCCATAGGCTTCTAAGGGATAAAATGGTTAGTTCCAATCCTTGATTCTGATTGGTAGACAGCTGTGTTTTATTCACGATAAAACACGGCTATGACCGCTTTACCCAACGGTTCTGTGTATCACTACACAAAACCCCTAGCAACCACTCTTAGTTTGACCTCATTGATATTGTTCATTGAAGCTAGAGTATTGTGAGAGATCGAGTAAGCGAGTGTACCTGCATTTACAGTAGACAAAGCATTTTCCTTCAGGTCAGTCCTCTATTCATAATAAAAAAATCTGTTTGAATGTCCACTGTGATATCTTGGCCCTGTCCCAAATGGCTTTACTGAGTCATATGTAAACACAACAACAATAGGCAGCATATTTCCCCGAACCTGTAGCTCCTGTCCATAACAACAATCAGACCTTCTTCCTGTTTCCGGCGTGACAATCGAGTCTGTCCCAAAAATACCTCTCAATGCGCCCTCGTGGACTCACGCTAAGGGCCCTATAGGTCTGCACTACATGACGTCACCGAAGTGTGGACTCTGAGGAAGTCCACAAGTCCGGAGTGTGCCATTTGGGACAGGGCCCTTGTCCTTTTAACAGCTAAGGGGTTTTCCCGTGCCTATAGTCATCTGACAGTTTTGCTTCCTTCTCCGTGTTCACAAGTTTCAGTCCTTTCAATGTAAAGGTCTTCACTACTGTACTGACTGACTCATAAAGATAGTCTTTGCCGCCATCTATTGGTGGCATCTACATGTTGCCCAGCAACGCTAGCGCGGCAGAGCCAAACACAAAACAAACCAGGCTTGTTCGAGATGCATCGGCTTCTCGCAGACCGATCGGCCATGACATCAAAGCACTGCGAGAGCGATCCAAAAGCACAAGGAGTCGTATGCTCTCCACACACTCCCGCAGCTCCGATCGGTCTGCGGCGCTCCGATGCATCTCCAACTTACATCAACAATGGCGGTGAGTTGCGTTACTACATCAACAATGGCGGTGAGTTGCGTTACTATTGATGCTTATGGCTTTGCAAACCTACATCGGCATCGAAACACGGCGAATCCAACGCGTTCGTGCAGCTCGCCGTCACTTGCATAGACAGAGGTTACAATGGAGCTGCTGTTAGCTCGATTCGCTGCTATTAGCTCAATGGAGCTGCTGTTAGCTCGATTAGCAGCTATTAGCTCAATTAGCTGCTATTAGCTCAATGGAGCTGCTGTTAGCTCGATTAGCTGCTATTAGCTCAATGGAGCTGCTGTTAGCTCGATTAGCAGCTATTAGCTCAATTAGCTGCTATTAGCTCAATGGAGCTTCTGTTAGCTCGATTAGCTGCTATTAGTTCAATGGAGCAGCTAGCTCAATGGAGCTGCTATTAGCTCAATGGAGCTGATATTAGCTCGATTAGCTGCTATTAGCTCGATGGAGCTGCTGTTAGCTCGATTAGCTGCTATTAGCTCAATGGAGCTGCTATTAGCTCGATTAGCTGCTATTAGCTCAATTAGCTGCTATTTAAAAAATGGCGGTCACAAGTTTCTGTTCGTCTTGTTTGTCACGGTAACCCAGCCCCTGACGCAAGCGGTTCTTACTTCTTGCCCAGCAATGTTTTGGTGCTACTTAAGAACCACTTTTCCTGCTTCAGAGCTGGCGCTTTGGGTGTCGAAAAACGAAGAATCGATTTGAAACTAGGCTCTGGCTCCGAACCAGCACCAGCACTGACTTGGGTTCATTGGGGAACTAAAAACTTTATTCTCAGTCAACACTTTTTAAGGGTGTAGCTGGTAGCATGTCTTTCTTCTTGCCATCTCAAGTCCTTTTCTCTTTCTTCACCCTTTCTGTGGATCATAATCTGCAACTTGGGTTAAAAGTCGCCGAACATTTGCTGCAATAGCTGGCGGCTTCATAGACCCCTTTTCAGTTGGTAAACATGGTGTTTTTTTGTGGGCGGAGCTTAGGTGGAGACAGAACAATCCCTCTGGCCGCTTCCTTAACGTTAGTTTGCAAGTTTTGTTTGCTTGTTTTTTTACAATGATTGGAGAAAATCCGATTTTATCTTAATGTGCAAGGTCACTCACTGTCCAGGGCCGTGATTGTTATTTGCAAAAGTTAATTTTAAGGACGGAACCCGATTGGATAACCCGTACACGCTCACTCACTGGTGGACGATCTGACAGGATTAACGCTAACGCTCTCCGGTCGAGTGGCCTGACTTCTACAACTACCCGATAGAGAAACCGAGCGTACAGAGAAACTGAGGGCATATACATCTTTAGATGCCTATAACTATGTGCTGAATGCTCATGTACGAGACTTGTGTGTACGATCCGCAGTTCTGCCTAGCCAGCGCCAAAGAGTGACATTACGGTGCAATTTTAATGATGTGAATATTTTCTATAAATAAAAATCCAGATACAGCATATTCATTTTTCATCGATTCTTGCACCCAACAACACAACAAGATAACATTTAATAATAATAATAATAATAATTTAAGATCCTTATTATGTAGCCGAATCTGTGCTGGTTTGTATTTGCCGCCTCCAGTTTTCCCCTTGTTTTGCCTCCGGATAGCGCTAGCGTAACTGTGACGTCGGCTCGAAATTGGTCAATTGGAGACTTATGATGAAACCCAAACCGTGGATTACAGAGACCACAAATGCTCAAGGACAGAATTAGCACACAACAAGAGCTGTATCACTGCACTGTTGTGCAATACTGCTCAATGCATCTGTATCTAATGAGGCCAAACAATCAAGTGCTTTACAATGCTTGTGTATGATTTATATAGTTAAGACATCATGCCACTGAAGTATAACAAGGCATTAAAATAAAGTAGTTTGGTGTTTGCCTTGTATTTAAAACCATTTCACCCATCATGAATCATACAGCATTGTGTTTTGTGGACTCTTTTGGCCCCCTAAGATACTGACTCGTGTTTGAAACCGGTATGATTTGTGGTTTTTAACGCAGAACACAAAAAGTGTAATGTAGCACAGTGTGTTTGTCTTCAAAAAGGACATAAAAAGTACCACGTTTTCCAGCTGTAGGCAAAAAAAAAAGTGCCAAATTTGACTTGGACATAATTGACTGATAACATCATATGGAACTCATAAAGGCGAGTAGATCATGGCAATCTTTTTTTTTTACTTTTAAAGCTATGGTATAAGATTTTGAAAATCGGTCGAGAAAGCCTGAATTTTTAAAAAACTCATCCCGCCCCTCCACACACACACACACCCCCCTCCCCTCTGTTCACGCCAACACAAGATTAGCAACACATGAAATGTTCTAAACTCCCCACCACCATTAGTATACTACTACTAGTATTACTAAGGTTTTCAGTAATTGTTAAAAAGCTATTTATGTAACACGTCACACCATAAAAGTATAAATAAATGTTTAGCGTTACCTGCTTAACAAAAAGTCAGCCGTGTCAATGTCGGTTTTCAGTCCAAGATCTCCCCGAAGCTTCCTCCAACGATCAATGGTGGACCCTTTATTTATTCTACTTTGAGTCCGGCGTTCTTCACATTTTTATCTCTGCTCTTTCCACTACAGACTTTCTCTTTCTTCCAAACTTTACACTAGGGGCGAGCAGGGGCCGCTTGCTGCTGTCTTTTATTTTTTATCCATTTTTTTATCTGATGCTACTTAGCTAGCTACCATAGACTATCAGCTGCTTTTTCGCGCAATTTCATGTCGCAGGAGGGGACGGGGTCAGGTGCGGGGGGGTGGAGACGAGCGCCAGGCGGAGTTTCAAGTGGAGCTGGTGATTGGATGAGAGCAGTTGTCCGGCCGGACAGCTTACATTGGTCAACTTCTCTGCGGCTGTACAGCCAATAGAGTGAATGGATTTTTTTCATTCTTTTTTCTATTCCTATTGTTAGGATTGTACTATATAACCATAACCAGCATCTAAACGAGGATATTAATAATGAACAATCTTTAAAATCGTATACCCTAGCTTTCACTCTTTTAAGTCAACATGTAACACTCGCAACCTATTTTGCTTCCATAATGTGACATCTACTTAAGGTTGAAACTTAGGGTGCATTTACACCACAACGATGTACTAAAAGCGGAAAAGATTTTCCTTAGAATTTTTTGTGTACAGATGACAATGAATCCACAAAAACAATAAAAATAAAAAAACAGTATTCATGCCAGGCCAGTAGATGGCGATGTCACTTTGTACAGAAACACTGAGCCTATAGATTGAACATGTGATACACATGCACATGACGTCACCGTTTTCACTAATTCACGGGTTTTTAGTTTACACGAAGATGATAACGGTATGTTACTCAAAAACTTGCGCATTGTAACCCACTTTCAAAAGTTTGTGTTTTTTCTGAGCAAAATTGCGACAGCATTGCTGACAGTAAAGTCGACAGCATTGCTGAGTATTTTCTGCTTAAAACTGCAGTGAACCAAAGACAGGCTCAAAAACACGGTTTGAAATCGCTGGTGTTTCTGACGTCACAAACGACCTTGTAACCAATCAGATCAACGTGTGCTCGTCAACCAGTGGATCTCTGGGTGAGGGAGTGAGTGGAGGCGGGGCTACTTTGCATATTCATAGAACCGCGCATACTAAATGAGGCAAGGGTGTCGAGTTACATTCAAGCTATTTTAAGGCCTGAAAAAAATTTTTTCAAGGAAATAATGTTTAAATATGTCATTTTTTGGTAATCAAAGATGAGTTTCAAGAGATTACAATTAGTAAAGTTTTGCATAGAAAAGTTTGAGGACTGATTGAAATTCCAGTATACTCTACACATGCACTGCTTGATTAACAGCAGATTTTCCTGACATGTTATGTATCATACTATGTATGAGTATGTATCCACGTACAACAGCATGCCTCATTCACCCACACGCATTACAGACACACAAACACATGCAATCTCGCACACACACACACACACACGCAAAAAGCGTGGACATCATTGCTGTTGCCACGGCAGCAGCAGAGATAGTCGATTGCGTCCAAACAAAGACGATTACCCTGTTTCTATGGAAACGGCTCTTTACTCCCCATCCCCCCCCCCCCCCGCTATCTGGATGGGATGTTATGCGAGGAAGAGGTTAAAGACAGTTTGTAAATGGTACTGTACGCAAACATAACTATGACTGCAATACCAGTTTATACGTTGCACAATAATTCAGCAAATCTCTTTCAGTCTCGGGTTGTTTAATGGCTGTTGTGCTCGAAATGGACGCAAGATGTGGTGAAATTGATCAGCAATACTGTAAATTGTTGCGAGTCTGATGCATGAAGCTGATTTAGTGTTTTTCTGTTTATGAGACAGTCAAGTCAGCTTTATTTATATAGCGATTTTTACAATACAGATTGTTTCAAAGCAGCTTTACAGGAAAATAATGTTGTAATAATATTAAATGTCCCCAGTCAGTGCATATATTTAACAGTGGAGCTACACTTAATAATTACAAAGAAGCGGTAAGTAACATATTGAATTAAACTTTGAAGTAGAAAGACTTAAATAGCATTTTCTCATAAAACATACTCTATTTAATATTGGTGCTAGTTACAAATACAAAGAAATTATTTTTTACAGTGTATGTAGGAGTCAGACAGGATTTAATGAATCTGGTTCTAATTACAAAACCGATTCCTTAGTTCTTTTTTTAAAACCACCAATTGTAAATTAAAATGAATAATAATTTATTCAAACATGTCTTTTTTGTTGAAAAATGTCCTTTTTAAAATGGAGTTTTGTCCATGTTGAACCGGGGTTTGTGAGTCTATGAAAAGCCAAGTAATTAAATTATAATAAGGTAAAAATTTAAATTAAAAATAATTTTAATTAACTGATCTTTTTAAAAAAAATTTATTTAGTGATCAAATCAAAACAAGAAGCTTATTTAAAAATAATTAAGGGCCAGATTTACTAACAGCTTGAGCCAGCGCAACCAATCTTTTGCAAAGGTTTTTGTGTAAATAATAATTAATTTAAAATCTTGCGTTATTAAGTAAATATTTTTAATATAGCCAACAATACATATATCGATTTTTCTTTTATGCCAAAAATCATCAGGACATTAAGTAAAGATTATGATCCATGAAGATATTTTGTAAATTTTCTATCGTAAATATATAAAACATTTATTTTTGTGAGTGAATGCTGCACAATCGCGAACATAAATGCACAACTTTAAAGGCGATTTTCTCAATGTTTTGATTTTTTTGAATAGTTGTATCTCAGCCAAATATGATCATATCCTAACAAACCATGCATCAATGGAAAGCTTATTAAAGCCTAACCCTAACCCTGCCAGTCTTCTAAGAATAGATTTACTACACATGGTGAAAACGAACGATGTCCATAAATAGACATCTGGCAAATCGCCACCTTGAAGCTTACTTGAACTGTTCATGACTCACAAAAGGACATTGTGAACTACCATTTACAACACAACCGTCTCTGCCGTAATCCTATACTTGCATGACATTTCCTTAAATTAGTCCTGAGCAACTATTAATGGCATCCAAAATAAAAGTGTGTACATAATATATGTGTGTGTACTGTGTATACTTATTTTGTGTATATATAAATACATATGCATGTATATATTTAAGAAATATTTGCATGTATATATATATAAATATTCATATTATATATACAGGTGAAACTCAAAAAATTTGAATATCGTGCAAAAGTTATAATTTTGATGATTATGGCTGACAGCTTATGAAAACCCCAAATTCAAAATCTCAGAAAATTAGATTAAATGAAATCAGTAAAAAAAAAGGATTTTAAATACAGAAATGTTGGCCCTCTGAAAAATATAATCATGCATATGTATATAGTTATATATACTAAATATATTAGTTTCACCTTTTAATTTGAATTACTGAAATATATGAACTTTTGCACGATATTCGAAATTTTTGAGTTTCACCTGTATAAATAACAAATTTTTCTTAAATATATACATGCATATGTGTGTATTTATATATACAAAATAAGTATACACAGTACACACGCATATATTATGTAAACACACTTTTATTTGGGATGCAATTAATCACGATTAATCGTTGCCCAGCACTAATTCAAATTTAATGGACATGGCTGAATTTGACACAGATTTGTGTATAAAGACCGTCGCCCTTTTAGTTTTCATTAGTGACCGATGCAAATGAAGCAGGATTACGAGTGACTCTAATGCCCTAGTGCTGCATAAACAGCTCTGTCAGTAAATAAGGTTGAAGGCGTAAATGTGCTTTTAGTTTTTAAAGCAGAGGTCATCAAAATGCACTGCAATACCGCAGGTTTTCCTTCTTTTTCCTGTACAAGTACAAGACGATAAAGAAAAGTTTATTTTATATAATAGGACTACACTTTGCACCTCAACTTAAAGCCACTGGACAAATCAGAGACTGGTGAATACAATAATTGATATTTAGAATAATAGAAATAATTCTAAGAAAAGTCAAGTGGGTAATGCATGAACTGATAAAATGAATTCAATGCTCTGGAGAAAAGCCTCTGCCAAATGCATAAAAGTACACTACTGGTCAGAAGTTTGGAATAAGCCGTTCAGTGATGTTGTGAAATATTACAATTTAAAACAGCTGTTTTCTATGTGAATATCTAGTAAAGTGTAATTTATTCCTGTGATCAAAGCTGAGTTTCAGCATCATTACTCCAGTCTTCAGTGTCACATGATCCTTCAGAAATCAGGATAATATGAGGATTTGGCATTATCAATTATTACTAGTGCTCAAATATTAATAATGGTTCTTGTTATTAACATCAATGTTAAAAAAAACAGGTTTTGCTGCTTAATATTTTTCATGATTTTTTGATCATTAGAAACTTCAAAGCATTAGTTTGAAATATAAATATTTTGTAACAAATGAAATGTCTTTACTGTCACTTTTTTTATCTTACCCCAAACCTTTACTTTAAATTACCCTTATTGTTCCACTGTTTCCACAAAAATATTAAGCAGCAATGAAACTGTTTTTAACACTCATAATAATAATAATAATAAATCATCACATTATAAAGATTTCTGAAGGATCATGTGACACTGAAGACGAGTAATGATGCTGAAATTCAGCTTTGATCACAGGAATAAATTACACTTTACTAGATATTCACATAGAAAACCAGTTAATTTGAATTGTAATAATATTTCACAATTTTCTATGAATTTTTGATCAATCCAGCCTCGGTGAGCAAGAGAGACCGGTAGTGTACAGTCAAGCCAAAAATTATTCAGACAGCAGATATAATTTTTTATATTTATTTACTAGTGTGTGCAGGACACTATAGTTCATTTATGTAAGTGAGGAGAGCAAAATACAGTAAACTGTGACGTATTATACCTAAAAATCCTTCATTCAGTGACTACCAGTAACATTTATGAACATTTGGGACCAAAAATGATTCAGACACTTTGAGCTGATCATGTTTTCTTCAGTGTTTTTCTGTAACTGCTAATGCTCTTTTTACACACAGACTGAACAACATGAAGCATTGCTTGGTAATCGTTTGAGCTAAACTGGTATTATCTAATTGTGTAGTTAAATTTACCAGCTGACAGATATTCATCATAATTCATGTGTGAGAGTCTAACAGAAGGACGGACAAAACCAGTGGAATATCAACTGAATATTTTATTACCATTTTAGCGAATAAACCGTGAAAATGTGAGAAATGTTGAAGGTGTCCGAATAAATTTAGGTTTGATTGTAAATGTAAAGACTGATGCATAATTTGACGGTAAAACCTGTTTTTAAGAATGGTTAAGTAACTTCACGTCCTCTCCATCTCCAAGGTTACGGAGCTGAACGAGGCCCTTTCCAACGAGGAGAGGAACCTGCTGTCCGTGGCCTACAAGAACGTGGTTGGCGCTCGGCGCTCGTCCTGGCGCGTAATCTCCAGCATCGAGCAGAAGACCTCGGCGGATGGCAACGAGAAGAAGATCGAGATGGTCCGCGCTTACCGTGAGAAGATCGAGAAGGAGCTGGAGACCGTGTGCCAAGACGTGCTCAACCTCCTCGATAACTTCCTGATCAAGAACTGCGGAGACGTCCAGCACGAGAGCAAAGTGTTTTACCTGAAGATGAAGGGCGATTACTACCGTTATCTGGCGGAGGTGGCCACCGGCGAGAAGAAAGCAGGAGTGGTCGAGTCTTCTGAGAAATCCTACAGCGAAGCCCATGAGATCAGCAAAGAGCACATGCAGCCTACACACCCCATCCGCTTGGGTTTGGCGCTCAATTACTCTGTGTTCTACTACGAGATCCAGAACGCACCCGAGCAAGCCTGCCATCTCGCCAAAACGGCTTTCGACGACGCCATCGCCGAATTAGACACCCTGAACGAGGACTCCTACAAAGACTCGACGCTCATCATGCAACTCCTGCGAGACAACCTGACGCTCTGGACGAGCGATCAACAAGATGACGAGGCGGGCGAAGCCAACAATTAAGCATTGAAGAAGGTCTTTTGAGACCCTTTTCCTCTTGGCCGTAACGTAAAAAACACACGCGCGTGCTCACACTATAAAGTAAAAATTAAAAAATGCACAAAATGGAGGCATGATGTGTCGCGGAAATAAATTCTTTATTTCCCACTAAATTACGATTTAGAGAAATATGCTAGTTAAAAAGAATGGTATGCCTCAAAAAAACAACAAAAAATAACTAATAAATAAAGACGTAGCTTATAAGGGAATTCTTCGGTGACGTTTTACCTGAACAACAGCTTGTTGGTACGTCAAGTCTATTCTACATGGCTGAAGAGTTACGATAAACCCAAACACGGGCATAGTGGCTGTTATTGTAGTGAAATACCAAGCGGAGCTGCTTATATTAATTTACATTGTGAGTGAGAAGTACTTCAAAGCATCACGGATGGGCTTAAGGAAAAAGAAAAAAGTGAAAACTTGAATGTTATCGCCTCGCAGAAGTAGGAATTTGCAAAAAGGCTGCACTGGGCGTGTTTTATCTCTCTGATATACTTTTATTGGGATTCTGAATTGCACCCACTAATGTTTTAAAGTCGTTTACGTTGAACTGGTTATCTGTGCCATTTATGATACACATCGTTAGTATGCATCTCACATCTGAACTACTGTACTGTAAAACATAATAAAAATAATAAATAACAGTTCTGATTTCCCCAGTTACATGCATTGCCGTCTCAATCCAAAGCTAAAACCAGTTTAATAATGATTGAAATCGTTATTATTATCATTATTATTTCGTGGATATCAAAAACGGCCTGGCCTTGACGGTCACTGTTCGAGAGTAATGACGTTTAATTTTAATGCACTGAAGAGTAGAATTACTGATTAAAATAATCAAATGAAAAATAACATAATCCCAATGCTTTGCAGAAAATCGACCATTTGAAAGCAATGCCTAATCACTTGGTTTGATACGCTCAGATTATATCACTGGTACCATAGACTGTTTTTTTTTTGTTATTCTGTTTATTTATTTTGGCAAAAGAGTTTTTAATTCTCATGAAATGCACTTGCCTATTATACCGTTTCTGACAATTACAGCTCCAATATTCTCGATAATACAGTATTGTGCATGCTGGTGATGTATTTATATTCCATAGCTCGACTTTATTAACTTTAAGAATTGTAGATGTTATGTATTCATATGAACAAGAAATTACAAGAATTGATTATTTTCTATTTATTACTTTATATTGGATTGTTTCAATATGTTATGATTTCTTTCTTATATATTTTTTCCTTGCTGAAGTACGCTATACCAAAACAGTGCGTGTTAACCTTAATTTAATCTGTTATGGATGTTGCTATTGCGACATGCATTCTTGTATTTGGGTTTTAATAAAGGAACAAAAAAGAAGCGGAAAGACAAAAAAAAAACTCATAACCACCATATCCGGCATTTTGTCACGGTAAATTATGATTACATTGTGATTAATGTTGAATGAGTTTTCCTTTGTGATTTCTTCTGTCAAATTCTGCTGTGAGATATTTAATATTTACTGTTATATCAGTGTTTTTTTCCCCCTCTTCAGGATCTTTCTGTATGGGATTCACTCATGGAAAATTTCCTATTCTTATGATTTCTGTTTTATTTCTTTTTTTTCCTCGTCTACTGGTATCTTAAATGTGAGTCATGTAGCGGTTGCACAAAAGAAACATAATGATAAAAATAATGATTATCTAAAAAAAATAAAAACATGACTGTGCTCTTCTAGCCACCGTTTCAGCGCTTTTGTTGTATGCGAGTCATTTCCTGTTCACATCATCAGAGGAAACATGATGTACTATTATTACCCTCATTCAGGTGAAACTCGAAAAATTAGAATATCGTGAAAATTATCATTTTGATGATTATGGCGTAAAGTTATGAAAACCCCAAATTCAAAATCTCAGAAAATTACAATATTACATAAAATCTATAAAAAAAAAGGATTTAAATACAGAAATGTCGCCCTCTGAAAAGTATAATCATCCATATGTATATAGTTATATATGCTAAATATATTAGTTTCATCTTTTAATTTGAATTGCTGAAATACATGAACTTTTGCACGATATTCTAATTTTTTTGAGTTTCACCTGTATATGGAGCTTCTCTCATCTGCATATTATTTGCATATGCACATTCATCCACGTGATACCATGTTTAACGGTACAAGACGTTAGTAAATATGAGATACAGATGTGCCGTATTACATTGGTAAAAACCATTTAGTAGCCTATCCTTGCCTTGTTTTTTAATTCAATAAATCAAATAGTATAAAATACATTTCAGAGAAAGTGTTTCTCAATCTTTTCCACTAGCCAAATAGTATTATTAATTGCTTTATATTTTTAATTGAAACAGATATGCCTTATTGTGCATTACTGAAAATTATTTGCATGAAAATATTTTTCAGAATATAGTTCTGCTATATTCAAGCAACCCTCGCTGTAGTTAAAACATTAAAACACAGGAAAAGTGTTCAAAAATAGCGCATAATAGTATTAATGCACATTAATTATATGGTAAATTATTATATAATTCAATATATTTTTTCTAGTTTAATGGCACAGTGGTTAGTGTAGTGGTTAGATGATAGTTAACACTGTTTGAGCTTGTGTTTCTCTGTTGTCTCGTCTCTGGTCATGCTTTGCTAAACGCTAGCATCTGCCACACAGTTAGTGCTAACAGTTGTGCTTTAGTTTAAAGTTCATTCGGGTGAAGCTGGTTTTCTTCATGCTCATCTTCTCCAAAGGTCTACTTGATTAAAAGGGTAAAGATAGAGTTATATAGTCACTAATATTCATTAAGTATGCAGATCAAAACAATGAGCTAAATAAAAATAAAGATTTGTATATTATAATTAGTCTCTTATGCTCACCAATGCTGCATTTATTTAATTAAAATACAGTTATATTGTGAAATATTTTTGCTATTTAAAATAACTTTTTTCTATTTTAATATATAATAAAACTTTTTTTATTTTATATTAATACATGTTTATTTTAAACTAATTTATTCCTGTGAGGGCAAAGCAGAATTGTCAGCATCATTACTGTCACCCTGTGGTGAAAATTAATTTTTAATGTTGTTTATGTGTCTATGAGGTGTTTTTAATATGCTTTAAGACAAAGCGTGTGTAAGTTCATAAGTCGACAGCATTGCTGAGTATTTTCTGCTTAAAACTGCAGTGAATCAAAGACAGCCTCAAAAACACGGTGTGAAATCGCTGGTGTTTCTAACATCACAAACTACCTTGTAACCAATCAGATCAACATGTGATCGTCAACCAGTGGATCTCTGAGTAAGTGAGTGAGTGGAGGCGGGGCTCATTTGCATATTCATAGAACCAGTATACTAAATGAGGCAAGGGTGTCAAGTTACATTCAAGACATGAAGAATTTTTTAACAATAAAACCTTTAAACATCATTTTGGTGATCAAAGATGAGTTAAGGAATAAAATCCTTACATTTTATTAATAAAATAATACAATTATTGACTACAGGGGGACTTTAAGTGTCACATGATCCCTTAGTTACATGGTGATCGAAAAAAATATGAGATGGGAGGAAAAATTATGTCAATGCTTTTGCGTTCTGCAAAGAAACTTTGCGCTCGCTCACAAGAGGCTTATGTTCCCACCCAAGAAATTGCAGTTCCTCGCAAAAGTTTAGCGTTTTGCCCAGAGAAAATACTCGCAAAAGTTTAGCATTTCGCCCAGAGAAAAACTCGCAAAAGTTTAGCTTTTCGCCCAAAGAAAAACTCGCAAAAGTTTAGCGTTTCGCCCAGAGAAAAACTCGCAAAAGTTTAGCTTTTCGCCCAGAGAAAAACTCGCAAAAGTTTAGCTTTTCGCCCAGAGAAAAACTCGCAAAAGTTTAGCTTTTCGCCCAGATAAAAACTCGCAAAAGTTTAGCGTTTCGCCCCGAAAAAATACTCGCAAAAGTTTAGCGTTTCACCCAGAGAAAATACTCGCAAAAGTTTAGCGTTTCACCCAGAGAAAATACTCGCAAAAGTTTAGCGTTTCGCCCAGAGAAAAACTCACAAAAGTTTAGCATTTCGCCCAGAAAAAATACTCGCAAAAGTTTAGCGTTTCGCCCAGAGAAAAACTCGCAAAAGTTTAGCTTTTCGCCCAAAGAAAAACTCGCAAAAGTTTAGCGTTTCGCCCAGAATAAATACTCGCAAAAGTTTAGCGTTTCGCCCCCAGAAAAAATACTCGCAAAAGTTTAGCGTTTCGCCCAGAGAAAAACTCGCAAAAGTTTAGCGTTTCGCCCAGAGAAAAACTCACAAAAGTTTAGCATTTCGCCCAGAAAAAATACTCGCAAAAGTTTAGCGTTTCGCCCAGAGAAAAACTCGCAAAAGTTTAGCTTTTCGCCCAAAGAAAAACTCGCAAAAGTTTAGCGTTTCGCCCAGAATAAATCCTCGCAAAAGTTTAGCGTTTCACCCAGAGAAAATACTCGCAAAAGTTTAGCGTTTCGCCCAGAGAAAAACTCACAAAAGTTTAGCATTTCGCCCAGAAAAAATACTAGCAAAAGTTTAGCGTTTCACCCAGAAAAAATACTCGCAAAAGTTTAGCGTTTCGCCCAGAGAAAAACTCGCAAAAGTTTAGAGTTTGCCCAGAGAAAATACTCGCAAAAGTTTAGCGTTTTGCCCAGAGAAAATACTTGCAAAAGTTTTGTTCCCTCAAGAAACTTGCATTCTTTCGCAACAGTTTTGTATTTTCCCAAGAAAAAAAAGAGTTCCGCCGAGAAACTTTGTGGTTTGCATTCTCTCAAGAAATATTGTTCGTTTGCAAAAAGTTTTTTTTTTTTTTGAAAAAAAATTGCGTTCTCCAGTTCTGCATTCTTTGTGAGTTTGCAAAAAGTGTCTCAGGGGAAGATAACACATTTGCGAGAGACCATAAAAGCTTTGAAATATATTTTTTTTCCTCCCATCTCATATTTTTCCCATCACCTTTATAGGGGCTCCGTAGAAATCGTTCAAATATGCAGATTTGCTGCTTTCTGATCGACATCATTGCAGCTGATCGACATCATTTTGTGGATTTAAAAGTTTTGGTAAGTACTGAAAAAATAAACAAGAAGATATTTTTAATCAACAAGGTGGCATCAAATTTAAATAGTGGCGTTCATGTTACAAAAGTTTTCTATTTCAAATCAATTCTGTTCTTTTGAACATTCTATTCAAATGAGTGTTATATAATATAATTTATAATTATAATAATCATAAATGTTTCTTAAGCAGCAAATCATCATATTAGAATGATTTCTGAAGGATCATGTGACACTGAAGACTGGAGTAATGATGCTGAAAATACATAAATTGCAGTTTATTACACTGTGTTTTTAACCACATAAATGCAGCCTTGGCAATCATAAAAGACTTAATAAAAAATTTAATTGTAATGTATAAAACTTTTGACCGGTAGGCCAGTGACACAGCTGATGCAATACTCATTAAACAATTTCTTTGTGCTTTAAATATTTGTGAGAATGCCACTAAATGGTCATCAATAAAACTCATAAATACATCATGGCTCGATACTGCAACAAAATACAGTGAAGTTGTTTGATCCAATTGACTTCCATAGGAAACCGAAAACAATGGAAGTCAATGGGGTCCATCCACTGTTTGGTTATACAACATTCTTCAAAATATCTTGTGTGTTCAGCAGAAGCAGAAGACAGAAATTCATACCGGTTTGAACCAACATGAGGGAGAGTAAATGATGACAGAATTTTCATTTTTAAGTGAACTATTCCTTTAAGTTGAATTGTGCGTGTCACTTAAAGAAAAAGCTTGGTAGGCTAAATGCTTTACAAAAGTCCAAAGTCAAACAGAAAGGAGTCTTAGGGCAAACGTAAGCATGAGGAGCTGAATCCTACTTCGCAAGCAGCAAATATTGATTTGGTCATGGGAGAAGAGCTTGTGTGAACATTATACCGTCAGTCAAGACAGAGAACGGGAAATCAATGATTACAAACACAAGATGCAAGGATAGTGAGCCTTACCAGAAGCATTCTTCACTTATTGTATACGGCCTGGAAAACCAATCATTCCCTTTTTGCATAGACACTGCACTTGTGAAATGCATTTTATTCAGGAAAAATACTGATGAATAAAAAAATCATGAGCAGCTTTTGGTTCTTAACTAATAAGGCTTTCTTTTCTTTATGCAACAATTATATATTCTTATATATTTCCTTTAATTTTGTCCGCTTCACTCAGTTTCTGACAGGAGGTATAGACAAATATTACTCCTATTTTTGATCCATAATAATTTGGGCTGAATGCTTTATTCTCAATCCTCCAGAGCCGGCGCCAGCCGAGCGCTGATGAGGGGGCGTCTGAAATACTGAGAGGGGGCGTTAACGCACGTCACCACTTTTTGCCAGGGTCTCCCCACCACTTTTTAAAACATCTTTGCGGCAGCAAAGCGCGCTAAAATGTTTTTTCTAGCGCTACAAATGTTTTTTTTTTTTTAAATCAAGTGATCAAAGTGCTTGCTGCTTCGATCAGTGAAGCAGATACATTGTTGTCTTGTGGCTCGCACGCGCGCTTCAATCCGTTGCGGAGACTAACGTTTCGTTCTGGTAAAATCACAAAAAAATGTGCAAAACACCCTCACACACACACACACAGTCACACACGCACGTGACAAGCAATGACGCGTCACCATGGAAACATTAAAGTGACAGATTCTAAATAACTGTTTCCTTGGAAAACTCACGCAGTTAGAATATTTTAAACTTACGTGTGAAAGGGTAACTAAAATATTAATTTAGCTTAATATTCACAAAAATAAGAAAATGTGAAAATTTAATTGGCAAATGTGATTTTTAAATAGCATATTTTATCAGTAAAATCCTGTTTACATTCATGGTGATATGAGGGGGCGGGAGAGTCCCGTTGAGGGGGCGTCGCCCCCTCACGCCCCCCCATGGCGCCGGCCCTGCAATCCTCTTCTAAATGGCAATGATTATTTAATGTTGAATGCAATTGTACCCATGCAGACCCAGCGAGAAGCTGTCGTCTATAAATTTATTTTTCAAAATTTTGTTACAAACATTTTTTTTTGTAAAAGTACTATTCTAAACAGTTTATATGAATATCGACTCAAATGAAATACGATCGGTCTCATCGGATTTTATCTTTATCGATATACGGCTTATGCGATAAACGCTGATGGAAACGTTATTATGGCGCGAATCCATTTTGCCTAGTAAAACTTTGTTCGCAGATGTTGGCTTGAATGTTGTGCAATTCGGTGAGAAAATTAATGGAAACACCTTAAAATGTCTCAAATCAACTCGATATACCAATTTGATCGTAAAACAGCATGTGACGTCATTACGCACAGGTTTTTATCCGCTTTGAAGCCGTTTGATGGAAACACACTTTCACCAGCTTTATTCGCATGAGTTTTTTTTAACCGAACTTCAGATCATTCGATTGACAAGTGGATGGAAACATGGCTAAGACAATGAATGTCTTAAGAGAAAACGTTCGCATTAAAAGTCTCGCCGCGAACTTTTTCGGGAAACGCTCGTTAAACGCCAATAAATCACACCTGACGAACACTGATGTCATTTACCTTTACCATCGTTTTCAGAGTGTTATATCCCCAATTAACAAATTTTATTAATGACACGACCTACTGGGATATGGAATTAAATATTTCTCAGAAATATTCGTACTTACTGCTCTGAGGCGATTGAAGTTTTCATTTTCGAGCCACAACTTCAAGGACCAATGAAAATGGCGCAGAGGAAACGCGCCATCCAATAGGATCATAGTTGCTATGCGGTTTCCGTGGTTTTATAACGAATCGACTAAGGACTATGGATCTACACAATTTCTTTTGTGGAAATGTTTAGGCGATGTAGAATATAATTGTATAAAGATGTGTGGTTTGCTGTTGATGAAATAAAAAATAGTTAGGGTTCTGTGTTTATATAAATTAACATAACTAATGTGTGAAGGTTATTCCCAAAATGCAATCGAAAGTTCCAGTTTAAACCCTGAAACATGTTCTGACCTTTTTGATGTTACATGATGAAATATTGGTTCCACCCTAACGAAAATTAACCATTGTTTGACAAAAAAAGTTATTGTAGTTAGACCATGGTAACCACAAATTAACCATGGTTTTGCAGTAAACTGTGATTAAACAATGGTAATCAATTCGCCAAAAAAAAATCCACCATGATTCCTCACTGAAGGTTCCTCAGTGCGTAGTCTCAGTAAATGTGCACATGCTGAAATATTGCCAGTTATTAATCCACAAGGGTTAGAGTTTATAATCAGTTCTTTCACTCACTTCTTTTTCATTTTCTTTTCACGTTGCTCTTTGGCAAATTCACAGCGTGCACTCTCTGTATTTAATATAATAGATAAATTGCACCCCATGTTGCTTTTATAACATTTTGGCAGTCATATCAAAGTTATTGAAATGAGAGATTTAGTGAGATGGAGTCTTGAGAGCTGGCCTACTTCTGACAGTGTGAATGCGCACGCATCTGTGTTTGCTCCAATCAAACCCTCGGCTCATAGTGAAGACTGGACTGTTCTCTGGCTCAGAATTAGACAGATGGTAAAATAAGGAATGGATGGATGCAAAGACGAAAGAGGCCATATGGAAAGGGATAAATCATTTATTCAAGCTTTTAAGAAGTACAGTGACATTAGAATCGGATGTATGGACTAATTTTCACTGTGCGTTTCCCAAAGGCATCGTGGGCCTGAGTTGATCGTATGTGGCAATTATTCTATGATCAACTTAGCCCTGATCTGGCACCACTTTCCATCATGTTAATCCATTAACGGTATAATTTATTGCTCTGCTTACATAACCAAATGGAATTGCAATAATAATGACTGTTTTTAAACTGGTTTCTTAAAGTCTCGGTGTATAGTCAATCATTGTATCCCTTAAAACTCATCTTTGATAACCAAAATGACATATTGAACGTTTAAAAAAAAAAAAAAATTATTCATGCCTTAAAATCGATTAAATGTAACTCGACACCCTTGCTTCATTTAGTATACGTGGTTCTATGAATATGCAAATGAGCCCCGCCTCCACTCACTCATACAGGGTTTATGTATCGCTCTTTGCAATGTCGGGCACATGCCGGTAATTAATATGATTAGCCTTTTGCTTGACTACATTATCAAACAGCTAATAACGTGTTGCTATTGTTACACAAACCATGTTCCCGTTCGCCATCTCAGTCAGACATCAACATCTTTACAAAAGCTTTGAACAACTTAGAACGTCAGATATAGTTCATCATAACATCATAATATAATTCATAGAAAAATATCACCTGGTATATTGCTAAACGTACCAAATTTTTCATATCAACAGAAAAATATACGAGGTTGACTTCTCTTGAAACTCCCTTGCTTCAGAGCATAATAATCTTATGGTAAAGCCCGCCCCCCTCGTGACCTGATTGGTTACAAGGTAGTTTGTGACGTGTTTTTGAGCGTTTCACTGCAGTTTTAAAGAGAAAATACTCAGCAATGGTGTTGACTTATGAATTTGCACATGGTTTGTCTTAAAGCATATTAAAAACACCTCATAGACATATAAACACATACATATAAACTCGTTGAGCCAATGTTGCAATTTGAGGCCACTTAAACAGAGGAATATATTTACATCGCCACAATGAGATCACCAGTTGTGTCTGCATATTAAGCATGAATATGTGCATTTTAACATAAACTTAAATTAATCTAGACTAGAGCCTAAAATTCATATAGATACACGAACATTGTGCATACTTATTTAGGCTGGATACGATTCTCTTAACTATAAGATAAACCCTTTTTAGGGCTGTCAGAATCATGAAAGTTCATCATTTCTATAATCATACTTCATGGCCATCTCCTAAATCACTATACAGGGTTAAAAAAAATCATATTTGTTTACCACAGAACGGCATGGGTAATATTAAAATGATAGTTTTGAAATATTTTTCAACTGATGCAAACTGTGCAGTGATCATGAAACATGCATGCAGATGCTATTTCAGTAGATGAAGCTTACATGCATGACTAAACTATGAAATACATTATGCATAAAACATTTCAAACAATTTCTATTACTTATTTAAGTGGTTTCTACCCGTTTTTATCTCTTCTCTGTTATTTTAAGGCACCTCTTACAGTTACAGTGAATAACCGTATTGATCTTATGTTTAGATTCATGAAATATTCTGCAAAGTTGTTTCCTGTTGTGAGAGAGAGATGACAGTTATGAACAAGCATATCACGTCTGTCATATTTAACTTGAGAGGATTGTCAAATTATTCAAAATATATAATAAAAGATTATGTGTGGCCTTGATCATAATGACATAACAGACACATGCCAGATAATAATTTGCCTTCCCTTGAAGTTGTTTATTCCCAATTCTACCATTAGAAAAGCTCATGATGGGAAAGCCTTTATTACAGTAATATAGAACATTATGTAATGCCTCAGAAACCCAAAGGCATCAGTAATTTATGCGGCAGTTAAAGTTTAATATGGAGTCAGATTGGTTTTAAAAAGGATACAATAGTAGTCTATCGCTAAACCGCTAGTGTATTTGGCTACTGGTAAACATAACTAATAGCTAACATGGACCAGGACAGAAGCAGATGAAAACAATAAATACGATTATGAAAACAAACATTATTTTTATTGACTGACTGTGTATGTTTACTACTGGTTCAGAAAAGGTGTTAAAACTGTAGCAAAACCAGCAGTAAAACAGTTATGATGTGAAGCTCAAGAAGAAATGTCCATAATTCATCTCAAAATCAAAAGAAAAAAAATCTTGCATAAAGAACAATCATATAGGGCCATTTGAATTGTGACATATTTTAAATTCTCAAATTATTGTAGTGCAAAAAATTTCTTTCTCATTATTGTAATCATAAAAATTGGTTCTTCTAGACAATTTTTTTTAAATGCATATGATTCATTTCACTGCAACAAATACTACCATTAAAAATACTGTTTGTAAATGTAAATAATACATATTTTTTTAGTGTTTATTAATATTTAATATGTTTCATTATAATAAGAATTTGTGGTAAAATGGTTAATTGTCATGAAAACATATTATTGACTTATTTTGTGAAAAATAGAATTTTGTATGTATTCTTTTGATTTGGGGGTGAAATATGGGCATGTTTTCGAGAGATTGCTGTGCACTTAGAAGAGAGGAGAGGAACAAAATCACATACGAAAAACAAAAACATTTAAAAAATGAGATGGCAATGCAGTGTGTGTGTGTGTGTGTGTGTGTGTGTGTGTGTGTGTGTGTGTGTGTGTGATGGGTAGGTTTAGGGTTCGGGTTAGAGTGTGTGTGTGTGTGTGTGTGTGTGTGTGTGTGTGTGTGTGTGTGTGTGTGTGTGTGTGTGTGTGTGTGTGTGTGTGTGTGTGTGTGTGTGTGTGTGTGTGTGTGTGTGTGTGTGTGTGTTTGTGTGTGTGTGTGTGTGTGTGTGTGTGTGTGTGTGTGATGGGTAGGTTTAGGGTTCGGGTTAGAGTGTGTGTGTGTGTGTGTGTGTGTGTGTGTGTGTGTGTGTGTGTGTGTGTGTGTGTGTGTGTGTGTGTGTGTGTGTGTGTGTGTGAGTGTGATGGATAGGTTTAGGGTTCGGGTGTGTGTGTGTGTGTGTGTGTGTGTGGGATGGGTAGGTTTAGGGTTCGTGTGTGTGTGTGTGTGTGTGTGTGATGGGTAGGTTTAGGGTTCGGGTTAGAGTGTGTGTGTGTGTGTGTGTGTGTGTGGGATGGGTAGGTTTAGGGTTCGTGTGTGTGTGTGTGTGTGTGATGGGAAGGTTTAGGGGTCGGGTTAGAGTGTGTGTGTGTGTGTGTGTGTGGGGGGGGGGGGGGTGGGTAGGTTTAGAGTTCGTGTGTGTGTGTGTGTGTGTGTGTGTGTGTGTGTGTGTGTGTGTGTGTGATGGGAAGGTTTAGGGGTAGAGTTAGTGTAAGTGGACAGAATATACAGTTTGGACATTATAAAAACCATTACATCTATGGAGAGTCCCCACAAAGATGGTGAATCAGACAGTGTGTGTATGTGTGTGTGTTTGCTGTAGTGCTCAGGGTTTCTTTATCGTGCTGCCGGTCGCTGCACTGCTGCCTGTATTGACAGGGATGTTGATTTCTGAGCCCTGGATTGCAGGTTTGGGCAGAGGAGCTTCGATGGTCAGGACGCCCTCAGGAGACAGACTGGAGGTGATCTTCTCAGAGTCCACACCAGGAGGCAGACTGCAACACACACACTCCTGTCACCACATGCACCTTTCAAAACAGTATGATGATGATGATGATGATGATGTGAAATATCATGTGATGCATGAATCACTGTCAAAAGCTGTTGGTCCCACACTGGATAGTGCTTCTTGATCCTTTTTGAAATACTAAATCATAATTCATATATAAAAGGCATAATTACAACACAATAAGTCGAAATTATGAGATAATAAGTCATAATTATGAGATAAGTCAATTAAGACAAAAGTCATGTGACAAAAAGTTAAAATGATAAGAAATTAAGTCATAATTACGAGATAAAAATCAATTATATAACTGCGTAAATGACATAAACCTTCAATATAAGATACTAAGTCATAATTATTAGATAAAAGGCATAATTACGACACAATAAGTCGAAATTATGAGATAAGTCATAATTATGAGATAAGTCAATTATAACATAAAATACCATAACTGAGACAAAGTTGAAATAATGATATGTTAAGTCATAATTACGAGAACAAAATATTTATGAATAAAAAATGCATAATTATAACAAAAAATCTAAATGATCAAGTGTGCTTCATCATCAGCATCTCAGTACTCACGTGTATTTCCTGGTGAAACATCTGGACACGAAGCCGTGCTCATCCTTCCTCTCCTCGTGTTTGCCTGTACATCAGACCCGAGCGGACACATAGAAAAGAAGAAACACAAATGAGATAATTCTGCATTAAAAGGACAGCAAATGGAGTCTCGACGGGGGCTTTTACACTGGGCTCGTTTGCTGTGGTCCGAGCGCGATTGTTCCCGGCGCGCCCCCGCAGCGCTGGTCTGGTTTCACACTCAACTTTTTTTTTATTTTTATTTTTTTATATGACATAATACAGTAGATATAAATGTTTCACATATAGTCTACTGTTCTAAATGATTACAAATCATCATAAGATATGAAGAGCATTAAAGATAACATTCATATCAATGAAATTAAAGAAAATTCGAATCACATATTAGAAACAAGAAAAAGAAAGTTTCACACTCAACTTAATTCTATCGAACCCTGTTGCGTTTGCGTGCATATTACGTCATCGCAGACGTGCACGGCGCATGATAGAAAACAGAACGCGGGTCAAAATATTGTGTTTTTTATTAATTCGCTCGCTGCTATTATGCGCACCTGAGTGAACAATACAGGTTTACTGTGCATGTGTCACATAAGGTGGACTTCTGCTGCTTGCAAACAGACTATTTTGAGGAGACAGTGGATTTCCAAATGTGTTGCCCTGATGCACGCGCAATGCACGCGAATACACTGCCGGCCAACGCATTCTCATCCTAGGTCATATTCTAAAACTTTGCCAAAGCGTCTAAATCCAACGCACATGGAACCCTTTAGCGTCAATATATGGTGTAGGTATGGTTAGGTATGGTGTAAGGTTAGGGTTAGACCGCTAGGAGGCGCCTTCTGCCCCAAATATATCTGCGTCTCATATTGACGCTAAAGGGTGCCATGTGCGTTCGATATAGCGTCAGTATAAGACGCCGTGCGATGAGAACGGTCTGTGCCGGTGTTCTGACGATTCATGCTACCCATCGAGATTTGCTACTTACTGGTTATGCGCATGTGCAGACTCACAGTTTTTTTTTAACAAAAGGTAAATTTTCATGTGTTATCATGCAATTTCCCTTTAAAAAATGCTAACTACCATATGAATATTTGCACGGTCAGCCAGCTGAACAAGAATACTGAAAGTTTCAGTTACTAAGGAAAGGTGTGCTTTGACAAATCAAAGATGAATTTTTGATGATAATTTTTACTTTTTTAAAACAGTAGCCTAGTCTACAGTAGGCTATACAGTAGCTACTCATAACTTAGAATTGTATTATAATTGTATTTCATATAATATTAATCGACATTCTGTGATCGATTCGCGCTACGGTAGCATTTTTCGACAAGGCAGCACAAATCGTCAGAACACCGGCTCACTCTCGCTCGTATCTGAGGTAATTCATCAATACTATCATCCCTTACAAGTGTTTTATTTAACTGAATACATCACAATAAGGTAAAACGCATACGCAGGTCACTTTACTTCCTGAACAAGTGCGCACTCGAGTCCGAGTTCCTTTCACATTCACGCGAACCGTGGCTCGGTTCGGGAACAACCGAACTCAGACCTCCTCCTCCAGGGAGACTCGGGTTCGGGACCCCAGTGCGCTCCCGGGTCCCATGACAGCGTTCACATTAGCGATTTTTCATGCGAACCGTGCCCCGTTCCGAACTAACCTGCCAGTGTGAAAGCCCCTGAAATGACAAGATCTAAAAAATACCAACATCTGCAACACAATATTTCTCTCATTGCATCAAATGATGTGCTATACACTCATATACTCTTACTGTATATCAATAGCTGTCTCTGTTTTTGTATGAAACCACCTTTATTTATAAGATCTCGCTACTTTACAACTTTAACATTAGTTAATGTATTAACTAACACGAACTAACCATGAGCAATACATTTGTTACAGTATTTATTCATATTTGTTATAGAAATACAGCATTGTTTGTTCGTGTTAGTTCACAGTGCATTAACTAATGTTAACACCTTTGATTTTAATAATGTAGCTTTTAGTAAATGTTGAAATTAATATAAACTAAGATTATTAAATTGCTGTAAAAGTCTTAGTTAATGTTATCTAATGAACCTTATTGTAAAGTGTTACCACAGATCTCATTAGCAACACTTTAGGATTGTTTTGCATTATCAATCAATGTTCGTATTATTGATATGAATGTCTCAGACACGTTACACTTCTTTGTGACAGTAACCGCACATGTGTAGACAGCATGTCTGAAACCTCGTCATCTGATAGAGACCAACACATGAGATAGGAGAGTCATTAAGTGTGTTTTACTTCACTAGATCCACATGAAATGCTCCAGCCATTTTACTTCTGAAATCGGATGCATTTCTTTTCACCAAACAACAAAGATCTCGCATACAGCATGTTAAATGACACAAATCTCATGATGAGTTATGACTCATATGACTCAGTTATGACTCCTGGCTGTGTAATATCTCAGGAATTTTGCTGGCTGTATTTATCATCTCAAACCCTATCGAGATACAACTTCTCCCAGCAACATCTGTTATTCATCAGCCGTATCCTTTACCTCACACTCTCTTCCTTATGGAAGACCATTTCCAACACATAGCAAAGATTAAAATCACGCTTTGGTAAATCATAATTATGACACAAAAAGTCTACCGATCGTTTGGTTTTTCTTATCGAAAAAAAAACCCCTCCCAAATAATGCTGCAAAATATACAGAGACCCCTCTCATTTGGTGCAATATAATATTGGTTGCAATTAACAACAGAGGTAGGCCTATTAGGATATTAAACTGCTGGTTATTTCCAGATATAAATAAGTACACCCAAATAAAAACTGAAATGTTTGTATAAAACTCAGATCGATAGGCCTACCATATTTTGCAGTATTATGCGACTACAGCGATCTGTCACGTGACATATAAAGGCGTCAAAACGGCATTTATTGTTTTAATTTCGTTATAAAATGGCCAGAATTTGTAAGATGAGACTTTGTTTATTTTTAGAAGTAATA
>CM060620.1:46297466-46302466 GCA_030578275.1 Meda fulgida
CCTTTTCGAATCATGTTCATGATTTTTTGTATGTGTGTGTGTGTGTGTGTGTGTGTGTGTGTGTGTGTGTGTGTTCACATAACAAGTCCCATAACTTTTACCAAGTTTCGTACCAGTTCGATAAAGTAAAATTTGTTCAGTCAAAAACGACCAAAGAGCTCCAGAGGGATAATTATTATTTGAAAGACCCAATTGTCAGTAACCTAAATAAAAAAATGGTGTGCATTTACACATATATATATATAATAGTTTAGTTCATATTTGGGTTAAATGCACTTAATTGTTATGAAAATGAAGTCATAATTCACAAAATCATTATGCTTAAACAGGCTTAATTTCTTTGTACAACATTGAATTAGTTGTTTCTGTATTTCTTTATGAGATTCACCCAAATCATAAGCTACTGTAAAATGTAAAAGTTTGTCCTTGCTTTCGTTCCTCTTCAGTGTAGGAACAGTCTCTTGATTTTGAGATTGTTTTAGTCGTCATCACGATTAGTCTCTCTTTCTTAACACAGGGGTTTTTTGGTTATTTTTGCAGCGTGGAAGAATTTCAGGAAATAAAAAGTGCTCATCTTATCTTTGTTCTTCAGGCCTTTTAGTCTTTAAATAGAGACACTGGATCTAGTTGTAACATTGAATATGTTTAATACAAAAATGCTGACAACATCAGTATCTCTGTGCATCATAAGTGCGAGTCAGCATCTTACAGGGTTGGTACGTAAAACGAGCGCTGGTTTTAATCTGTACAGACCAGCTGTATTTTATTATATAACGTCTCATATCTTTGTTTGCAGTTATTTCCAAATTCACTGCCTAAAAATGTTTGTTGATGCTGCACATAAACCCGCTCTTTAGGACAGTGACGAGATAAGGAGTGGATTTAATATTCAGTGTATCTACATCATTTGTCATGGTGATAACTTATCGTTATTAGGAGTATTATTATTATGAGTCATTGTGGAAAGAAAGAATGGAAAAATCTGATTTTATGCATTTTCTTGAAGGAAAAAAATTGGGAGTGGATTTGAATTGGACACACCAAAAATAAATAAATAAATAAATAAATAAATACGATTTTCGCTCTATGAACAAAGCCTAAGATAAGGGTGAAGTGTGTAATTACTTGTTTTATAGTACAAATATCTAAACATTCTGAAATCAAGATACATGTACTTAAGAAGATAAATGACTTGTTTTCTGAAAAAAAAAGCATCAAGTGAATTTTTGCTTAAAACAAGAAAAAAATATTCTGCCAATGGGGCCAGAAAAATAACAGCATTTGTGGAAATAAAGAACAGATACAAATAAATTCTTGCTTTTCAAAACTATAAAAAATTAATTGAGAGGATTTGCATCAGATACACCAAAAAAAGAAAAAGAAAGAAAAGAAATACATTGTAAAAAATTATTTTCTTACTCTGTATTTTTGCAGTTTTACTCTGTATTTCACATAATACAGTATTTTTTACTCAAATGATACTCAATTGATCAAAACGTTTTTGCTTAAAACATTTTTTCTTTAAATTAAGTGTATCTTGAAAAAGTATCAAAAGTGAGTTTATGCTTAAAACAAGAAAAAATACAAAAAAAAATTGTTTCTTGTTTTAAGCATTAACTCACTTTTGATACTTTTCCAGGAAACATTATGTATATTTTATTATTATTTGACCTTTTCAAATAAATGTATCTTGATTTAAGAATATTTAGTACTGGAAATTAAGACAAAAAAAAAATGTTGCAGTGTAATTACCCTCTTCACCTTAACCTATTATTTTTGTTCAGTGTTACTCCACCCTGACATTTTACAGAGCGTCCTGTCACGAAGCCAGCCGGAAACCCTGACACCCGCTGCGTTTGATCAGGGGTTTCTTCAGCGCAGATCCTGCGGTAGAAAGGTGTCCTGCACGGTTGAGATGTTCTGTGACCTGTACCTTCAGAAGGTCTCAGAATCCGGGACTCTCGTAGCTGCTTTGGCTGTAGTAAGTGTGTGTGGGACTCGGGCTCCTGGAGCGGCTGCGGCTGCGGCTGCTGAAACTGCTGTAGCTGCGGCTGCGGCTGCGACTGGAACTGCTGAAGCTGCTGGCGGAGCTGGAAGAGGACGGGCTCGGCCGGTAGTACGGGATCGGCCGCTTTCGTGCGCTGCAGAAAACACATAGAGAGATTATATACTGCAGACAACATACAAGTTAAAAAAGCACTTGTGCACCACTTTGACCACTCAACAAGCAAATATGCGCTGTGTGCCATCAATGTAATATCTATGGAAGCGTGTTTCTGCCACAGAATGAAAAATTAAAAAAAGGTCATTCTGACTTTTTTCTCACAATTGCGAGTTTATATCTCGCAATTCTGACTTTTTATCAGTCAGAATTGCGAGTTATAAAGTCAGAATTGCGCGATATAAAGTCAGAATTGCGAGATATAAAGTCAGAATTGCGAGATATCAGAAATGCGAGATATAAAGTCAGAATTGCGAGATATAAAGTCAAAATTGCATGATATAAAGTCAGAATTGCGTGATATAGTCAGAATTGCCAGATAAAAAGTCAAAATTGCGTGATATAAAGTCAGAATTGCGTGATATAGTCAGAATTGCCAGATAAAAAGTCAAAATTGCGTGATATAAAGTCAGAATTGCGTGATATAGTCAGAATTGCGAGATATAAAGTCAAAATTGAGTGATGTAAAGTCAAAATTGCGTGATATAGTCAGAATTGCGTGATATAGTCAGAATTGCGAGATAAAAAGTCAAAATTGCGTGTTAATAAGTCAGAATTGCGAGATATAAAGTCAGAATTGCGTGATATAAAGTCAAAATTGCGAGATATAAAGTCAGAATTGCGAGATATCAGAAATGCGAGATATAAAGTCAGAATTGCGAGATATAAAGTCAAAATTGCATGATATAAAGTCAGAATTGCGTGATATAGTCAGAATTGCCAGATAAAAAGTCAAAATTGCGTGATATAAAGTCAGAATTGCGTGATATAGTCAGAATTGCGAGATATAAAGTCAAAATTGAGTGATATAAAGTCAAAATTGCGTGATATAGTCAGAATTGCGTGATATAGTCAGAATTGCGAGATAAAAAGTCAAAATTGCGTGATATAGTCAGAATTGCGTGATATAAAGTCAGAATTGTGAGATAAAAAGTCAAAATTGCGTGATATAGTCAGAATTGCGTGATATAGTCAGAATTGCATGATATAGTCAGAATTGCATGATATAAAGTCAGAATTGCGTGATATAGTCAGAATTGCGAGATAAAAAGTCAAAATTGAGTGATATAGTCGGAATTGCGAGATATAGTCAGAATTGCATGATTTAGTCAGAATTGCGAGATATAAAGTCAAAGTTGCGTGATATAGTCAGAATTGCGTGATATAGTCAGAATTGCGAGATATAGTCAGAAATGCGAGATATAAAGTCAAAATTGCGAGATATAGTCAGAATTGCGTGATATAGTCAGAATTGCGAGATATAAAGTCAAAATTGCGTGATATAGTCAGAATTGTGTGATATAAAGTCAGAATTGCGAGATATAGTCAGAATTGCGTGATATAGTCAGAATTGCGAGATATAATGTCAAAATTGCGTGATATAGTCAGAATTGCGAGATATAAAGTCAGAATTGCGAGATATAGTCAAAATTGCGAGATATAGTCAGAATTGCGTGATATAAAGTCAAAATTGCGTGATATAGTCAGAATTGCGAGATATAAAGTCAAAATTGCGTGATATAGTCAGAATTGCGAGATATAAAGTCAGAATTGCGAGATATAGTCAAAATTGCGAGATATAGTCAGAATTACGAGATATAAAGTCAAAATTGCGTGATATAGTCAGAATTGCGAGTTATAAAGTCAGAATTGCGAGATATAAAGTCAAAATTGCGTGATATAGTCAGAATTGCGAGATATAAAGTCAGAATTGCGAGATATAGTCAAAATTGCGAGATATAGTCAGAATTGCGTGATATAAAGTCAGAATTGCGTGATATAAAGTCAGAATTGGGAGATATAGTCAAAATTACGAGATATAGTCAGAATTGCGTGATATAGTCAGAATTGCGAGATATAGTCAGAATTGAGTGATATAGTCAGAATTGCGAGATATTAAGTCAAAGTTGCGTGATATAAAGTCAGAATTGCGAGATATAAAGTCAAAGTTGCATGATATAAAGTCAGAATTGCGAGATATAAAGTCAGAATTGTGATGTAAAGTCAGAATTGCGAGATATAAAATCAGAATTGTGAGATATAGTCAGAATTGCGTGATATAAAGTCAGAATTGTGAGATATAAAGTCAGAATTGCGTGATATAGTCAGAATTGTGTGATATAGTCAGAATTGCGAGATATAAAGTCAAAATTGCGAGATATAGTCAGAATTGCGAGATATAAAGTCAAAGTTGCGTGATATAAAGTCCGAATTGCGAGATATAAAGTCAGAATTGCTTGATATAGTCAGAATTGCGTGATATAGTCAGAATTGCGAGATATATAGTCAAAGTTGCGTGATATAAAGTCAGAATTGTGAGATATAAAGTCAGAATTGTGAGATATAAAGTCAGAATTGCGAGATATAAAGTCAAAGTTGCGTGATATAAAGTCAGAATTGTGATATAAAGTCAAAATTGCGTGATATAAAGTCAGAATTGTGTGATATAAAGTCAGAATTGTGTGATATAAAGTCAGAATTGTGAGATATAAAGTCAGAATTGCGAGATATAAAGTCAGAATTGGGAGATATAAAGTCAGAATTGTGATATAAAGTCAGAATTGCGTGATATAAAGTCAGAATTGTGAGATATAGTCAGAATTGCGAGATATAAAGTCAGAATTATATTTTAAAACGTTTTATTCTGTGGCGGAAACAAGCTTCCATAAATATCAGGTATCATTTGTCCAGAAGAGACACTGAGTGTGTGTTGTTTTGGTAGCCGTTTCTCGCTGGTCTGGGTCAAGCTTACACAAGATGGTTTATCAGGATAATCGCT
>CM060620.1:46307466-46334966 GCA_030578275.1 Meda fulgida
CAGCTCACATGACAATGGAAGAATTGAATGAGAAATGAGTTGATATTGAGATCTTTGACTTTTGATTGCAGACTTTAATTGTTAAATATCTCAATCCACCATTATAATAGCAATCCGCCGTTATAATATCAATCCGCCGTTATAATATCAATCCGCCGTTAAAATTTCAATCCGCCGTTATAATATCAATCCTCCGTTATAATATCAATCCTCCGTTATAATAGCAATCCGCCGTTATAATATCAATCCTCCATTATAATATCAATCCTCCGTTATAATATCAATCCGCCGTTATAATAGCAATCCTCCGTTATAATATCAATCCTCCATTATAATATCAATCCTCCATTATAATATCAATCCTCCGTTATAATATCAATCCTCCGTTATAATATCAATCCTCCATTATATTATCAATCCTCCATTATAATATCAATCCTCCGTTATAATATCAATCCTCCGTTATAATAGCAATCCGCCGTTATAATAGCAATCCTCCGTTATAATAGCAATCCTCCGTTATAATATCAATCCTCTGTTATAATATCAATCCGCCGTTATAATATCAATCCGCCGTTATAATATCAATTAGCCGTTATAATAGTAATCCTCTGTTGTAATAGCAATCCGCCGTTATAATAGCAATCCGCCGTTATAATAGCAATCCGCCGTTATAATATCAATCCGCCGTTATAATATAAAATCAATCCGCCGTTATAATAGCAATCCTCCGTTATAATATCAATCCGCCGTTATAATATAATATCAATCCGCCGTTATAATATCAATCCGCCGTTATAATAGTAATCCTCCGTTATAATATCAATCCTCCGTTATAATATCAATCCTCCGTTATAATATCAATCCGCCGTTATAATATCAATCCTCCATTATAATATCAATCCTCCGTTATAATATCAATCCGCCGTTATAATATCAATCCGCCGTTATAATATAATATCAATCCGCCGTTATAATATCAATCCTCCATTATAATATCAATCCTCCGTTATAATATCAATCCTCCGTTATAATATCAATCCTCCATTATAATATCAATCCTCCATTATAATATCAATCCTCCGTTATAATATCAATCCTCCGTTATAATAGCAATCCGCCGTTATAATATCAATCCTCCATTATAATATCAATCCTCCGTTATAATATCAATCCTCCATTATAATATCAATCCTCCGTTATAATATCAATCCGCCGTTATAATATAATATCAATCCGCCGTTATAATAGCAATCCGCCGTTATAATATCAATCCGCCGTTATAATATAATAGCAATCCTCCGTTATAATATCAATCCTCTGTTATAATATCAATCCGCCGTTATAATAGCAATCCTCCGTTATAATAGCAATCCGCCGTTATAATATCAATCCTCCGTTATAATAGCAATCCGCCGTTATAATATCAATCCTCCGTTATAATATCAATCCTCCGTTATAATATCAATCCGCCATTATAATAGTAATCCTCCGTTATGATAGCAATCCGCCGTTATAATAGCAATCCGCCGTTATAATATAATATCAATCCGCCGTTATAATAGTAATCCTCCGTTATAATATCAATCCTCCATTATAATATCAATCCTCCGTTATAATATCAATCCTCCGTTATAATAGCAATCCGCCGTTATAATATCAATCCTCCATTATAATATCAATCCGCCGTTATAATATCAATCCTCCGTTATAATAGCAATCCGCCGTTATAATATCAATCCTCCGTTATAATATCAATCCTCCGTTATAATATCAATCCGCCATTATAATAGTAATCCTCCGTTATAATAGCAATCCGCCGTTATAATAGCAATCCGCCGTTATAATATAATATCAATCCGCCCTTATAATAGTAATCCTCCGTTATAATATCAATCCTCCATTATAATATCAATCCTCCATTATAATATCAATCCTCCGTTATAATATCAATCCTCCATTATAATATCAATCCTCCGTTATAATATCAATCCTCCGTTATAATATCAATCCGCCGTTATAATATCAATCCTCCGTTATAATATCAATCCTCCATTATAATATCAATCCTCCGTTATAATATCAATCCGCCGTTATAATATCAATCCTCCGTTATAATATCAATCCTCCATTATAATATCAATCCTCCGTTATATCAATCCGCCGTTATAATATCAATCCTCCGTTATAATATCAATCCGCCGTTATAATATCAATCCGCCGTTATAATATCAATCCTCCGTTATAATATCAATCCTCCGTTATAATATCAATCCTCCATTATAATATCAATCCGCCGTTATAATATCAATCCTCCGTTATAATATCAATCCTCCATTATAATATCAATCCTCCGTTATAATATCAATCCGCCGTTATAATATCAATCCTCCGTTATAATATCAATCCTCCATTATAATATCAATCCTCCGTTATAATAGCAATCCGCCGTTATAATATCAATCCGCCGTTATAATAGCAATCCGCCATTATAATAGCAATCCGCCGTTATAATATCAATCCGCCGTTATAATATAATAGCAATCCTCCGTTATAATAGCAATCCTCCGTTGTAATAGCAATCCTCCGTTATAATATCAATCCTCTGTTATAATATCAATCCGCCGTTATAATATCAATCCTCCATTATAATATCAATCCTCCGTTATAATATCAATCCGCCGTTATAATATCAATCCTCCATTATAATATCAATCCTCCATTATAATATCAATCCGCCGTTATAATATCAATCCTCCGTTATAATATCAATCCTCCATTATAATAGCAATCCGCCGTTATAATATCAATCCGCCGTTATAATATCAATCCGCCGTTATAATATAATATCAATCCGCCGTTATAATATCAATCCGCCGTTATAATATAATAGCAATCCTCCGTTATAATATCAATCCGCCGTTATAATATCAATCCGCCGTTATAATATCAATCCGCCGTTATAATATAATAGCAATCCGCCGTTATAATATCAATCCGCCGTTATAATATATTAGCAATCCTCCGTTATAATATCAATCCTCCGTTATAATATCAATCCTCTGTTATAATATCAATCCGCCGTTATAATATCAATCCGCCGTTATAATAGCAATCCGCCGTTATAATATCAATCCGCCGTTATAATATCAATTAGCCGTTATAATAGTAATCCTCTGTTGTAATAGCAATCCGCCGTTATAATATCAATCCGCCGTTATAATATCAATCCTCCGTTATAATATCAATCCTCCATTATAATATCAATCCGCCGTTATAATATCAATCCGCCGTTATAATATCAATCCTCCGTTATAATATCAATCCTCCATTATAATATCAATCCTCCGTTATAATATCAATCCGCCGTTATAATATCAATCCTCCGTTATAATATCAATCCTCCATTATAATATCAATCCTCCGTTATAATAGCAATCCGCCGTTATAATATCAATCCGCCGTTATAATATCAATCCGCCATTATAATAGCAATCCGCCGTTATAATATCAATCCGCCGTTATAATATAATAGCAATCCTCCGTTATAATAGCAATCCTCCGTTATAATATCAATCCTCTGTTATAATATCAATCCGCCGTTATAATATCAATCCTCCATTATAATATCAATCCTCCATTATAATATCAATCCGCCTTTATAATATCAATCCTCCGTTATAATATCAATCCTCCATTATAATATCAATCCTCCGTTATAATATCAATCCTCCGTTATAATATCAATCCGCCGTTATAATATCAATCCTCCATTATAATATCAATCCTCCATTATAATATCAATCCGCCTTTATAATATCAATCCTCCGTTATAATATCAATCCTCCATTATAATATCAATCCTCCGTTATAATATCAATCCGCCGTTATAATATCAATCCGCCGTTATAATATAATAGCAATCCGCCGTTATAATATCAATCCGCCGTTATAATATAATAGCAATCCTCCGTTATAATATCAATCCGCCGTTATAATATCAATCCGCCGTTATAATATCAATCCGCCGTTATAATATAATAGCAATCCGCCGTTATAATATCAATCCGCCGTTATAATATAATAGCAATCCTCCGTTATAATATCAATCCTCCGTTATAATATCAATCCTCTGTTATAATATCAATCCGCCGTTATAATAGCAATCCGCCGTTATAATAGCAATCCGCCGTTATAATATCAATTAGCCGTTATAATAGTAATCCTCTGTTGTAATAGCAATCCGCCGTTATAATATCAATCCGCCGTTATAATAGCAATCCTCCGTTATAATATCAATCCGCCGTTATAATATCAATCCGCCGTTATAATATAATATCAATCCGCCGTTATAATAGCAATCCGCCGTTATAATATCAATCCGCCGTTATAATATCAATCCGCCGTTATAATAGTAATCCTCCGTTATAATAGCAATCCTCCGTTATAATATCAATCCGCCGTTATAATATAATATCAATCCGCCGTTATAATAGCAATCCGCCGTTATAATAGCAATCCGCCATTATAATAGCAATCCGCCGTTATAATATCAATCCTCCGTTATAATATCAATCCTCCGTTATAATAGCAATCCTCCGTTATAATATCAATCCTCCGTTATAATATCAATCCTCCGTTATAATAGCAATCCTCCGTTATAATATAATATCAATCCGCCGTTATAATATAATATCAATCAGCAGTTATAATATCAATCCGCCGTTTAAATATCAATCCTCCGTTATAATATCAATCCTCCGTTATAATATCAATCCGCCGTTATAATATCAATCCTCCGTTATAATATCAATCCGCCGTTATAATATCAATCCTCCGTTATAATAGCAATCCTCCGTTATAATAGCAATCCTACGTTATAATATCAATCCTCCGTTATAATAGCAATCCTCCGTTATAATATAATATCAATCCGCCGTTATAATATCAATCCGCCGTTATAATATCAATCCTCCGTTATAATATCAATCCTCCGTTATAATATCAATCCTCCGTTATAATAGCAATCCACCGTTATAATAGCAATCCACCGTTATATCAATCCTCCGTTATAATATCAATCCTCCGTTATAATATCAATCCTCCGTTATAATATCAATCCGCCGTTATAATAGCAATCCTCCGTTATAATAGCAATCCACCATTATAATATCAATCCGCCGTTATAAAATCAATCCTCCGTTATAATAGCAATCCTCCGTTATAATAGCAATCCTACGTTATAATATCAATCCTCCGTTATAATAGCAATCCTCCGTTATAATATCAATCCTCCGTTATAATAGCAATCCGCCGTTATAATATCAATCCTACGTTATAATATCAATCCGCCGTTATAATATCAATCCTACGTTATAATATCAATCCTCCGTTATAATATCAATCCTCCTTTATAATATCAATCCGCCGTTATAATAGCAATCTGCCGTTATAATATCAATCCGCCGTTATAATATCAATCCTCCGTTATAATAGCAATCCTCCGTTATAATAGCAATCCTCCGTTATAATATCAATCCTACGTTATAATATCAATCCTCCGTTATAATATAATATCAATCCGCCGTTATAATATAATAGCAATCCTCCGTTATAATATAATATCAATCCGCCGTTATAATATCAATCCGCCGTTATAATATCAATCCTCCGTTATAATAGTAATCCTCCGTTATAATATCAATCGTCCGTTATAATAGCAATCCGCCGTTATAATATCAATCCTACGTTATAATATCAATCCACCGTTATAATATCAATCCTCCATTATAATCCGCCGTGGAACAAGCGCGCCTGCTCTTAAAGGGAATGTGAGATGTCGCTCTGATTGGTTTATTTCACGTTACCCCAAACCACAGCTATGAGTAATGTAGCGACTTCAGACCAACACATTTTAGATTTGCAGACAAAGTTACTTGCGATTCGCGTTTGATACTTGCGTTTCAGATCGTTAAAAATAGGGCCCTTAAAGTTCAATCAATGAAATATGTTCAGGATTGTCGCTGTTCTTACTTCTTCTGACTCTTGTTTTTAGCGTGTGTCTCACGCTGGGAGTCGCTGCTATGCGCCGGCGAGCGAGACGTTTTCTCTCGAACCCTCGGTCTCCCGCTGCGTCTCCCCGATGACTCTGAGGCCGGCCGGTCGTCCTCTCCCGTTGGGAGCGCGGATCCTGCGGGACTCTTGGGAACGCCGGAGTGATGTTTAACACCTCTCAGATGAGGAGAAGCGCTCGAAGGAGACGGAGCCAGAGATCCAAGCCTCTGTAGATGAAGTATAACCAACAAACCAAAGGGGAAAAGAAATAAATGTGAAAAAACAAAACAAAAACAAAAAAAACAGAAAGAGAACAGTGAAATTAGACTCTTTTTCCTCCTGGGTGAAAGAGCGTTATCGTGTACTTGCCAAAAAAATATCTAAAAGAAAGTGCTAGGATTGTTCTCTGGCTTATAGACAGTCCTCTATTGTGCAGCGCATGCAATACTCGGCATGCAAAACCATAATGATTTGATAAGAATAGTCCCGAAAAAAGAAAATCGAAAAAAAAAGAGGGGAAAGAGGGAAAATATATATATATATATGCGTAACTGTGAAAGAAAATAAGTTCAGAGAGAGTATAAAGAGACTGGAATATATACAGTAGAGAAAGAGGACTTTTTCATTTTTCAGAAAGAGCTACAAACAAAAAGGTGAGAAATAAAACTAGAAAATCAAAATAGACAACTTGACAGAACATCACAGAAATGGAAGGAACGAAATAAAGATTCACAAGAATAGATTCAATCGAATTAGAAAACATTTGGTCTTCTACTCAATAGAACTTGCTTGTGGATTTGTTTTGTCCTGCAGACAATTGCTGAGATGTGAACAGCGACCCATTTCCTGTTTTAATAGCTTTTTAAATGGTTATTCTGTTTTTCAACTCCCTTTTGGTTAACATCCACTTACCAATAAAGTGGTATTCCCTCCTTTAGTAGGTAAGGTATGAAGAGAAGGGAAAAGTGGGGCAACATAAGTGCATCATTAGATTCACAAAATGCAAGAGAAAAAGACACAACACCCTTCCCTGGATAGTGAGTATGAAACAATGCATGAAAATCAAACCAAAGAGAGAGAGAAAAACACACACACACACACACACAAAATAAATCAAATTTAAACGGATTTCACAGTGAGCTGGGACAGTTTGAGTGCATTTTATCGGTGCGATTTTAAAACTTTAAGAGTGACTGTACTGAGTTACGAACGGATGCTCTCATTCACCAGTTCTCAGTAAAAAAAAAAAAAAAAACGTTGATTGAATGTGCATTACGGGTTATCCATCAAGTTAAATTAAAGACCCCATGAAATGGCTCAACAGCTGTTATTTCTGATTACCTAATGTTGGCTTCTGTTTCTTATTTAACCCTATACCTCGGGTCTTTATCGATGTCACTACTCATTCGCTATTCACACACATTTTTAAAGTTAGACATCAAACTTATTAGTATTCCTTAATCTATACCTTCTAAACAATATAAGAAGAAAAAAAAGTTCTCTTTTATAGGGTCACTAGCGACCCGGGGAATGTAGTATTTTTTCTGCGCACAATAGTTGAATCTCTGATGAGTGCAATTCACCTTTAATCCTCAAGGTGGCGATGTCTGATACACAATGATAATGTGATGTTTCACTCATAATTACCGCAGGCATAAAACAAAAGATCACACTAGTATCATTAGCAATACTTGAAATGGCTTGGCGATTAGTACTGTACGATTAATTAGTGTTGGTGGATTTGGTGAAGAAGCCGTCAGCGATCAAAATATTGATTTTGAAGGCATTATTTTTGAGAATATGGTTGAGATGGCGAATATGAGCCAGATGCTGAATGTACTGGGAAATGATGGTGAAAAGCATCAGCTCAAATTCAACCCTTCCAAGTTCCAAAAGGTATCAAAATATGCTTTATTTTATTCTTTTGTAATTGTTATTAAAATATCAGGAGAGTTTTATACTATTGTGGCAGTTAAAGTTATCCGTGGATACGGGTCACTAAAGACCCAAATATGTAATAATGATTGGTGAAACATTCATGCATTTAAGGGTTAAACAGCAAAAACTTATCAAGGACATGTTTGTCTCATAATGGATCCCAAAATCAAAGGAAGGATTTAAGAAATTGCATTTTGCATAAAGATGATGAAGCCTATTTTAGGGCAATAAAGTAAAAAAAAAAGAAAGAAAGTAATTTTCATGACACATTTTTAGCACCCAAAACTTTCCTTTACTTTGATGCAAAAAACAAACAAACATCAAGAACCATATATTATTTATATTGAAAGGTATTCTACACCATGCATACATAATTATGAATATTTATTATTGTACAATTTGTGGTTAATTATAATTTGGGGTTATAATGCGTTATGGACATGTTTTGTCACTAAGTGAAAAAAGCATATTTTCTTAGTGATAGCTGCTATTTACACTCAGTTTAAATAGGAAAATATTCTATTAAAAACAAGTGAAAATAGCATATATAAATACCTTTCAGATCTGAGATGTGATGGGAAAAGGGACTCAAAACTTTCTGACACGCTCCTACTGTTGATAAACTAGCATCTTCCATCATTTAGTCAGTGGGCGGAGTTAGTGTGAATAGCCTCTGCCAACAGTTCAGTTTTAAGTTAGCAAAACAACACTTGACAACTTGAGTGCTTTTCAAATTCCAGACATTTACAGTTTGTTTGTTTGGGAAAGGAAATTGCCTAAAGACTGAGTGTTAGTGCAGTTAAAGACTGACTAATCATGATTTGTTTTTGCTAGTTGTATCAGTATTTTTAATTTGCGGAGAGGAACATACTCATTCTAGAGAGCATTTAATTGGACAAAACATGTCAATTACTAGTAGTTCATAAGCATTTGGATGATCTTAAAGCCACACATGTTAGCTGAAAACTACAAAACTTTGATTTGGATTTCATGGGGTCTTGAAATAGACTTCAAAACATCCCTACGACGGAAATAGGGCTAATGAAATATTTTTTATGAGCAAAGTGAGGTCTATTCCATCTGTTTCTTTAACCACAATGGCAACGGGACATTATTATAATGATGATTATTAGCATCAAATGCAAGCAGATTTCTCAGACACTAACTTACCCCAAAAATATATAATACCATATATATATATATCGGATGAAAACAATAAACCTCAAATACTTCAGAAGCAGCCCTTATGTATCAAAAAATAAATAATAAAAAAATTAAATAAAAGGAGGGAAAGTGACCAAATCATATGACACGTACCATTTCACCAAAGACAAAAGGAATGCGACACAGACAGGAAATGCATTCTACCGAAAAATATTAATAATAATAATAATAATAAACAAAACGCAGACAAGAGATGGACCTGTGGGGAGGACAGTGTACTGAAGACTGAAGCATGAAAGCAAAGGTAGATATCAGATTGAAAAAAAGGGCGAAATAGAGAATGAAAGAAAAGCAAACAGTTCTAAAAGGAAAACAATGAAAATCAACCCGCCAACCTTTGGTTTTCCTCAGATAAACAAAGAGAAAAAGAGAGAGAGAGACACGGATGTCAAGCTAGGGTGCTTGTCACATTCTCCACGTGCGTAGGCAGAGCGTTACCTACCTTCCGCTTCAATCAGTGACACGTATGCAATATCAACAAAACAAAGGAAGAAAAAGGAAAAACAAAAAGGAGAAAGGAAAATTCTCCGCAGCGAAATGGGAAAAAGACAATGAATTCTTTTAGTATCCAGGCTAAGATAATTGATCCACAGACTAATTCCAACAAAAAAACCAAGGCAAACAAAAAAAGAGTGGACATACAAAAAAATAAAAAAATAAAACGTTTTGAGACAAAACCCCCGAAACCAAAACAAACTTGAGAAGAAACTCGGAAAGCAGTCTGTCTTTCTCGCTCGGACACATGTGCACATCGTATGACAAGATCTCAACAAATCGAATTTGCTAGGAGGAACGTAAATATTGATGGCCATGCATGTGGAATGTGGTCTGATGGGGAAAGAGAAAGCATGTCGGGACAACGGACAGCACAGATGAACGGGTGACGGGAGGGGGTGTTGGGTGGAGTGGGTTCTTCTAAGATGGAGAACTAACATCTCAAAGGGACCCCAGTCACGTTCAGAAAGCCTTACTCGTATTGCTCTGCATGCACAATGAGAATTTAGTGCTTGTTCGTCTAAAACGACAGTATATTTGCTCTCAGCAATTGTCAAGAGTCTTTCAACAGAGGGAGCAAAGATGCCACATTGGGTTGGGAAGAGTTCAGAGAATCGTGAATAATCCAAATGGCTTGGGTCCCTTTTAGTGTGACAACTTGACTAAATGACTTTTTTACCGGGCCTATTTAGTTGGCTAATGTTTACTGAGCGTCCGTTTGTCCCTGTCAAACATCTAGACAAACATTACACCACTCAAATATTGACAGGAAGGAAACAAACTATACAATATAGAATATATATATATATAGCAAGTGCTACTGAAATAATATACAATTACAAGTGAGCATTAGAAACCATGTCAATGAACACCGTCGTAAATCACCAATGGCACTGAACCGGCTCGTGTCAGTAGATCTGACAGCCACAAGAGAGAATTGATGAATCTGTAGCGTGTTTGACCACAGATGTGAATGAATAACTAGATGCTGCAATCTGCACACTGGATTTGATTTTTAGGAAAATCTGACGGGATGTTGCAGAATAATCTGGTCTAATTTTCATAACACATCAGCATGAATACACCATTTTGGAAAGGTCAATATGAACAAAGTCACTTTCAAGGGAAGTTTGTTCAATCGGAGGCTATATTTAATCTCAACAACTGCTTGCCGAACTCACATTTAAATAACTTTGACTTATCCTTTACCAATCAGCGATTTGCTCTTATATTTAGGAGGCGGGAGTTATTCCAGCATATTGCGCGTTGCTCTTTCTCCCATTCATAAGTAATATTAGTGCACTTTCTTTCTATATCTAAAGTCTTTAATATGAATCAACAGGTGCATTCTGCTAATTTTATTTTCACCAAAAATATCATACAAATCTGCACATTGCAGATACAAATGAAACAGTATTGGTAAAACACTTGTATATGGTATAGTTATCATCATAATAGAGCTCTTACTGCTTCTAATTAAAGCTATAAGGCCATAAATAAATAAAATGTACAAATGTATTATATATTTTTGGATATTACACATAAAACATTGTTTATACAATAAATAAAAACTGAGTAGAAGAACAGACATATTATGCTTGTGGGTGTAAAATAAATGTAGCCATACAAAAACATTAAAAATACATATAAAAACATAATGTAATTGTTAATTTACCCAACATCATTAGGTGTTTTATGGTATTTATTGTACAAAAGTTGTAGTATCATGTAAATTGTAAAAAAAAAAAATAATTCATTTGTAAACTAAAATAATTTACATTTTATTGGAACATTAATATTATTTTAATAATAACATAATCAACAGACATATTATGTTTTTGAATATAACATACAGTAGATTTGTTATCTAGCCATACAAAAAATCTTAATGTATATCCAGAAATATATCTGTTCATTTATCATATGATATCAGTCTTTTATTTATTGAAAAATGGTTGTTGTGTTGTAATTTTCATTATTGTAAATTACTAATCTGATAACAAAACATACCATGCACCGACACACTCTATAAACTGGAGCGGCTTATTGGAAACAGTGAAATATGGCCTTTAATGTTTCGATATATTGACCTTTCCGAGACGGTGGCGCTGATGACGGATCCGGATCAGCCAAATGCAGCATCCACAGATTTCTTATCTGTGATTGTACCATTCAGACTCATTCATCCTCTCAGCAGAACCAGGAATGACAGCTGATTGGCTAAAAGCGTCTGAGGGATTGGCCAATGAAAACCATCGGCTCATGATTGATAATTCTTCACCTTACATTAAAGTAAGTACAATCTTATTGCAGGGTCACACATCATCGGCTCATTGAACACCTGATACACATCTGGAAAACTGTGGCTACGGTAAAACTGAGCAGAAAATTAGAGTTTCAACTGTATTGACAAGAAAAGACATACCCATTTAATCTACTCGATCCAGTTCCAAATCATATGAGTGCTTTTTACACAAACAAGACAGAAAAGTTTGGGCATTTATTCGTGGGAAGAGATCATGTGAATTCACAGAGGACAAGAAATCAACAAAACAGAGGGATGAATTGAGCAAATGAAAGAAAAACAGCATGAGCACTTCTGAAAAACTGCATGCAAACCGTCCCAGATAAGTGTGACCTCAGTGCTAAGTCTCTCCAAACGCAGGTCAAGGTCTGAATAAATGATGTCTTTTGGCAATATTTGATATTGTGTGACTGTATGAATATATACAAACGACGTCATGCATATTTAAACTAAACTGTTGCCATTCTTTCAGCACAGAAGCAATAAATCTGGTGCAATTACTGTATAAAAGATGCTCTCTTAGGGAATTCCCCTCTCGATGTCTGACATTTTGATGCAATAAATAATACAAGATAGAAAAGCCTTCAAACGTGTGTTTTATTCCTGAAGCTCAGAGCTAGCATGAGCAGGAATATTAAAAATATCAGTAACACTTTACAATAAGGTCGAATGTGATCGGTTAATGCATTAGTTAACATAAACTCAAAAATGAACAACATATACAAGTGAAACTCAAAAAATTTGAAAAAATTAGTGCAAAAGTTCATGTATTTCAGTAATTCAAATTAAAAGGTGAAACTAATATATTTAGTATATATAACTATATACATATGCATGATTATACTTTTCAGAGGGCCGACATTTCTGTATTTATAATCCTTAAGCTGTACGCCATAATCATCAAAATTATAACTTTTGCACGATATTCAAATTTTTCGAATTTCACCTGTATGTTTTAAATGATTCTTTAATCTGTGATGATGTTATATTTATTGTTTGTTAATGATTGTAGGAAGTAGAAGCTAATTTAGTTAAAAGTGGATACGTCTGCCATTAGTTATAGGAACCATGAAAAGATTCCTGAAGTGTGAAAGCCCCTAAGGTTGACAAATGAAACCTTAATGTAAATATCTATATTTAATCTAATCGGGGCATCAACATGCTTTCACAAATGTCTTTTTCATGGGACGTTATCCAACCCCAGCCATCGAGTTACTGGCGATAGATGCTTTATGTAAATCAATGGTTGAAAGATCCCACAACTGTTCATTTGTGTCTTCGGTGGCGGAACTGGTGCGTCCATGAAAACCCATATGATACGTATATATATATAAATATATAGATCCTGTCGACCCTCAACATATCCATTCATTCTCTTTCTAGAACTGAAAAAGTCAACATGGCTCAAACGTGAAATAAAGCATGATGGACATCTGCCTCGACAAAACAAAAACCCTTCCCAACGAACACAAATATGGTTTGAGAACAGAAAAACGCACAAAATGGAGCCAAAGAGGGAATATATAGTCAGCTCACACAGTTGGACGAGGCGTGAGTGTGTGTGTGTGTGTGTGTGTGTGGGGGGGGGGGGGGTTATTTGTCTAAACGGCCGAAAACAGATGGAGGTAAAGTAGAGGAGACTACATACATCGTTCCCTTTATTCGCCTCCGTGTGATTGGCTCCAGAATCTTTGCCGTTGCGGACACGGACGCTGTGGTTCCCGTTCTGCCACGTGATTGGCTGGTCAGCGCTGGGGGACGGCGGGGGGGTGTGGGCTGAGTGACTTCCCTCCTGTTTGAGCCTGTCGTTCTTGCACTTTGCATTTGATCTGAGAGGTCAGATTGAAGACGGATTGGTTTTAAGAGCACAATGAGAGCACAGTCATCTCCTTCCAAACGCGGCCTGACATTAACACCTGTCAACCGCGTGTGTATTTCATCAGTGGCGTGTAACAGTCACTCCTACTAGCCACTGTGTCCGGTTGAATTTTATATATAATATACACATTTTTCAATTGTAGTCTTATAAAAAGGCATCTGAAATATTAAACTAAGTGCAATGTAGTGTTGTCAAAAATATAGATTTTTCGATACATATCGATACTGAAATGCTTTCAATACTCATTTCCCGCAGAAAATATACACGATATCAGCTGCTCTTTCTCTCTCTCTCTCATCTCTCCGACAGAGAGACACACAAACCCGCCTCCACTCACTCACTCACTCGTTTCATTTGCTACCGATGAATATTGATGCTGTTACAGGGCTTGTATTTCGTATTGCACATAATTTTACTGATTATTTCTGAGAACTAGACTGAGATATTGCACTTAAACAGTCAAATATACACAAAATCATGTCAAAATGTCGTTCTTGGCGAGTTTTCACGTAAACACAGTCAGTGTGAATGTAAACAGAAAGAAAACGCATGTGTAACAGTATAATGGATCAGTGCGTCAGGTCTTAAAGTGACAGCAGCCTAATGCCAAGTTATGAGATGATAATAAGAAATTAAATATTGGCCAGTGAAAATGCTGAGTTGCTGGTAACCACTAGCCAGAGTTACTGGTTAGCAAAAATGTCAATGTCAAGCTCTGCTTCCAACAGTGTGAGAAGTCATTTTGACTCCCCTTTCTGTGATGAAAGTGGTGACTAATACCACATTACCAGAGTCTTATTGTAGTAACTATGGTATTTTGGCAGAAACTGCGTTCCCCCTGGTAAGTGTTTGTGCTCGGGCCTGTGAAATGGAGATAAGAGGCACCTGCTGGGTGATCTGGAGAGGCTGGCGGTGGAGGAGGCGGATCCACTGCGGGAACTACAGCAACTGCCTCTGTGCTGAGAACTCCTGCTGGGAGATTCGCCTGAACACCTGCAGGAAACACATAAACACACAAACACACAGAGGTCACACACTCACACACTCCAGCCACAGCGCTTCAGTCACTCTCGCAGCAATTCTCTCATAACCAAACCATGCATATGGCCTATGTTGTTGAGTGTGTGTTGGGTGTTGTGGGTGGTTTCCGGGGTGTTGCTATGCAGTTGCTAAAATGTTTAGACTGGTTGTCAGGGCATTGCTAGTTGGTTGCTAGGATATTATATATGGTTACTAGGGTTTTGTAAAAGGTTGCCAGGCTGTTTTATGCGGTTGCTAAACAGTTCTGAGTGGTTGTCAGGGCATTGCTAGTTGGTTGCTAGGGTGTTCTAGATGGTTACTAGGGTGTTGTGGGTGGGTGGTTGCAAGGGTGTTGTTATGCATTTGTTGAAATATTTTGACTGGTAGTCAGTGCATTGCTAATGGGTTGCTAGGTTGTTTTAGATGGTTTCTAGGCTGTTGTAGGTGGTTCCCAGGGTGTTGCTATGCAGTTGCTTAAATGTTTCGAGTGGTTGTCAGTGCTATTTCGCTGCTATGGTGTTCTAGATGGATACTAGGGTGTTGTGGGTGGTTGCCAGGGTATTGTTATGCATTTGTTGAAATATTTTGACTGGTTGTCAGTGCATTGCTAGGTGGTTTCTAGGGTGTTTTAGATGGTTACTTGGGTGTTGTGGTTGGTTGCCAGGGTGTTGATATGCAGTTGCTAAAAGGTTTTGAATGGTTGTCAGTGCTAGGCAGTTGCTAAGGCATTCTAGATAGCTACTAGGGTGTTGTGAGTTGTTGTCATTGCATTGCTAAGTGGTTACTGTTTTAGATGGTTTCTAGGGTGTTGCAGGTGGTTGCCAGGGTGTTGCTATGCAGTTGCTAAAATGTTTTGAGTGGTTGTCAGTGCCAGGTAGTTTCTAAGGTATTCTAGATGGTTTCAATGTGCCAGTTTACAATCAAAAATTACAACTTTGATTGCTTAAAAACGTAATATAATTAAACAAATTAAACTCTGTAATCAATGCATTGGATTTTCATGGTCAGATTGAGGCCACGTAATACTGAACATTTTATCTTTTTAGAAAAGTAAACATCACTCACCTCTTCTTCTGTTTGCTCTTGTCTTTGTGTTTGATTTTGGGGCTGCCAGATCTGAAATCAGAAAACAAGCAAGAACTGAAAACAGGAGTGGAGCATAAAAGTATTCAATTCAAGTGTAATTGAAGTATTTAAATCAGTCTGATGCAAAACAGACTAAAGTTGTGATTACAAGGTACCAGCTGCATCTCTGAGCTCTTGAAAGAAATGATCATTGGATGTTACAGTGTTTACCAGGTTAGTGGCACTGAATATTTAAATATACCTAGAATTTTATAGAGAGTAAACTAGGCATCCACGAGCAAATCTGCCTTGTTTTCTGAGTTATGTCTGTGAAATGATCAATACTTATTACTTTTCTGCTATTTTCTTCAGTGCTGTCTGTACAACCGCTCTAAGAGACTATTATTGAATGAGTGTTTTCTAGGCCAGTCTATTGTATCATCATTCATCGAACAGCACATATAAGAAATTAACTAAACAAAATGAACTGTTTACTTTTCTGGCAATAGACTTTGAAGTGGATGTCGGCTCTAGAAGACTAATATGAGCCCAGAACAGTTCCCAAATCATAATAATATCTATTCTAAAGCATATCTCATATTAGCTCAGTGTTGTACCTGTGTCTCCTCTTCCTCCTCGAGCCAGATGTGGACCTGAGACAGAGGGATTAGATGTTAGATTGTGATCACCAGCTGTTTACATCAGGGGATTTTGCAGTAAGTGCTGCTACACTTAAAAATGTCTGAATGTCATAAAACAATAGATCTAGGGCCCTATCTTGCACCACCGCAATTGACTTTGTACAGCGTGTATCATTCCTATTCTGCACCGGACGCACAGGGACTTTTCCCTCACAGACGCACATCTGTAAATTAGGGAATGAACTTGCGCTCCCAGGGCGGATCAGGGAAAAGAGGAGGCGTGTTCCGGCCCAAACGTTCCCTGGTGCTATTCTGCAGTTCCAGAAAACAATCCCGCCACTGACCAGGAAAAACCTCGTCTAAAGTCAGCGGCGCGATATTCAGAGGATATTTTAAGAGCGCATGTAGCGTATGCACAACACACACACACTTTGCTTCTCTCATCTACAGAGACGCAGCAGTTCCATACATAATTACAAGGAAAAATGTTACCACACAAGGGAAATCATGGTGTCCATGAAGATGTGAAAAAATAGGCATTAATCTAGCTTACACATTTACCCAAATTATTATACGCCTGTTTAACCAAAGCTAATGTGTGTGTGTGTTTCTCCGTACCCATACAATGTCACTTCTCTGTGTTTTACGGCCCTGACGAGAATGCCGGTCTCCTCGATGTGAAGCGCTCTTGCAAACCCGCCGTCATAATATCAATCCGCCGTTATAATATCAATCCTCCGTTATAATATGAATCCGCCGTTATAATATCAATCCGCCGTTATAATATCAATCCTCCGTTATAATAGCAATCCTCCGTTATAATATCAATCCGCCGTTATAATAGCAATCCTCCGTTATAATAGCAATCCTCCATTATAATAGTAATCCTCCGTTATATCAATCCTCCGTTATAATATCAATCCTCCGTTATAATAGTAATCCTCCGTTATAATATCAATCCTCCGTTATAATATCAATCCTCCGTTATAATATCAATCCGCCGTTATAATAGCAATCCTCCGTTATAATAGCAATCCTCCGTTATAATATCAATCCGCCGTTATAATATCAATCCTCCGTTATAATATCAATCCTCCGTTATATCAATCCTCCGTTATAATATCAATCCTCCGTTATAATATCAATCCTCTGTTATAATATCAATCCGCCGTTATAATAGCAATCCTCCGTTATAATATCAATCCGCCGTTAAAATATCAATCCTCCGTTATAATATCAATCCGCCGTTATAATAGCAATCCTCCGTTATAATATCAATCCGCCGTTATAATAGCAATCCTCCGTTATAATATCAATCCGCCGTTATATCAATCCTCCGTTATAATAGCAATCCTCCATTATAATAGTAATCCTCCGTTATATCAATCCTCCGTTATAATATCAATCCTCCGTTATAATATCAATCCGCCGTTATAATATCAATCCTCCGTTATAATAGCAATCCTCCATTATAATAGTAATCCTCCGTTATATCAATCCTTCGTTATAATATCAATCCTCCGTTATAATAGTAATCCTCCGTTATAATATCAATCCTCCGTTATAATATCAATCCTCCGTTATAATATCAATCCGCCGTTATAATAGCAATCCTCCGTTATAATAGCAATCCTCCGTTATAATATCAATCCGCCGTTATAATATCAATCCTCCGTTATAATATCAATCCTCCGTTATATCAATCCTCCGTTATAATATCAATCCTCCGTTATAATATCAATCCTCTGTTATAATATCAATCCGCCGTTATAATAGCAATCCTCCGTTATAATATCAATCCGCCGTTAAAATATCAATCATCCGTTATAATATCAATCCGCCATTATAATAGCAATCCTCCGTTATAATATCAATCCGCCGTTATAATAGCAATCCTCCGTTATAATATCAATCCGCCGTTATATCAATCCTCCGTTATAATAGCAATCCTCCATTATAATAGTAATCCTCCGTTATATCAATCCTCCGTTATAATATCAATCCTCCGTTATAATATCAATCCGCCGTTATAATATCAATCCTCCGTTATAATATCAATCCGCCGTTAAAATATCAATCCTCCGTTATAATATCAATCCGCCGTTATAATAGCAATCCTCCGTTATAATATCAATCCGCCGTTATAATAGCAATCCTCCGTTATAATATCAATCCGCCGTTATATCAATCCTCCGTTATAATATCAATCCTCCGTTATAATATCAATCCTCCGTTATAATATCAATCCTCCGTTATAATATCAATCCGCCGTTATAATATCAATCCTCCGTTATAATATCAATCCTCCATTATAATAGTAATCCTCCGTTATAATAGTAATCCTCCGTTATAATATCAATCCTCCGTTATAATAGCAATCCGCCGTTATAATAGTAATCCTCCGTTATAATATCAATCCGCCGTTATAATATCAATCCTCCGTTATAATATCAATCCTCCGTTATAATAGTAATCCTCCGTTATAATATCAATCCTCCGTTATAATATCAATCCTCCGTTATAATAGTAATCCTCCGTTATAATATCAATCCTCCGTTATAATATCAATCCGCCGTTATAATATCAATCCTCCGTTATAATATCAATCCTCCGTTATAATATCAATCCTCCGTTATAATATCAATCCTCCGTTATAATAGCAATCCGCCGCGCCGTTATAATATCAATCCTCCGTTATTATATCAATCCTCCGTTATAATATCAATCCTCCGTTATAATAGTAATCCTCCGTTATAATATCAATCCTCCGTTATATCAATCCTCCGTTATAATATCAATCCGCCGTTATAATATCAATCCGCCGTTATAATATCAATCCTCCATTATAATATCAATCCGCCGTTATAATATCAATCCTCCGTTATAATATCAATCCTCCGTTATAATAGTAATCCTCCGTTATATTATCAATCCTCCGTTATAACGATATTGCTATTGCTATTAATATCAATCCTCCGTTATAATAGTAATCCTCCGTTATATTATCAATCCTCCGTTATAACGATATTGCTATTGCTATTAATATCAATCCTCCGTTATAATATCAATCCTCCGTTATATCAATCCTCCGTTATAATATCAATCCTCCGTTATAATAGTAATCCTCCGTTATAATAGTAATCCTCCGTTATAATATCAATCCGCCGTTATAATATCAATCCGCCGTTATAATATCAATCCGCCGTTATAATATCAATCCTCCGTTATAATATCAATCCTCCGTTATAATATCAATCCTCCGTTATAATATCAATCCTCCGTTATAGTATCAATCCGCCGTTATAATATCAATCCTCCGTTATAATATCAATCTTCCGTTATAATATCAATCCTCCGTTATAATAGTAATCCTCCGTTATAATAGTAATCCTCCGTTATAATATCAATCCTCTGTTATAATATCAATCCGCCGTTATAATATCAATCCTCCGTTATAATATCAATCCTCCGTTATGATATCAATCCGCCGTTATAATATCAATCCGCCGTTATAATATCAATCCTCCGTTATAATATCAATCCGCCGTTATAATATCAATCCTCCGTTATAATATCAATCCTCCGTTATAATAGTAATCCTCCGTTATAATATCAATCCTCCGTTATAATATCAATCCTCCGTTATAATATCAATCCGCCGTTATAATATCAATCCTCCGTTATAATATCAATCCTCCGTTATAATATCAATCCGCCGTTATAATATCAATCCTCCGTTATAATATCAATCCTCCGTTATAATAGTAATCCTCCGTTATAATATCAATCCGCCGTTATAATATCAATCCTCCGTTATAATAGTAATCCTCCGTTATAATATCAATCCTCCGTTATAATATCAATCCTCCGTTATAATATCAATCCGCCGTTATAATATCAATCCTCCGTTATAATATCAATCCTCCGTTATAATATCAATCCGCCGTTATAATATCAATCCTCCGTTATAATATCAAACCTCCGTTATAATAGCAATCCGCCGTTATAATAGCAATCCGCCGTTATAATATCAATCCTCCGTTATAATATCAATCCTCCGTTATAATATCAATCCGCCGTTATAATAGCAATCCGCCGTTATAATAGCAATCCGCCGTTATAATAGCAATCCTCCGCGCCGTTATAATATCAATCCGCCGTTATAATATCAATCCGCCGTTATAATAGCAATCCTCCGCGCCGTTATAATATCAATCCGCCGTTATAATATCAATCCGCCGTTATAATAGCAATCCTCCGCGCCGTTATAATATCAATCCGCCGTTATAATAGCAATCCGCCGGGGAACAAGCGCGCCTGCTCTTAAAGGGAATGTAAGATGTCGCTCTGATTGGTTTATAACACGTTACGCCCAAACCACAGCTATGAGGACACCAGTAGGTCACTTGATGGAGTTTTTCGGTTCCTTGCCACTGTTGCCTTTGGCTTGCTCAGTTGGGGATATTCAAATTAATTAACCAAGCATTAATACCATTGATCAGCCCTACCGAACGTGGATGTTTTTTTCCACTAAGAAACAAACATTGTTATGTTATTTGATTGATATTTTCAAGCTGCTTTGATGCAATTTATATTGTGAAATGCGCTATATAAATACACTTGACTTGACTTGACTTGACTTGAGTAATGTAGCGACTTCAGACCAACACATTTTATATTTGCGTCGAGATCTGCACACAAAGTTACTTGCGTTTCGCGTTTGATACTTGCGTTTCAGATTGTTAAAATAGGGCCCATAGTGTTGATAATTCAAGGAAAACTGGCTTCATTCATCCACTAAAAATCACAGAAACACCAGCTGATTCTAAGACAAGTAAAGTTAGCAAAGAGAAAAGAAACCCACTGCATTTAAATGATATTGTAAATGTAATGCAGTGGCATTCACAAATTTTAAGTGTGATTATCTGTAGGTTGTGATAAAGACAGGACAATAGTTACAGTGCATCTGTATTAATAGCCTTGGTGCAAAATGTGTGGTTCGTTTGTGTGATTTAACACACCATATAAACCACCGTTTCACCTTTAAATGACTTTGCTGAATCCATACTGAAAGGAGAAATACCTGATTTTCTTTCTACACTCAGTTTCTGACTCTATCACACTTTTGCCCTCACACACACAGTTTCTGACTCTATCACACTTTTGCCCTCACACACACAGTTTCTGACTCTATCACACTTTTGCCCTCACACACACACACACAGTTTCTGACAGTATTGAAGCTACTTTGATAAGACATCTCACACCATGTTTTCGAAGTGTGTGCACTATTAAATAAGCATTCGTCAGTCCTGTCATGCTCTTTTGACATGGGAAAAGCGCAGAAGAGGTAAAGTTGTTATAAAGCTGTCAGGGTAACGTGAGATAAATAAAAATGGGTGTGTAATAATAGAAGTGTAATAATAGAAAGACAAGCATCTAAAATGCTGAGACATCCATCTATTAATAATTAGGACATTTTAAGGCTGCAAAGGCACAAAATTCAGTAGATATTCCTAATATAACAATATCATGAATATTTTATGAATGCGGAAAGGTATTTGTGTAAAACATGCTTTTATATTGTACATGTCTATTTTTGGAGCTTACGTTTACTCTTTGATGTTTCTGGTCAAAACGCTGATAATAAAATATTAACAAGAACAGTTTAAATCTGCCCTAGTTACTCTTCAAAGAGCCATTTTCTCTGTCAAAAATGAAAAATAAAATCTGAGACTGTGTTCTGAATCTGAAGTACACAGTATATACTGTATAATGCTATATTATCTAGCATTTTAAGATTTCGTTGAAATGTAAAGTGCATTATAAATAAAATGTATTATTATTATTATTAATGCCAACTATGGGAAAAAAATTATAAAAAAGGAAAACAATGTGTACATATTATGCATATTTAATTTAGTCTGAAATACAAATGTTATTTTCCCACTTTGTGAGCAAATATCTAAACTGTTATTTAGCAACAGATAATAACATAGCGGTTAATATCATGGTTGGTTTATTCCTGTCATTAGAAATGGAAGTTGAAATTTAGAGCATTGCATTGTGGTTTTCAGTGTGACTTCCGTGAAAAAGACACAAAACACATCTAAAACTGGGAAAAAGCATTGTGATTGACTGTATAAATAGATTTGACAAGAAATCTGAGGTATATTTCTACAGACTGCTGAAAGCTACAGAACAGAAAAGCTGTAATTCACAGAAACATCTGTATCCAGGCAGAGAACGGTGGATTTACAGATATCATTGTGTGTCAATATGCTGAGTTTAGGGGTAAAATCATAACCTATTGTATTATTGTATTGACAACTCATCAATTAAATATTTGCCATCGTATATTCTGCATAATTGGATGTTTTTAAATAAACACTGACAAAAAACTACACAAGTTTTAGGCCTGGACGATATGATGATATATATAACAGTGATATAAGTGATGACATGGATTTAGACCTATATTGTACCTATATAAAGAGTTCATAAGCAAATTTGCTTTATATATTTCCCCGGCGTGGAAATCAGGCTCATAATATGCAGGATCATATCCATGATCACTGGATCTTTGGTAAGTTTTAAGGAACACTATATTGAGTCCAACCTTTAGTTTAAACTGATAATTGTTTGTTTTACTGCGTTTTTGCAGTTTCTCCTTTTAAAGGAGTAGTTCACTTTTTAAAAAGCTTTTGCTGATAATTTACTCCCCCCATGTCATCCAAGATGTCCATGTCTTTCTTTCTTCAGTCGAAAAGACATGAAGGTTTTTGATGAAAATATTCCAGGATTTTTCTCCATATAATGGACTTCAATGGGACCCAAACGGTTCAAGGTCCAAATGACAGTTTCAGTGCAGCTTCAAAGGGCTTTAAACGACACCAGACGATGGATAAGGGTCTTATCTAGCGAAACCATCGTCATTTCAACAATAATTAAATAGTTTGATAAGCACAAATGCTCGCCTTGCTCTGTTCTGTGATGCGCGTTCGTGACGTCACGTAATACGCAATTACGTTGAAAAGGTCACACTTCTCGACGCCGTTTACAAAAAAGGAAGTTAAAAGGTAAAACAACGATGTCGGACGATTTTGAACTTAGAGGAGAAGATGAGATGCAGTTTTACGCCTTTCTGAACCGGAATACACATACGTCAAGCTTAACCTTTTCAACGTAATTGTGTATTACGTGACGTTACAAACGTGCATCACAGAACAGAGCAAGGTGAGCATTTGTGCTTATAAAACTTAAACTTTTTTATTTATTTTTGAAATGACGGCTCATTTCGCTAGATAAGACCCTTATTCATCGTCTGGTGGCGTTTAAAGCCCTTTGAAGCAGCACTGAAAAGGTCATTTGGACGTTGGACCATTTGGTACCCAATGAAGTCCATTATATGGAGAAAAATCCTAGAATGTTTTCATCAAAAACCTTCATTTCTTTACGACTGAAGAAAGAAAGACATGGACATCTTGGATGACATGGGGGTGAGTAAATTATCAGCAAAATTTTTTTTAAAAGTGAACTAATCCTTTAAATCCAGTCATTCAGCAGCTCTTCTGCCACTCAAAGTCACGTCAATGCATAACCTCTATTCTGAACATTGGCAATGACTCGGATGAATATCAGCAGGAAGATTTACATTTACATTCATTAATTTAGCTGACGCTTTTATCCAAAGCGACTTACAATTGCTATATATATCAGAGGTCGCACGCCTCTGGAGCAACTAGGGGTTAAGTTTCTTGCTCAGCGACACATTGGTGTCTCACAGTGGATTCGAATTTTTGTATTGACAACTCATCAATTCAATATTTGCCAGTGATTAATGAGTCTGATTAAAGATCAGTGTTAATGAGTGGTGAATGATGTACTGGCATAACCACACACACACTCACTCACTCACACACACACACACACACACACACACACACACACACACACACACACACACACACACACACACACACACACACACACACACACACACACACACACACACACAAACACACACACACACACACACACACACACACACACACACACACACACACACACACACACACACACACACACAAACACACACACACACACACACCTGTCTTTCTTGTGTTTCTTTCCGCTTTTCTTCCTCTTGTCTCTGCGGGTGGGAGAAGGGCTGTCAGCTCTGTGAGTCATATAAAGACAACAATGGATGAAATATCACTCCATCATATTCTTCCATTTTTTCATTGGCAAAATGAAAATATTATTACATTTAAATGTTCTTCTTGGCCTTTTTTACTCTTGCATTTTAGTGTTTCCTGCTACAGTGCATCAAGCATTACTACTACTATTGCTTAGAGTTAGAGGTTCACACAAACACACAATATGATAGAATATAATATGATGCTTTACAATATGATACAACATCAAGTCAGAAACAAACTGACCGACTGTGTCTTCTTGCCTTCTTCTTTTTCCTCTTCTTTGGCCGAGGGGACGGTGAACTGCTGGATTTCCTTTTGGATCTTGTGTGGAAGACAAGAAATGGAGCGGAGGAAAAACATGCAGTGCTGAGTAATGTTATTAACGTTTTCCGTTAAAAAAAAAAGCAGGTATATCTAGTCTGTCTGCAATCTAGTTATTTTGCTTTATAGTGCATATGTATTTATTGAGGGAAACTAAGGACATTTTTATTCATATTTTTGTTCACACTTTAGATTAGGGTCCAATTCTCATTATTAACTACGACTTTGCCTCAATAAACTCATAATTACTGCTTATTAATAGTTAGCAAGGTAGTTGTTAAGTTTAGGTATTATAGGATTAAGGGATGTAGAATATGATCATGCAGAATAAGGCATTAATATGTGCTTTATAAGTACTAATAAACAGCCAATCTCCTAGTAATATGCATGATAATAAGCAGCTATAGTGAGAATTGGACCCTAAACTAAAGTGTTACCATATTTTTAATAGTATTAATCATATTTAATCCATCAGTATCACTTTAGGAGCATCTTTTACTAAACATGAACATGCATCTCCAGTTAATTTTTAAGGGACGTTCTGTAAAAAGCTAGCAACTGTAACAAAGAAGGGCGTAACTTAGTGAAGGATCAATAATGCTTAAAAGGAACACTTTTTTTGGAAATAGGCTCATTTTCCAACTCCCCTAGAGTTAAGCAGTTTTACCGTTTTCGAATCCATTCAGCCGATCTCCAGGTCTGGCACTAGCACTTTTAGCATAGCTTAGCATAGATCATTGAATTTAATTAGACCGTTAGCATCTCTCTCAAAAAAAACTTTGCTGCTTAGTGCCGGACTTAGTGGAACTTAGTTATATAGCAGGGGACTATTTTCAGGCGCTGCGTAATATCACTGCGCCGGCTCACTCATGGCACGGCAGCAAAGCTCCTTGATTATTACGCAGGAATGAGAGTATAGTTCCTCGCCATATTGTCCAAGAAAATCTCAACTTTTAATTTTTCGACGGTCTTAGTTCACGATGTAACTACAGAAGAGGCAAGTTTTAAATAGGAAAAATATTGAAACTCTTTGGTAATTTTTTTGAGAGAGATGCTAACGGTCTAATGAGATTCAATGATCTATGCTAAGCTATGCTAAAAGTGCTAGCACCAGACCCGGAGATCGGCTGAATGGATTCGAAAACGGCAAAACTGTTTAACTCTAGGGGAGTTGGAAAATGAGCCTATTTCCAAAAAAAGTGTTCCTTTAATACAATAATAACCTCCACAATAATTTCTCTCAGTGTGTGTGTAGGTGATTTACCTGGAGTCATCGTAGGCAGTTGAGTTTTGCTCATAATATTCTCCATCCCACTCGTAGTGTTGCTCATAGCCGTCAATGTATGCAGCGTTTTCCACATGATCTTCATCCCCGTGAGGAAACAGCCTGACCCTGTGCATGCAGGAGGGAAAGGTCAAAGGTCGTGAGCTGCGTTGGTCTGAAATGCAGTAATGAGCTATTCTGGCTCATTCTAGCCACGTCTCCTGCGTGTTTCTCCTGTGAAAAAACTCCATGATCTCTTTGACTCCTGTAGAGAAGAGTCTCCCATTTTAAAGTCTTCCATTTATAACTCTATACTACAATGCATGTCAACACTCAAATCATTTTTATTTTTCCTAAGAGAATTAAAAGAAACATCTGAGACAGATTTGAGCTATGAAAGAGCAATAACATTTTCCTAGTTATTTACCCTAGCAATAATTTCTAAAACACATAGGGAACGATTATTTCTCAGAAACAGAATAAAAGTGACATTACAATGTGATAATGAGTGTGTCTGGCAAGATACTAACAGACCTGTTTTCTGTCACATTGACTTTTTATAATCTCTTTTCTTCATTGTAAAGTCGTATCCTCATCCTTCGTAACGTGTGTGAATTAACATTTCACTAGTAAAAGTGATCTTATCTAAAGCTGTAATGATCAGCTTCTTCATCGCAGTGGTAAATGTAAAAACAGACAGAATAGTGTGTGTGTGTGTGTGTGTGTGTGTGTGCTTGCGTGCGAGCGTGTGTGTGTGTGTGTGTGTGTGTGTGTGTGTGTGTGTGTGTGTGTGTGTGTGTGTGTGAGAGAGAGAGTGTGTGTGTGTGTGTGTGTGTTACACCAGTTTTTTTCAGACCTTTGTTGACAGGTTGTTGCTTAATTGCCTTAATATGCTATTTATGTTTAAAGCAATAAAGAAAGAAAGAAATGCAGATGTTCTGTACTTTATATTGCACATGGTATTGTATATTGTACTATATTGTTTACATATTTCAAATCGTTTTTTTGAGTACGTTGGTTTGTAACGCTGCCCGATTCAAGCATTACATTCGCATTTACATTTAGCAGACGCTCTTATCCAAAGCGACTTACA
>CM060620.1:46347466-46357466 GCA_030578275.1 Meda fulgida
TATTATAACGGCGGACTAATGCCGGATTGCTATTATAACGGCGGACTAACGGCGGATTACTATTATAACAGCGGACTAACGGCGGATTACTATTATAATGGCGGACTAACGGCGGATTACTATTATAACGGCGGATTGCTATTATAACGGCGGATTGATATTATAACGGCGGATTGATATTATAACGGCGGATTGCTATTATAACGGAGGATTACTATTATAACGGCGGATAACGGCGGATTGCTATTATAACGGCGGACTAACGGCGGATTACTATTATAACGGCGGATTACTATTATAACGGCGGATTACTATTATAACGGAGGATTGCTATTATAACGGCGGACTAATGGCGGATTGCTATAATAACGGCGGACTAACGGCGGATTACTATTATAACAGCGGACTAACGGCGGATTACTATTATAACAGCGGACTAACGGCGGATTACTATTATAACGGCGGATTGCTATTATAACGGCGGATTGCTATTATAATGGAGGATTGCTATTATAACGGAGGATTGATATTATAACGGCGGATTGATATTATAACGGCGGATTGCTATTATAACGGTGGGTTGATATTATAACGGCGGATTACTATTATAACGGAGGATTACTATTATAACGGCGGATAACGGCGGATTGCTATTATAACGGCGGACTAATGGCGGATTACTATTATAACGGCGGATTACTATTATAACGGCGGATAACGGCGGATTGCTATTATAACGGCGGACTAATGGCGGATTACTATTATAACGGCGGATTACTATTATAACGGCGGATTACTATTATAACGGAGGATTGCTATTATAACGGCGGACTAACGGCGGATTGCTATTATAACGGCGGACTAACGGCGGATTACTATTATAACGGCGGACTAACGGCGGATTACTATTATAATGGCGGACTAACGCCGGATTACTATTATAACGGCGGATTACTATTATAACGGCGGATAACTATTATAACGGCGGATAACGGCAGATTGCTATTATAACGGCGGATTACTATTATAACGGCGGATTACTATTATAACGGCGGATAACTATTATAACGACGGATTGCTATTATAACGGCGGATTGCTATTATAACGGCGGATTACTATTATAACGGCGGATTGCTACTATAACGGCGGATTGCTATTATAACGGCATATTACTATTAACGGCGGATTACTATTATAACGGCGGATTACTATTAACGGCGGATTACTATTATAACGGCGGATTACTATTATAACGCCGGATTGCTATTATAACGGTGGGTTGATATTATAACGGCGGATTACTATTATAACGGAGGATTACTATTATAACGGCGGATAACGGCGGATTGCTATTATAACGGCGGACTAACGGCGGATTACTATTATAACGGCGGACTAACGGCGGATTACTATTATAACGGCGGACTAACGGCGGATTACTATTATAACGGCGGACTAACGGCGGATTACTATTATAACGGCGGATAACTATTATAACGGCGGATAACGGCGGATTGCTATTATAACGGCGGATTGCTATTATAACGGCGGATTGCTATTATAACGGCGGATTGATATTATAACGGCGGATTGGTATTATAACGGCGGATTGATATTATAACGGCGGATAGCTATTATAACGGCGGATTGCTATTATAACGGCAGATTGCTATTATAACGACGGATTACTATTATAACGGCGGATTACTATTAACGGCAGATTACTATTATAACGGCGGATTACTATTATAACGCCGGATTGATATTATAACGGCGGATTGCTATTATAACGGCGGATTGCTACTATAACGGCGGATTGCTATTATAACGGCGGATTGCTATAATAACGGCGGATTGCTATTATAACGACGGATTACTATTATAACGGCGGATTACTATTATAACGGCAGATTGCTATTATAACGACGGATTGCTATAATAACGGCGGATTGCTATTATAACCGCGGATTGCTATTATAACGGCGGATTGCTACTATAACGTCGGATTGCTATTATAACGGCGGATTGCTATAATAACGGCGGATTGCTACTATAGCGGCGGATTGCTATTATAACGGCGGATTGATATTATAATGGCGGATTGCTATTATAACGGCGGATTACTATTATAACGGAGGATTACTATTAAAACGGCGGATAACGGCGGATTGCTATTATAATGGCGGATTGCTATTATAACGGCGGATTGCTATTATAACGGCGGATAACGGCGGATTGCTATTATAACGGCGGATTACTATTATAACGGCGGATTACTATTCTAACGGCTGATTACTATTAACGGCGGATTACTATTATAACGGCGGATTACTATTATAACGGCGGTTTACTATTATAACGGCGGATTACTATTAACGGCGGATTACTATTATAACGGCGGATTGCTATTATAACGGCGGATTGCTATAATAACGGCGGATTGCTAGTATAACGGCGGATTGCTATTATAACGGCGGATTGCTATTATAACGGCAGATTACTATTATAACGGCGGATTACTATTATAACGGCGGATTGATATTATAACGGCGGATTACTATTATAACGGCGGATTGCTATTATAACGGCGGATTACTATTATAACGGCGGATTGATATTATAACGGCGGATTACTATTATAACGGCGGATTGCTATTATAACGGCGGATTGCTATTATAACAGTGGGTTGATATTAGAATTCGAAATTCTCGTCAGGGCGTGCGTGTGTGTGTGTATGTGTGTAACTGTGTGTGTGTGTGCGTGCGGGTGTAACTGTGTGTGTGTGACTGTGTGCGTGCGTGCGTGTGTGCGTGTATGTGTGTAACTGTGTGTGTGTGACTGTGTGCGTGCGTGCGTGTGTGCGTGTATGTGTGTAACTGTGTGTGTGTGCGTGCGTGCTTCTGTCTGTGTATGTGTGTGACTGTGTGTTTATGTGTGTGTGTGTGTGTGTGCGTGCGCGCGTGTGCGTGCGTGTGTGTGTGCGGCTGTGCGCCTGTGTGTGTGTTGGGGGAGGCTGTATAGTAGAGGTTAAGGGGTTAAAGTCTGGAGTGTCGCACTGGTTTATATCCACAGCTTCAGAGAAAAGCCACTAGTCTCCATTATAACTGCAACTCCCCAGTCACTCTCTGTGAAACACTCCTGCACTTATTCTCCACAATCCCCTGATGACTGATTCATAAAGCATTAGTTTTATCGAACAGTTCACCTAAAAATATATATATTCTGTCAATGTATTCTCCCTCATGTCATTCCAAACCTGTATGACTTTCTTTCTTCTGTGGATGAAAATGTTAAATGCTTTTTAATACAACAAAAATAGAGCTAGACGTTAAGATCGTTGTTCATTTTGTAGAAGCTGATGTGATGTCAATGTGTTCCTTATTTGATGGTGATAAAAGTCTAATATTATTATTTTTATTTAATTATTATATTTGATCATTATTCTAAAAAAACGCCTATGTTTGAACAACGACATTAAAATGTATTTTAGATTTGTATTTTTGTATTTTTCTTTCTTTCTATATACCCCTGAAATGTTTGATTTAATCTTGATCAAGTCAAACCTGATGAGATGCATCTTCATGAGTCATGTTTTAATATGCAAGAATGAAAATGAGAATAAAGAGGACGTTTTTCAGCAAATAATGTTCCTCACACAAAGCTATCACAGACTTGGAATATACTGCACAAGTCATATTAGCTATGGTTATGATCCTTATTTAATTGTATGCATAAAAAATAATAATTCTTCAGCAGATTCTTCAATGTCTAATTTGTGTTGCACAGAAGAAAGTCACTGGACTTGAAATGACACGACGGTAAATGTAAATTGGGAGTAAATGATGATTTATGATAAAAAATGATATATTTGGCTGAACTGTCCATTAAAAAAGCGCCTCTGGTGTGACATTTGGAGTCTAATTGTACAAACAGAGATAAGCTGAGGATGCGTGTTTAACACAAGAAACCCAGATCTACACGACACTGGTCTGATTTCATACCGTCTGCTGATACACACACTGAGAGGAACATATGGAGAGCCAACATCTCCTAAAGCACAGCACAATTACTCATGATGTGTGTGTGTGTGTGAGTGTGTGTGTGTGTGTGTGTGTGTGCTGCCAGATGGCTGATCCACCACCATCCTCCATCTCCAACATCCGGCTTCACAACATCGTCATCAATCTAGTAACTATTACTCAGAGCTCTTAACAAGGAACTGTTTATTTCCACTAATAAGAGTCTGCAGAGAAAGACTGAACACACTTCATAATTATGTAACTTCATACGGACTGACGGTGGTCATTGTTTTATAAATTCCACTGGAGCAGAATTTACACACTTCACTTTTAAAGGGACAATATTGTACGGTTTCGTAATTTAGTTTTTCATAAGCATAAAACGTTTATGTCCTCGTAGTTGTGGAAACTTCTATAGTGGTGAACAGAAGACGACAGCAATTTTTATATTTTCATTTGCTCCAATAGCTAAAGAAAAAAAAATCAGTGACAGAGTTTCCACGACTTTTCAGGAGAGAGAAAAAATGATCGAGAGATTGATTACGTTGGTCAGAAGAGAGATAGATGTCAAATTTTCCATTCCTCCCTCAGCCTTTGTATTAGAAATACCCTCGCAGAAGTGTTCATTCGTTTAGTCTCATTTACTGTGAAGGTAATATAACACTGTATATAGCATGAAAATATGAAACACTTAGCAAAGATTTAACTGTGGAAATGCGTCATCATAGTATGAAAAGGGCCAACTTCTTTCTATTCTATTCTATTCTATTCATTTGCTTGCCCTCATGTCATTCCAAACCACAGTTCTTATTGTGAAAAGGGCCCACTTCTATTCTATTCTATTCTATTCTATTCTATTCCTCATCTTCATATGATTCCAAACCACAGTTGTTATTGTGAAAAGGGCCCACTTCTATTCTATTCTATTCTATTCCTCATCTTCATATGATTCCAAACCACAGTTGTTATTGTGAAAAGGGCCCACTTCTATTCTATTCTATTCTATTCCTCATCTTCATATGATTCCAAACCACAGTTGTTATTGTGAAAAGGGCCCACTTCTATTCTATTCTATTCTATTCTATTCTATTCTATTCCTCATCTTCATATGATTCCAAACCACAGTTGTTATTGTGAAAAGGGCCCACTGGTTGTGTTCTGTTCTATTCTATTCTATTCTATTCTATTCTATTCTATTCTATTCCTCATCTTCATGTCATTCCAAACCAATGTTGTTATTATCAACTAATACTAAAACTATTAAAAACAGGGTTTCTTTATAGAAATATAGCTGAAATAAAATGAAATATAAACATTTAATGAAAAACTTAAACTTAAGTTAAAAATAATTTAAAACTCAAACTAATTAAAACTCTTTAAAAAAAACTAATAAAAAATCTAAATCACATAACAAAATGGCTAAACTTTAAAATTAAAATGAACATATTACAATAAAAGCAAATTCAATGTATTGATAAATACAATAATAGTTAATAAATAATACTAAAATAACACAGGTTGTTCCAAGCTGACTTTCTTTCTTCTACAGAACACTAAATATATATATTTTGAAGACTGTTGGGAACCAAAACATTGAAAGGGTTATAGTTGATCTGGATGCTGTGATACACACTACATCACCACTAGAGCAAAGGATTAACCAATCAGATGACAGGACTGAAACGATCCGTTTTATACATAGAACGCAAACCAAAAGTGCTGATAAACCGAACACGCTTTCCTCTATTTCTCTGATGTGTGTTTGATGAATGGATGCAGAAACTCAGGCCTACTCAGCATCTCATTCACTAAAGCATTTAAGCATGCTAGCAGATTTCTAATCCCGAACTGAAGCAAATCTTTCATCGTATATTGTGCGCTGAAGCGGCGTGTGTGTGTGTGTGTGTGTGTGCTTTATCACCATCATTCCCTCAGCCTCAAGGTCACACAGCTGCTGTTTAATTAGACACACTTCTTCATCCCGTCAGGATTAGAGAGAGTACAGCAGTGTTTATTGCAGGCCGTGTGCTCTCCTGCAGGGATCATTCGCTACTGCACTGACAATGACTTTACTGAATTTGATGTGATGTAGCAAACAGGACTCAGAAATGCTAGTCGAATTTGAATGCAGGGAAGAATTATTAAAATGATCATAAAAATGCCACGAAGCAGTTAAAAGTTTGTCAAAATGCAGTATTTTGTTTAGACTACTGTTCAAGATTTGGGGTCGTGAACAGAAGATTGTTTTCGGCACAGAACAAAACCTTTTACATCTCGCAATTCTGACATCTTTTCTCAGATTTGTGCGATATAAAGTCGCAATTGCGAGATAAAAAGTCAGAATAGCGACTTTATATCACAATTTTGACTATAACTTGCAATTGGGACTTTATATTGCACAAATCTGACTTTATATCTCGCAATTCTGACTTTATAACTTACAATTGCAACTTTATATCACACAAATCTGAGTCGCAATTACTTTTTTATGTTTTATTCTGTGGCGGAAACAAGCTTCCATAGATTTTTGTAATGTTTTTAAAAAGTCTCTTCTGCTCACCATGCTGCATTTATTTGATCAAAAACACAGTAAAAACAGTGAAATATTATTACAATGTTAAACATCTGTTTTCTATGTGAATATCTAGTAAAGTGTAATTTATTCCTGTGATCAAAGCTGTATTTTCAGCATCATTACTCCAGTCTTCAGTGTCACGTGATCCTTCAGAAATCACTCTAATATGATGATTTGATGATCAAGAAACATTTATTATTAGTATCAATGTTGAAAACAGTAGTGCTGCTTCAGATATTTATAGAAATAATGATATTTCTGGATGAATAGAAAATTCAAAAGAACAGCATATATGTAAATTAGAAATCTTTTGTAACATTATTAATCGTCTTTACTGTAACTTTTGATCAATTTATTGCATCCTTGCTGAATAAATTTAATTCCACTTCCTGTAATTCCAGTGCAAGTTACAATTACAAGTTACAACTTCCTGTGGCTGATTCAATTCAATTGAATCAAAGTGTCATTAAGGCACATTTGTTATGCAACACTGAAAACTGACCATAGAAAAAGACTGGCAATACTGTAAATGCAACTGCATTATGAGTGTGCTTTGACACATTTTAGACTGCATCAATGCATCAAATCAAGTGTTTATGTTCTTGCACTTATATGTTTCAGGCCTCACTGCATAAAGACACCAATAGCATATAAAGCATCAGAAACAATGCAAAGACTAAATAACACAACAATGCACTGTGATTATACATTCTCCTTTATGTCTTTGTTGGTCATGTGATGTCTCATGCATGAAAACATCTCAAGTTTCCTTGGTAAAGCACAAATGTTGTGTTCGTATTTGGACACGTGAAGCGACAACAGCTGAAATAAGTGTGTGCTTATAAGACATTTACGGTCTGTATTTCCACTGTTTTAATAGTAAACATGAGCTCTGTTCCAGAGAAATTTCTTGCATTCTCTACAACAAGCTCAGAGAAGATGTAAATACAAATGATAAATATTCACTGTGAATGAGGTAATCAAATCAAAACTATAAAAAAATGACTTTAAACTTGATTATAAGTTTTTAAGTATATTGCAAAATATTTACATAATTGCACATGCATACATTTAGAATGTAGAAAGACTGACTGTTGTCATTCACAACTTAAACTTTTTTATCTGATATTTATATTTTAACTTATTGCAATTAAGTTTATTAACTTAGTTAAGAAAGTATATTTCAATTCACAATTTTTAAAGTGCCCCTATTTTAAATACTCTCTTTCATGCAGTGTGTAATATAGCAGCTGTTTGTGAATGTAAAAGATCTGCGAATTGTGCACGACGTTCACTCTCACTTCCTGTTACTGTATAACAATGTAACAAATTTGCATAATTCCAGTCTGTGCTATTGATTGGCTGAACAGCGTGTCTTTGCCCCACCCTCAAACACTGTAGTTGTTTTGTATGTTTCTGAGACTGGAAGAGTTTGGTTCGTGTTTTCTGCTGTAAATCTACTTTAATGCACTTCTCGAGAAAAACCGATGCCATTGTTACTGATACACTGAGGAAGAGCTGAAATCAGATACGCTAATGGACTTTTCGTTTCCGACATGCACTGTAAGCAGTCGACCAATCAGAGCAGACTGAGCCGTCGACCAATCAGAGCAGACTGAGCCGTCTGACCAATCAGAGCAGACTGAGCCGTCTGACCAATCAGAGCAGACTGAGCCGTCTGTCAAATCAGAGCAGACTGAGCCGTCTGACCAATCAGAGCAGACTGAGCCGTCTGACCAATCAGAGCAGACTGAGCCGTCTGACCAATCAGAGCAGACTGAGCCGTCTGTCCAATCAGAGCAGACTGAGCCGTCTGACCAATCAGAGCAGACTGAGCCGTCTGTCCAATCAGAGCAGACTGAGCCTCCTGACCAATCAGAGCAGACTGAGCCGTCTTTCCAATCAGAGCAGACTGAGCCGTCTGACCAATCAGAGCAGACTGAGCCTCCTGACCAATCAGAGCAGACTGAGCCGTCTGTCCAATCAGAGCAGACTGAGCCGTCTGTCCAATCAGAGCAGACTGAGCCGTCTGACCAATCAGAGCAGACTGAGCCGTCTGACCAATCAGAGCAGACTGAGCCGTCTGTCCAATCAGAGCAGACTGAGCCGTCTGAACAATCAGAGCAGACTGAGCCTCCTGACCAATCAGAGCAGACTGAGCCGTCTGTCCAATCAGAGCAGACTGAGCCGTCTGTCCAATCAGAGCAGACTGAGCCGTCTGTCCAATCAGAGCAGACTGAGCCGTCTGACCAATCAGAGCAGACTGAGCCGTCTGACCAATCAGAGCAGACTGAGCCGTCTGTCCAATCAGAGCAGACTGAGCCGTCTGAACAATCAGAGCAGACTGAGCCGTCTGTCAAATCAGAGCAGACTGAGCCGTCTGTCCAATCAGAGCAGACTGAGCCGTCTGACCAATCAGAGCAGACTGAGCCGTCTGTCCAATCAGAGCAGACTGAGCCGTCTGACCAATCAGAGCAGACTGAGCCGTCTGACCAATCAGAGCAGACTGAGCCGTCTGACCAATCAGAGCAGACTGAGCCGTCTGTCCAATCAGAGCAGACTGAGCCGTCTGTCCAATCAGAGCAGACTGAGCCGTCTTTCCAATCAGAGCAGACTGAGCCGTCTGACCAATCAGAGCAGACTGAGCCTCCTGACCAATCAGAGCAGACTGAGCCTCCTGACCAATCAGAGCAGACTGAGCCGTCTGACCAATCAGAGCAGACTGAGCCGTCTGTCAAATCAGAGCAGACTGAGCCGTCTGTCCAATCAGAGCAGACTGAGCCGTCTGACCAATCAGAGCAGACTGAGCCGTCTGAACAATCAGAGCAGACTGAGCCTCCTGACCAATCAGACCAGACTGAGCCGTCTGACCAATCAGAGCAGACTGAGCCGTCTGACCAATCAGAGCAGACTGAGCCGTCTGTCCAATCAGAGCAGACTGAGCCTCCTGACCAATCAGAGCAGACTGAGCCGTCTGACCAATCAGAGCAGACTGAGCCGTCTGACCAATCAGAGCAGAGCAGCTCTCAGGAAGGAGGAGTTTAGAGAAACTGAATCTTCAAATGAACCGTTTTCAGACTCTTTGAGAAATGAGATGATGTCCACTCTATATTATGAGAAAATAAACTGTTTTTTAGACCATGGATGCATGTAAACCAATTGTAGGAAAACAACTAAATTAGGAACCTTTAAAAGAGCATAATAGGGGCACTTTAACAGTTTTAGTTTTACTTAATTAAAACAACACTATTGGGTCATCAATGAGGTTTCTTTCCAGTTAGGATTCTTCCTTGGATATAGTAGACAACAAGCTTATTAGTATTTGGACCAGAGCTAATGTCACCTAAAAACATTATTCATTTATTCTACAAGAGCCAACATACACACATATCTACAGTAGGATC
>CM060620.1:46364966-46412466 GCA_030578275.1 Meda fulgida
CAACCCGAGGCTAGGATCTTAACTAGCAACAGTGAGCGCTAGCAGTCAAGCCCAATGTGGATAAAACAGCTAAAAGTGGTGCATTTATTTCAGCAAACCCAAAGAGAGTGAGTTAGAATAGCTTGTGTTACTCCTATAATGCCTATGAAACTATAGTCTGGCCTTAAATAAACATACAAAATGCAGAAGCAGTGAATAGATAGAAGATTGTGTGCTGATGCTTTTAAAGAAAGGTGTAGACTAACTCTTGCGTTCCTTGGGAAAATAAATAATAGCATACAGGTTTAAACCAACATTAGAGAGATATTTCACCCCAAAAAAACAGAACAATTTGATTAATTCTATCTAATGATCCAGATCTGCCTAAAACGCATCAACTCAAAACTGATACGGTAAAAGAAGCGACATTATTATTAACTGTGTGTTTACAAAAGCTTAAATCTTTGGAAGCTGAAGCTTGTGATTATGCGGGTCGTTACATTTCCAATACACACTTGAGGTGTTCGGCCAATCACAACGCACTGAAACTGCTGGCCAATCAGAGCACTCTGAGCTTTAAAGAAGGAGGGGCTTTTGTAGAAAGGAGTTGCTGCGTCCCAAATTGCTAATACTATATACTACGCTCTACTTGTGATGAAAAAGTGCACACTTTCGAGTGTGTAGCAGAAGAGTAGACAAGCTTTAACAAACTACGTCATACAATTGTGTCTTTAACGGTTGCTCTCTCTCATCCTGACACAGTAAACTGACCTGTCAATCATCAGTCACAGTTAAAATCCTCCACATTTCATTTCATTTCCTACTGTATCGGAGAGAAATGCAGAATCACGCTGATCCTTCATGCGGAGACTCCTCATATTAATGCATAATGATGCGTTTAATAGTTAATGGCCAAATGGATCTTTATAAAAGTGTTATTGCAGATGAAATATAACACGGATAACATTAAATAAATATTTTTCTATCAGGTCAAACTTTGATTAGTCACTCAAACCTTTATATAAACCTCTCACCATCAGTCGCAATATCCGCCATGTTTTGTAGTTTTTTGACACTTTTTACTCGTGTTTGTAGTTCCTCCTCCAAAGTGCAATGGATTATGGGTAATATGAGCTGTTATAATGAGCACGGATCCACACTTTGAAAATCCACCGGAAATAGTAGATAATCCGGGGACTTTTAACATACTCTTTTCAACATACTATGCTTTGGGACACACTTATACTAATCTCACATAATATTTAGCATGGATAGTATATATGGACATTGGGATGCAGGGAGTGTGTTTCAGACAGACTGGAAATTAAAGCATGATAACCTATTCTATTACATCCAAAAAACAAAAATAAATACATTTTAAAACAGCACTATATTGCAATCCTGTATGATTTTCTTTGTTCTGTGAAACACAAAAGATATTCAGATAAACATCTCAGTGTTTTGTTTGGTTTTATGTCCAATGAAAGCCAATGGGGTCCAATGTTGTGTAGACCACAGATTTTGTGTCATACAGGTTTGGAATAGGCTTTCATTTTTGGGTGAACTATCCATTTAAGTTTTCTATACTTTACCCATGACTAATTGGCTGAAAATGCATCAGAAAAGTGTGTGAATGTTGAACACAGAAGCCCTGGAGAACTGAATTACACATGCAAATAAGAGAAAGGAAGAACGAATAGAGCAAGATGCGGTAGACTAATAAGATGGACAGATTTCAGTTCTGCTGCATTAGTTGCTTCAGACAGTCGGGATCTACTGAGCTCTTAAGAACTGCTACTGGGATTAGTTCAAGTTCTGGAACTGGTTTCACCTGTAGACCAGTGCACTAACAAGATCCTCAAATCTTTGCTTTTCTCTGAGGCTTTGTTCCTTTCATTTTCTCGACGCTCAGCGGATTTCCTGAAACACACACTCTTCCGGCATTATTTGAATTATCCAATATTAACTCCTGTTTTCCCCGGGCAAATGTCAGGAACAAACACCATCCGTTTTTTTAGAGATCATTTCATTCACTCTGAAAAAACAGCTCTGCTCTTATATCCTGCTTATATGACAGACGCATATTAAAGCAGAATCCTTATTGTGACTGAATAATAATTAATTTAATAGAACTATATAATACCATTCAAAAGAATGTCGGTAACTATGGAAACTTTATTTCCGCCACAGAATAAAACGTTTTAAAAGATAATTGCGAATTTTTATCTCACAATTGCGAGTTTACATCTCACAATTCTGACTTTATTTTTCAGAATTGCGAGATATAAAGTCAGAATTGCGTATTACAAAGACTTTTTTCTCACAAATCGCAATTCTGACATCTTTTCTCAGAATTTTGATACAAAAACTCGCAATTGCGAGTTATAAAGTCCAATTCTAAGGGAAAAAAAAGTTTATTTCTCACAATTGCGAGTTTATATCTAACAATTCTGACTTTATAACTCACAATTGCAACTTGTCTGCCTTTTTATTTTTTATACTGTGGCGGAAACAAGCTTCCATAACATTACAACATGCAATTAATTAGATGAATCATTTTACTCGCTTGACAGCCCTAATATATACAGTATACATATATATGTGTGTGTGTGTGTGTGTGTCTGTACTGTGTATATATATACAGTATATAGTGTAATGTCTCTAAACTGCAGTCTAAATAGGCAGCTCAGAAGGTTTTGAAACACAGCTATTGTTTATGCTGATGAAAAGATACTGTAAATAATTAATGGATATATAAAATGCCCAGGAGAGCATCTAATCGATCTTTGAGAGACAAACCTCCAGATGAACATCTGCACTGATCTTTGGCCCTCATGATGTTCTACTATATGCAACTGTATGAGACCCTCAATACTTCCAACATCTCTCTTTATAAACTGCGTTCACTGTCAACAGTTTCATCTCAGACTCAAGACTGCGTGAAGAAAGGACTCGGGCGAAACCGCATCAGGTTGATTTCAGTGCCGTGGCCTTTAAAGACGGGTCGATGTGACAGAATGAAGCGGATAAAAGAGTTGAGATTGAGCGCAACTGTCCTCCTCCAAACGCTTTAAGCTTTATTGCCTCTCTTACAGAGAGACCACATAGTGAACGAGACGCCATTTTGTCATTTTCTTTTCAGGGCTCTCTTTACAAGGACACCCGCTTCTAGAAGTTTTTCATTCATAGAACCTGAAATGACCTTCTGCGTCATTATTTGAGGATGGAAGAAAGCTGATCTTTAAGCAGAATAATCCCCAGTCCCATTCTCCACAGCCGGTGTGTTACGGAGGAAGGAATTGTTCACTTTTTCCCTCCAGGGCTGTTTTTCTCCACGGCTCAGAGGAAGAAATCATAATAAAAATACAAAAATAACCAAAGACAGTCTCAAAAACACGGTTTGAAATCGCTGGTGTTTCTGACGTCACAAACATGTGACCAATCCCGTCACTTGTGGGCGGGGCTTTTCCCACTGACGTTCTATGATGTTCAAAGTGTTTCTAAGGATGTTGATTGTTAAAAGCTAGCTGTCTAACTCAGAGATGCTGAACGGGAACATGGTTCGTGTAACATTAGCAGCACATTATTAGCTGTTTGATAATGTAGTCAAGCCAAAGGCTAATCATATCAGTTATAGTTATGCGTCCGATGTTATAGAGAGCGATATATAAAATGCATAACTATTCTTCTGATACATGGACTTGTAGATGAGCCTGTATGATTCACTCTTCTTCTCAGTTTCTGCTTCAAACATATATGGCTGAATTAAAATGATATTTCCACTTGTCATTGTGCAGCATTGAGTGAGTGGATCAGGTAATCTGAGCTGGAGTGAGTGAGTGGAGGCGGGGACTAATTTGCATATTTATTAATATTCAGCGTATACTAAATTAAACAAGAGTGTAGAGTTACAGTCAAGGTATTTTAAGGGACGAATAAATTATTTTCACAGGATTTTTTTTTTAAATAGTCATTTTATCAAAGATGAGTTTTAAAGGGATAAAAATATATTCTGCAGGGGACTTTAAAAGACTTTATTTCATTGCGTGTTTAAATTCATACATTTCCCATCATTCTCTGTGGCACAGAGACAAAATATATAGATAAAGCATCAATTGCACACAGAATGTGAATGCTTTGCTTTTTATTTTGGTTTTAAGTTGAAATACTAAAATTACTCAAACTAAATAAACTATATAGACATATTTAAAAGAAAAGAAAAAACAGAAAGGAAAAAAACACTAAAACTCAAATTAAAATTAAATTACAATCTAATTCAAAATATTAAGGTGGTCATGATATGAGAAATCAAATTTTCCTTGATCTTTTGACATATGAGAGGTCAACTTTCTTCAAACTTTCTATGTTAGTCCAAAAATAGCTTTTATTGAAACCAAGCTCAGAAAACGATTTTTCAGATGATGATGTCATAGCTTGACGAAAGACGATCAACGCCTACTTCTACATCATTGCCTCTTTTGCCCCGCCCACTGACTCAACCAAGACTTATAAAGCATATGTAATAATACACATAAATGTCTACACACACACATAAATACACACACTTCTGTAGCGTCTTCACTTCAACACTGATATGAAGTAATAAAATACAATACTACCTCACAAATACATAAGGAAAGCTGATTAATTACCAAGCTGGAGTATCCTTGGTATTTGAGGTCTTATGATTCGGGATCAGTGATACTAATATAACACTGATGTTCACCATCTCAAAAATAACCCAGCAAGAACACAGTAAGAGCGAGGGAGACGAGAGGACAACAGAAATGGGGCAAGAGCGAGACAAATAAAGTTCAGTCAGACTCACTGGGACGGTACAAAGACAAAAATAATGTAGAACAGCAACAATGTGCTCATTATAGCAGCTCATTTAGAGTCTCCTCTAATGAAACATTCACGAATTCACATGTTCTTATCATTGGAATAGACGAGGAGAAACATGATAATCAGGTTTGGCATGCAGTGGGAGAGCTCAAGCATGACGCCCAGCTGTGATTGGTCGGATTATATGTTCATTCTTCGCTCACGCCGCGGTTAGATATCCATTTATAACAGAAACCCAGTCATTATTTTCATCAGCACTTCACACACTCCTTTTCACATCAGGAGGGAAGATAATTAGTGCTGTTTGCCAAGTCAACCATCACTAGTACTTATGCTCATATTTAGTGTTCACGAGCCAATAGTTAATGGAAAACGAACTTGGCTTGCTGTCCTCGAAGGAAGCTTGATCTCAACCCCACTATAACGGTCCTAAGTAGAGGGAGAATGAGAGAAACAGAGGAGATGAAGAGGTGGAGGAGGAATTGCGCAGTGACTGCTGCTTATATACGCTCGTAATGATGATTGACAGGACTGAATGATTAGGCTCCGCCCACATCTACACTTCGAACTTAATTTAGTGATCTGAACAACACCAGGTATCAAATTATGTGCTACCAAAATAAATATATGATAAAAAAAAAAAAATTATTGTTGGAGCTTATTCTCTCAATTTTTACCTGGTTGACAATAAAACAAGCAAAACATACCATAGACTTTATAGACAGACCAGAAGAATACTATTTTCACTTAAAAATAATAAGAAACCACCTAGAAACAGTCCAGATTGATCTAAAATAGAGTAATAATAAAAACAGTAATATTGTGAAATATTACTACAATTTAAAGTGTAATTTATTCCTGTGATCAAAGCTGAGTTTCAGCATCATTACTCCAGTCTTCAGTGTCACATGATCCTTCAGAAATCAGGATAATATGATGAGTTGATGCTCAAGAAACATTTATGATTATTGTCCATGTTGAAAACAGTTAATATTTTTTGTGTAAATGGTTATACATTAATACTTTCAGGATTTTTTGATTAATAGAAAGTTCTAAAAAACAGGATTTATTTGAAATCAAAATCTGCCGTAACATTATAAATGTCTTTATTGCCACTCTTGATCAATTTAATGCTCCCTTGATGATATTAATAACTTTTAAGTGAACATACTGACCCCCTTAACTTTTGAACGGGACTGTAGCTTTACATTCATTCAATCATACTTAAAATGTAGATCCTTCACTATAGAGCAAAGTAAAAATAGCCTACGGAAGTAAAAATCGTTCTTTTTCTCTATAAAGAAAAGTGATTTGCAGCAAAACCTTTCAAGACAGCCCCACAACTACAACTCCATATTGAAATACTTTTGGAGCAAATGAATGAGAAAAATATTGCAGCGCGCTCTACACACACGTGTTTTTAGTTCAGGATTGGATTACATGGAGGTGTCGATGTCATATAGTGAACTGCTGGTGCAGACGCCCGTCTTTGTGTATCCACGGCAACAGCAGGATTAATTTTTAGCGTGTCTGACAGCAAGTTCAAGGACAGCAGCGCAGAACCAGGCCGAGTATCTGACAACAGCCCAACATGATGGTGTTGTGACTGCGAGCGGGAGAAAGACTCAACAGCTCACAGATTATAAATCTTTTCTTCCTGTTAAATGGTAAAACATAAGAAAACAATGAATTGCATGAGGTCATGCTTTACACACTTGAATACAAAACCCTTTTGCCCTATTTACCCTTAAATAGGGCACTATTTGAGAGGACAGCCATTAGTGAACGTTATCAAGTGCACTCATTAAATCCCATAATGCACCACTGTAGCGGCAACTAATATACACTCAACAGCTAGAGAATTCCCATAATGCACTGTGAGGGTCATGCCGAATGTATTCTCGTGTCTCGCCAGAAGATGGCGCCCACAGCTGAATCTACCACTGGTCCAATGTGGCTACAGCGTAATATCAAACAGGTTTAAAATAAAAATTTAATTGATTATTAATTTGTTTAGTTAAGGTTTATACGTGCTAGTTTCCATGACAGAGTAGGTAAACCTGTAACGTGTAGCCTATTGGCCTTCCAAAACGCTTGACGCAGACGATCTCACGAAATAGTCTGAAATTATCAGCAACTAGAATACTGAGAATAACAGAGAACTACAAAGATAACCAATACAAAGGACACTGAAAAATAACTTGGATTATGTATATATATATATATACGGAAGGAAATTAACAAGGCGATAAACAAGACTAAACTGAAGTTACAGGACAACAATGTAATAAAAATGGAAAAGTTTTTCTTTTCACTTTGCATTTTCCACGTACAGATGACAACGTTGTCAAAACAATCCCTGCTCACACGGGTCCACAAAAACGACTAAAAACGCTGTATTCTGCCAGGCCAGTAGATGGCGATGTCACTTTGTTAAGAAACAATACACGTCTATACACTGAACACGTGATACACATGCCTGACGTCTTCGTTTTAACAAATTCACGTTTTTTTGGTTTACATGGAGATGATAACGGTATCGTTTTCAGAAACTTGCACTTTAAAAAAGCTCGTTTTCAAAAGTTTGCGTTTTCAGGCCCCCAAAAATGCCATCATTGTGTAAATGAACGGCCAAACCGTATAAAAGGTTGTCCGTTTTTAGATGAAAACAGTGTTGTGTAAACGGCCCCTAAAAGAAAACACAAGAAGCATGAGCAAAAACCCAATGAAACCTAACATAACCCTGACAAAAGCAATTTAAAGCACATAAAATGCCAATCAGGGACTTATTTTTGATACTTTGAAGTATTTGGCCAATACATATTTGAATCTGAAATTGTACCGAGTCCAATCTTTTGAACGGTACTTCAAATAAATGAATGCAACAGAAGCTCACAAGAATCCACCCAGGATTACTGAACCTCTCCTACATGCAAAGGCTTTAAATATGGGTATTCAATTGGAGCAGTGCGGAGTGAAGATGGGATGGATCCATTAGATGTTACTTCCTTTTCCTATAATGGAAATTTCTTCTGAAAAAGAGTGTGATGGACTGAACAAAGCATAGATGAGCTTCATTGGATGATGCACCAATAAAATGCATAAATACAGGTTTCTACCATGTGGGAATCTGAGGAACCCTAAATAGTGTGCAAAAAGAACACAATCTTCTCTTCTCTACACTGAAATTTGGTGTAGAAACAATTTCCACTCAGAATTTTTTTCTAGTAATTTCAAAAAGAAATGGCAAGTAACATTGAATTAAATGTGAAATGAAAAGCTTTTTTTTTTTTTACTTTCGAAAAATCATTTTTAACAGTGTACAAAAGCACGTAATGATGAGGTTTTCGGGTGAATCTCGGTTAAATCTAAACATTTACATTCAGATCATGTTGATGACTACAGGTGAAACTCGAAAAATTTGAATATCATGCAAAAGTTATAATTTTGATGATTATGGATTACAGCTTATGAAATTCCAAAATTAGAATATTACATGAAATCCATAAAAAAAGGATTTTAAATACAGAAATGTCGGCCCTCTGAAAAGTATAATCATGCATATGTATATAGTTATATATACTAAATATATTAGTTTCACCTTTTATTTTGAATTACTGAAATACAGTATGATATTAAACATTTTCGAGTTTCACCTGTATATGACATAACATATTCCAAAAAGCATGTTTCATTCCTTCTGCTGTTTTCTCACTCGCACTGCTTATCATTAGTAGGCATTGAGTGTATGTCTCACTTCTCATATGGAGAGAAAAGAGACAATGATAATAAAAGATGATGAAGAGAGACAGATGGAGGCGAGCCAAAGAGAGAACGAGAGAACACTGTAATGTGAAATGAGCAGAGAGAGAGAGAGAAACTGATAGAGAGATCAATCAGTGGACAGGTGAAAGCTGTTGACAGCTTATTTCCGGCTTGATCCACTTTGACCCTCACCGTCTGTGATGCGGAAAACAACAACAGCATCTCTCTCTCTCTCTCTCTCTGTCTCTCTCTCTCTCTCTCTCTCTCTGTCTCTCTCTCTCTCTCTGTCTCTCTCTCTCCGGCGTGATTGTTGGGTGCGAGTGGACGGATGTGAGTGTGGGTGGATTTACCTGAGTGAATCGTTTTCTCTATTTTTCTTGCTATTTTTGTTGTGGTGGTGTTTTCTTGGGTGGAGGGTTCGTCTTTATTTATTTATTTGTATTTTTTTTTACCCTTTGGGCCTTGTGCTACCTGTTTTATGAGGGAAACATGACGGCCCAAAATGTGCAGACTTTGGGTTCACTCACGCGGCGCCATGCAGTTAAAGTGGCGTCCGCGGCAGGCGTTGAGGAATGTTGCATGGCTGTTGGAGTAGTTGTGGGGCACGAGTGTATTGTATCTGCCTCTAGAATGAATAATGCCATGGTGATTTTCCTCAACAGTATCGAAAAGGCAAATGAATTAGTTGAACACGGGATCGTGATCGGCGATGAGTTTGTCACTGTGCTTCCCCTCTTACTACCATCAAAGAGAGTTACTTTATCCAATGTTCCCCCTTTTCTTAGTGATGAAATATTAACTCAGGCGTTGTCTCGTTACGGAAAACTGGTATCCCCAATCAAAAAGATTGCGATGAGTAGTGAATCACCTCTCTTGAAACACGTCGTTTCTTTTAGGCGGTTCGCCTATATGGTTGTTAAAGATGATGCCGAGTTGGAATTTTCACTCAATTTTCGAGTTGATGGATTTGAGTACATGATATTTGTTACAACCGCGAAATCAAAGTGTTTCGGTTGTGGCAAATCAGGACATCTAATTTGAAATTGTCCGGATAAATTAAAGGAAAATGAAGGTAACAAAGAAAACAATGTTAATGCTTTTCCCAGTATGGGTGAAGCAACCGAGGCTGTTTTGTTGAACTGTGAAGCGCCGGGGGTGAGTCGGTGGTCACGGGGAAAGATCCCCCCGGTGAAGGGCTGGACGCTGCTGGCTTCGCTGAGGCTGGTTCATCCTCGACGTATCGAGAACACACAGGTATGTTACACGATGTAACAAATACTAGTAATGATGGAAAAGTGATTGGGGTACAGTTTTCTGGGAACACAGAAGAGAAACTATCATGTGGTGGAACAGAGAATATGACTTTGCCGTTGTTGCAGGGGGCATGTGAGGTGGATTGTGTTGTTACAGAGATGGAAAAAAATATGTTCAAAGTGCCCCAAAAAAGGAAAAAGCTTGCAAAAAAAAGTGATGTACAGGGTAGTGAGGATCAGGAGACTGAAGGTGATAGTGAGTCGTCTGACTCCAGTGTAGTGCCTTCTCAAAGTGATTTTTCTGGACGAAGTTACGATAATGAGGATATAAAGATGTTTCTTAAGGCAACAAAAAATAAAAGAGGTGTTTGTGTTCAAGAATACTTCTTTTTTTTCTTTTTGTTTATCTTTGCTATGAGTGAAGGTACGCCTGGCTACCTTGAATGTGAATGGTGCCAGAGACATTAGGAAAAGAGCCATGTTGAATGAAGTGATAAAACAAAAAAACCTTGATGTTATATTACTACAAGAAACACAGTGATGGAAAAAATGCTGCTGATTGGGCAAGGGAGTTTGAGGGCATTTCTGTACTGAGCCATCATACTTCAATAAGTGCTGGAGTTGCCATTATATTTGCAAAAAGTTTTAGTCCAATTTCGTATGATTTTGATGAAATAATTAAAGGCAGACTTTTAAAAGTAAGAGCCTGTTTTGAGAATAATGTTTTTGTTTTTATTTGTGTTTATGCTCCAACTGCCATAATTGAAAGGATGGTTTTTTTAGACACATTATGTTCTACCTTGCAAAACTGTTCTTCTTAGGAATATTTATTTTTGGGGGGTGATTTTAATTGTACTGCACACGTACTGGACAGAAACCACATTGAACCTCATTTGCCTTCTCAAAGACGTCTCATCCAAATAATTAAGCAGCATGAATTATGTGATATGTGGAGGCAATTACATGGAACTGAGAGACAATACACATGGGTTCATGCAAGAGATAATGTAATATCGTTTGCTAGATTGGATAGATTTTACGGGTTTAAGCATCATCTTAATATTTTTAAAAAATGTTCAATTATTCCGATTGGGTTCTCAGATCATGGAATGGTGCAATGTAGTTTTATTTTAAACTATCTCAAACCTAAAAGTGCTTACTGGCATCTTAATTTTTCTCTGCTGAGTGACAAGTTTTTTAGGGACTCTTTTAAGTTTTTTTGGGAGAATTACAGAAATACAAAGCACGAATTTCAATCAGTACAACAGTGGTGGGACTTTGGCAAGGTTCAAATGAGACAGTTCTGTCAGCAGTACACTCACAACGTACCTAGAGAGATAAGAAGATCTTTGGAGAATTTAGAAACTGAAATAAATGTCAACAGTTAGCTGAATCTACTGGAGATAAGTACTATTTAGAAGTTGGATTGAGGAAAAAGGCCCGGTTAGATGATCTACTGGGATATAGAATAAAGGGGCACTGGTCCAGTCAAGATTTCAAAGTATAGCTCAAATGGATGCACCGTCCAAATACTTTTTCAGCCTTGAGAAAAAAAATGGGCAAAAACGTGTAATTCAAGCCTTGCGGTCTGAGAATGGGGGGTTGTTTATAGACCGTTGATATCCGAAGGAGAGCAGTTGGTTTTTATCAGAAGCTGTATAGAAGTGAGATTGAGTCGGGGCGTAATGAAGGAAATACCTTTTTCACGTCCTTACCCCAGATGTCTGAAGAGGGTAATGCAGCCCTTTCAGGTGATTTGAGCTTGGGAGAGCTGTATAAGGCCCTTCAAGGCATGGAGTCTGGGAGGGCTCCAGGAATTGATGGTCTCCCAGTTGATTTTTACAAATCATTCTGGAAGGAGCTTGGAGTGGACATATTACAGGTATTGAATGACAGCTTGTCGGAAGGTATGATGCCGTTGAGTTGTCGCAGGGCGATAATCAGCCTCATACCAAAAAAAGGAGATCTCACTGAAATAAAGAGCTGGCGCCCCGTCTCACTTCTGTGCAGCGATTACAAGCTGCTCTCCAAGGCTTTAGCTAATAGACTGGCTGGAGTGTTGGACCAGGTCATCCATCCGGACCAGACCTATTGTGTTCGTAGTAGATCTATGTTTGATAACATTTCTTTAATTCGTGATGTATTAGAAGTTTGACGTTGGCTTGATTTCTCTGGATCAAGAGAAAGCCTTTGACCGAGTCGAACATTCATATTTGTGGGGGACTATGAGGGCGTTTGGTTTTAGTCAAGATTTTATAGATAAGGTCAAAGTACTCTATAGTGAAGTTGAGAGTGTACTGAAGATAAATGGCGGCTTATGCGCTCCCTTCCAGGTTCAAAGAGGGATAAGACAAGGGTGTTCTTTATCTGGGATGCTGTATTCTTTGGCCATTGAACCATTGTTACAACAAATAAGAAAAAAGGTGTGTGGCTTATGTTTACCCAATTGTAAAAATAACATTGTTCTGTCAGCTTATGCTGATGATGTGATGGTTTTAATTAGCGGACAAAATGATGTACAAATTTTACTTAAATTAATTAAAGATTTTATGTTGTTATCCTCTGCTAAAGTAAATTGGACAAAATGTGAGACACTGTTGGTTTGTCAGTGGTTTGATGGCAAACCAAACCTTCCTGATGGGTTAATTTGGGGTAGAAGTGGGATAAAATATCTAGGTGTTTTTTTGGGTGATGATGTAAATCAACAGAAAAATTGGGAAGGGGTGGTTGAAAAGATTAAGGGACGTCTGGAAAAATGGAAATGGTTGATTCCAAATATGTCTTACAGAGGACGTAGTCTTGTTGTAAATAATCTTGTTGCATCCTCCCTGTGGCACAGGTTGGCTTGTGTGGATCCTCCAAAGCATCTTTTAGCGAAAATTCAAGCTGTTCTTGTGGACTTTTTCTGGGACAAATTACATTGGGTACAACAGAGTGTTTTATTCCTGCCCAAGGAAGAAGGAGGACAAGGACTCATGAACTTACAAAGCAGAACCGCTGCTTTTCGGTTGCAGTTTTTACAGAGATTTTTTGACGGTGCATCTGATGTGAGTTGGAGGGCTGTTGCCTGTGCCATATTGCAACAGTTTGGAGGTTTTGGGTTGGATAAACACCTTCATTTGATGAACTCTTTAAAAATGGACTGTTCAAAGATGCCGTACTTCTATAAAAACCTTTTTAAAGTGTGGAGTTTGTTTCACATTCAAAAGACTGAAAGCACATACTCACTTCATTGGCTGCTAGAGGAACCCTTAATACTTGGAGCACGTCTGGATATAACGAACAATGGAAATTTACATGGGCTTAGTTCTGCTCTCCAAAAATCCAGGACTGTCACTTTAGGACAGATGTTGACTTTGGCTGGCTCAAATTTGGAGAACGCAGAGATAACATCCCAATTTTGGGGTATTAAATCTGTTCGTATTGTTTCTTGTTTTTTGTTTAAACTGAGATCAGTTCTCACAGATGAAGAGAACCAAATGTTAAAAGATTATCACTCTGGGAAAAGCACTCCCAATGCTCAGGATTTTTTTCCTTGTCTGAAGTTTCTACCTAATCTTGATGAGTGTACAGGTCTTATTTTAAGAAATTGGCAATCGTTGTGGTTGGACTTCTTGACAACTAAAGGTAATTTTTTGTATAGAGCTTGTGTTATGGTTTTTAATAAGACATGCTTTGAAAGACAGGTTGATACACAATGGCGCTCTTTTCTGGGGCTGGATGAAAATGTAAAACCTGAGTGGAGATCTCTGTATAAGCCGCCATTGTCGAAGAGGGCAGGGGATTTACAGTGGAGAATCCTTCACGGTATCATTGCTTTAAACTCTTTTATTTCTGTTTTAAATCCAGAAGTTAGTTCGGGATGTCCCTTTTGTTCTCAGAGAGAAACAGTTTTTCATGCTTTTATGCAATGTTCTAGATTAGAACAATTATTTAGGTTATTAAAAGAAATATTCAGATGTTGTAAAGAGTGTTTTTCTGAAAAAACTTTTATTCTGGGGGTGAGATATAGTCGGAACAAGAGGTATGTGTGTCAATTGCTGAATTTTATTTTAGGACAACCAAAATTGGCAATATATACTAGTAGGAAAAATAAAATAGAGCAAAAGCCTTGCCAAAGCATCACTGAGGTTTTTTTTAAAGTTGGTCAGATCAAGATTTTTGATTGATTTTAAGTTTTATAAGACTATGCAGGATTTGCCTACTTTTGAGATGATTTGGTGTAGTTATGGAGCATTGTGTGTTTTTTCCCCCCTCTTTTGTGAGGGTTATTTGTCGTTGTTAATTGTGAATAAAGTTTTTTTCAAAATCAAATCTCTCTCTCTCTCTCTCTCTCTCTGTCCTGCTGGATGTAATAGATAGTCCTCCAAGAAGGAGAAGTAAGTGAGTGAAGCAGAATGAATGAGAAAACAGACCATCAAAAATGTGTTGGGTCTTTTCTAGCTTAACAAACATATGGCATTTGAAGCCTATTCTGCACCAGTAATGTGATCAGGGCTTGACATTAACATTTTTTGCTCACCAGTCACTCTGGCTAATGGTTTTCCAAATACCGGCAACTCAGCATTTTCACTGGCCACAATTTTGACATCTGCAATTGACATATGAAAAACTGCCATATGTATATATAGATTTAGCAGCAGGTTTATTAGGCTCCTGTCACTTTAAGACCCGACACACGGATCCATTATACTGTAACACGTGCGTTTTCTTTCAACAATATTTATTCGGAGCAAATGAAACAAGTGAGTGAGTGGAGGCGGGTTTGTGTGTCTCGCTGTCGGAGAGATAGAGAGAGAGAGAGAGAGAGAGAGAGAGAGAGAGATCGTGGATCTATTCTGCGGTAAAAGAGTATTGCAAGCATTTTAGATATTTCAGTATGGGTTTTTATCAAAAAATCGAGTTGATGAGATTATATCTGTACTCTATGGTATCAGAGACAGAAGTCAGAGGAAACAGTGAACATGTGCTCGCATGATCAGACCTTCAAATGTTATAGAATTATGATCATCCACACATAAAGATATTACATTTCAGAACAGTTCAGATGAGACACGTGCACTTTTTAAAGGGATAGTTCACCCAAAAACGACAATTCATTTTCACGTCACTCCAAACCTGTATGATATTTTGACTGTTTCAACCTGTTCATAAATGATAACAAAATGATGTTTGAAATGTCCCTACATATAGGGGAGGGGTATTACTAAGCAATGTTTTTTTGTTGCTGTTTTATTTTTATTTTTGTTGCTTAAGATAAAAATTTAACTGGAGAACTGTCTCACTTCCCGTCAATTGTAACATCCTTCATCCTCCAATAAAAGGATTTATAAAAAAAATAAAATAAATATATATATATACATATATTTGCGCAATCAGCTTCAGCCACCAGCACTTTTTAAATGTCTGTACTGATCCAAACCAGCATTAAACCAGCACAAACCTGTCTGAACATGAACAAAAAAGGAAAAAATGCTAAGCTGGGAAGTCGAATCCTTGATTAAGAAGCTTTGGGAGGACATATCAGAAATAATCTCCAGTGTAAGAAGCAAATCTATGTCAAATCTATGTAAAACCTTTTTACTGGGCTGCTGAAGTACAACCCTCATTTCTTCACCCTGGAGGATTGCACGCTCTTTAACTGTTGACACATCACATGAATAACTCATCTCAGACTGTATTATAAACACCGACAGCAACCTCTAACCTTTAGATAGAGAAACACCTCCACTCTTCCTAATGAGAGAAGCTACAGAGCCGCGGGAAAGCACAAGGAGAGCCGGATCAGATATGGAGACGCAACGAAGACAGAGAGAAGATGAATCAATACAATCACAGAACTGCATTCAAATCTATTTCACTGCAGAAACTGGTGAAAATACAACGAGGGACATGAAAGACCAGCATGAACTAAAATTCTTTATCAGTATTTTCTTGACCTGTTTTCCAGTAGAATCCTTAAAACAAGATACATTTCTTGAGATGCAGTTGTGTAAGACCCTAACAATATTCATAACTCATTAGTAGCTGCCCAGAAAATGTCGATGACATTTGAGTGTAATGAATTATTGATCAAGATGAAATAGGAGACCATCACGAGTTGGTGGAAAAAAATGAAAAGTATATATAAATGAGGATCAGTACTATAATAAATCAGTACTTATATATGTATATATATATATATATATATATATATTTACAGATAAAACTCTGAAAATTTTAATATCATTTTGATGATTATGGCTTACAGCTTATGAAAACCCCAAATTCAAAATCTCAGAAAATTAGAATATTACATGAAATCAATAAAAAAAGGATTTTAAATACAGAAATGTCGGCCCTCTGAAAAGTATAATCATGCATATGTATATAGTTATATACACTAAATATAATATTCACTTTTTAATTTGAATTACTGAAATACACGAACTTTTGCACAATTTTCAAATTTTTCGAGTTTCACCTGTATAAATATATATAGTACTGGTCAAAAGTTTGGAAACATTGCTATTTGTAAAGTTTTGTTTTTACTTTCTTAAGTCTCTTATGCTCATCAGGGCTGCATTTATTAGATTAAAAATACAGAAAAAACTGTAATATTGTAAAATATTATAACAATTTAAATAATGTTGTTTTTTTAAATATATTTTAAAATATAATTTAATCCTGTGTTCAAAGCTGTATTTTCAGCATCATTACTCCAGTCTTCAGTGTGACATGATCCTACAGAAATCAGGATAATATGATGATCAATGTTGGAAACAGTTGTGCTGCCTATATATATATATATATATATATATATATATATATATATATATATATATATATATATATGTATATATATATATATATATATATATATATATATATATATATATATATATATATATTTGTGATACTTTTTGTATTGTCTGTTTGGTTTTGGGGCAGATGATCTTAGAGCCATCTGTTTCAGACTCTCTTCCCACCCAGCATCCATTGGGTATTCTGTACTCTGCTTATCCGGATCACCGGGAATAGGACTGTGCTACTGGGACACAGATGCTCGCTTTCCCATTGAGCCGTGGACCAGCGAGGTCTTTCCTCCATTAATAACCACTTGACCTACATACTGTAGGTGGCACCACAAAACTGACGGGATAAACACCAGACACGCACGGATTCTCCTGACAACATCCTGATAATAAAGGCTTTTAGGATTTCAATGCACTGAGAAAACAAGAACATTTTGACCACAGTGTACAAATACTGACCACTTATCTCATCTAATCTATTAGATTATTGTCAATGATTGTGTGTCACATGAAGCACCTATATCTTATTTTTCTCCCTTCAAATAAACCTTCCTCACTGGCTGGTTTGCAGGTTGGCTGTGCAAGTCTTCGGGGAGAAACACAGAGCAATACGAGGCAGTTTTACCCTGACAGAAAGAGCAGCAGCTAGGCATGAAATTTCCCTTGATATTCCACGGTTGAATCTCAGCCGTTCTTTCACACACACACACACACACACACACGCACGCACGAACGCACGCACACACGCACGCACACACGCACGCACACACATTTTTTGCTATATTTAATTGATGCAGGTGACGACAGGCTTGTGGAATACGAGGGGCGAAGGCTTTCGTATCTAGTCTCATCCTCAGACGGACCGTTGGCTGTACGCCTGATGCATAAGGCACACAAAACTGCAAACACTTCAGGAGTTTTCAAAGTTGTCATCTGATTGTTTGAATTCTAGCAGACACGTGTGTGTCGCGTTCTTTAATGGTTCGCCTGGAAACAAAGCCGTCGTTGAGCCAAAGCCCCTCATGGAAGAGGAATAAATGTTTTCTGTTTGAATATCTAGTAAAGTGTAATTTATTCCTGTGATCAAAGCTGTATTTCAGCATCATTACTCCAGTCTTCAGTGTCACATGATCCTTCAGAAATCACTCTAATATGATGATCTGATGATCAAGAAACATTTATGATTATTATCAGTGTTGAAATCAGTTCATGTTTTTGTGGAAATTGTGATACATTTATTTTTCAGTATTCTTTGATGAATAGAAAGTCCAAAGAAAAAGCATTTGAAATAGAATCTATTTTAATATTATAAAAGCATTTACTGTCACTTTTGAGCAATTTAATATATCCTTGCTTTATAAAACTATTAATTTCTAACAAATAAATAAAAAACATACTGACCGTTAATGTATGTAGGTAAATATTGCTGTTATAAATTATATTTTTCTTCTTGCATTTTGAAAACACCATCATTTAAGGTATTTTAGAGCAAATAAATTCAAACAGTGGAAAAAGTAGAAAAAAATCTTCAACACGGATAATGGCTGTTTTAAGAGATAATCTATTGAAAAACAACACACATCACGTACAAATGATTTAAACTGCCACAACACGCTCGTGGTTAGCTTACATGAGGGGTCGCGCATGAATAATCAGGCATGCATGAATCCTGCGCTGTGATTGTGACAGATATCAGAGTCCTCAGGCCATCCTCTGAGCCCTGAAGCTCACATCAAGTCATCTCCATTTGCTGGAAAAGGTCAGACAGCCTTTCTCCACCACACGCTTCTCTCCACCTTTCTCCATTTCTGCCAGCTGTTGACCTCTCGTTCTGTCTCTCTACATGATGGGTGATCATCACACAGTCAGTGTTCTGGCAGGTTCCTCATATCATCACGATCTTCACAGCTCGACTACAACACTAAAGATTTCTTGGGCAAAAGCTTAACCCATGTTGCTTACACAATAGCTGTGTCTCGATTCAGAGGCTGCATCCTTCGAAGGGTGCATTTGAAGGTTGAATTAACATTTAACATTTATGCATTTGGCAGTTCTTGCTTTCCCTTGAAGGTTGAAGGCTGTCCAATTTCGAAAGCTCCTTCAAATTCAGCCCACAAATGCGTCCCTCTTTTTCCGGGCCGCAAAAGTTAGACTGAGCGGATTATTCTCAGCCTAGCCTATCCCAAGATTCATTGCAACTTAAATTTAGCCAAATAACTATAGCCTACTACTAATAATACGCCTTAAAAAAAGCCTTTTTTTGTTTAAAACTACATCAAACTTAAAAAAGCTATTTAGTCTACTTCAAACTTTCTGGTCCGGCTTATCAAATCGTCATATTAGAATCATCATGTGACACTGAAGAGTGGAGAAATGATGCAGAAAATTCAGCTTTGATCACAGGAATAAATTACACTTTACTAGATATTCACATAGAAAAGCTGTTAATAATATTAAAAATATTATTCTTTTTTTACACACTTTTGAATGCCAGTGTAAATCTGCTTAATTTCAATATTTACAGGGACCAAAAATATGGATGGTGATGAGACACATATGAGAAAATTGTAATTTTTTTAAAGGACGTGCTCAAACTTCCAGTTTCAATAGAAAATATGTCAACAATTCTGCATCCTCCGAGCGTGCATTTGAAGGTTGAAGGTCTGTAAAGATAAAGTGCATTGAAAACCACGCAGACAGTCCATAAACGCTGTTTTTGAAATGTGTCCTGTTTTACACAACCTTTAACATGCTGTCAACATCATAAAACTCTCACATAGACGATGCATCAAAAAATTATGCTGATAAAAAAGAAAAACGTCTAAACTCACTAGTTAATGATGCTGAAAATTCAGTTTTAAACACAGGAATAAATTACAGTTTACTATATATTCACATAGCCAACAGTTCTTTTAAATTGTAATAATATTTCACAATTTTACTGTATTTTTTTCAAATAAATGCAGCCTCGGTGAGCAGAACTGATGTCTTTCAAATGTGTTTTTGAAATGTGTCCTGTTTTACACAACCCTTAAAACTCTCACATAGATGATGCATCTAAGAATTATGCTAATAAAAATGAAAAACCTCTAAACTCACTAGTCCATTAACGTGACGAGTCTAATGTATTACTAGCTATGTATTACTAGCTAATTGGGATGCTGCAGAATAACCTAAAGAGGGCTGTGGTGTCATTAAAAACCAGAGAAATTGATCAACTGAAACAGTTTGTGGTCCAAACTTGGTCAAACCTCTTATTAGCAGCTTCAGAAAATGTTTGATGGAGGTTTTACACTGCTGGTCAAACACCCAGAATAATTAAGATTCTTAATATTTTAAAAGAAGTCTCTTCTGCTCACCGAGGCTGTGTTTATTTGATCAAAAATACAGTAAAAACAGAGTTTAAAACAGCTGTTTTCTATGTGAATATATAGTAAAATGTCTAAAATAGCATCATTACTCCAGTCTTCAGTGTCACATGATCCTTCAGAAATCAGGATAATATGATGATATGAACATTTATGTTTTTTTATGCTTCACATTTTTGTGCAAACTTTGATACAATATTTTTGTTCAAATAAGTGTAGCTTTGGTGAGAATAAGAAACTTATTTTAAACTTTTGACCGGTAGTGTACAAGTTGTGTCTGTCTGTGCTGCTCAAGGCATGTTTGTACATTTTATTGTCTTCTATAACTATTCAGCATCAGAATAAATTATAAATGGCACCGTTCTTTTATAGCAAGAGATAATGAGCAGGTCACATGATCTGAGCATCTGCACTGATGTATACATGGTTTCTGTTGAGTGTGTGTGTGTGTGTGTGTGTGTGTGTGTGTGTGTGTGTCTCAGCCGTTCTTTCACACACACACACACACACACACACACACACACACACACACACACACACACACACACACACACACACAGCGTGTGCGTTCTGTCAAAACAATGTACTGTAGTTGCCCACATAATACCACACTTGCAATCCTATAAAGCCTAAAGGATCTTATTTATTATGCAAATTTCTAAGGCCTTTAAATGATCAACATGATCAAAAAGTAAAAGCCTTTTAATATAATTGTACAAACGTCCACCTTCAGCTCGTGCTTCATGAGTCTTTTAGTGATTTATGTCAAGTAAACGTAAGAATATCTTCAAGATGAACACAACAACTTAAGTTTACTTCATTATCCATCTTTTTTTATTTATTTTTTAGAAAAATCACATTCACGTGTGAGAAATATGATCATCAGGCTTTTGATGAACGTTTATTTGTTCATCTCTCAATCATAATTGTATTCCATTGCATTATACGTTTTAAAACTACAGAGCTTTGTTCATAAAACTAAGCATTTAAAAATCTTAATAAGACACATTATCAGAATATATAAAGTAATGACTGATATTTATATGCATTTTATGTAAGAAGTCTGCTATAAATTCTCAATCGACAGTGTTGATGTGGACAGGCATGATGTGGAATACCACAAAAAAAAGTTGCTAACTTAATTAAGTAAATAAATATATAAATAAGTTTATATTGAGGCCCTGACAATGAAATTGTCTCAATTTTTCAAAGCTTGTCATGTTATAAAAGCACTTTCTGTACATGCATTCTGCTGTTAAAACTTGTGTATTATTTGGGCCATCATTTTTACAGTCATTTTAAGTTTTTACGGTTGTTTTTACATGATTTGTACTGCATTGCGTTTGCATTGTGACAGAGTTATAACATTGGATGCAAAGTAAAAGGTAAAGTGATTTTTTATGTCTTGTGGCTGTACTTTTAATGTTTAAAGACTGACCCCATTGTAAATCTCTCACTGTATCCCAGATTTTTGCTGTTTTGTTTAAAAAATGAGGGACACGTGGACATTAATTGTGGTAATCAACATCTAAAACAAATCCTGTTTAACTTAGAGACACAGAAACGTCTGGTGTGATGGCTCCTATTGTACCTGGAAACCTGATTCACTCCAGACCACCTGATCTGTGTGTGTGTGTGTGTGTGTGTGTGTGTGTGTGTGTGTGTGTGTGTGTGTGTGTGTGTGTGTGTGTACTCCTGAGACAGACACGCTTCTCTATTATTCAGTGGAAGAGAGTGCAGATGTACAGGTATCAGCCCACACACACACACACACACACACACACACACACACACAGAATGGAAAAAATCAATGGCAGTAATACCTCAACTGTTTCTCCTACAAACTGAAACCCCAGTAATCTCACATTAATCTCCACTAGAGTTTCAGAGAGATCTCAACAATGCCTGAGACTGAGCTCAGAAATGCCCAGATAAAGTGTGCCATCGAACGCCACTGCATCCAACACTCGTAAAAGAAACATTTTTTCTTAATGTGAATTAGTGAAGTATATTTTCTTGCTTGCTTCCGACTTTATATCTCGCAATTCTGACTTTATATCTTAATTCTGACTTTATATCACGCAATTCTGACTTTATATCACACAATTCTGACTTTATATCTCACAATTCTGACTTTATATCTCACAATTCTGACTTTATATCTCACAATTCTGACTTTATATCACACAATTCTGACTTTATATCTCACAATTCTGACTTTATATCTCACAATTCTGACTTTATATCTCACAATTCTGACTTTATAACACACAATTCTGACTTTATATCAATTCTGACTTTATATCACGCAATTCTGACTATATCACACAATTCTGACTTTATAACTCACAATTCTGACTTTATATCTCACAATTCTGACTTTATAACACACAATTCTGACTTTATATCAATTCTGACTTTATAACACGCAATTCTGACTATATCACACAATTCTGACTTTATAACACACAATTCTGACTTTATATCACACAGTTCTGACTTTATAACACGCAATTCTGACTATATCACACAATTCTGACTTTATATCACAATTCTGACTTTATATCACACAGTTCTGACTTTATAACACGCAATTCTGACTATATCTCACAATTCTGACTATATCTCACAATTCTGACTTTATATCACGCAATTGCGACTTATATCACGCAATTCAGACTTTATATCACACAATTCTGACTTTATAACACAATTCTGACTTTATAACACGCAATTCTGACTATATCTCACAATTCTGACTATATCTCACAATTCTGACTTTATATCACGCAATTCTGACTTTATATCTTAATTCTGACTTTATATCTTAATTCTGACTTTATAACACGCAATTCTGACTTTATATCTTAATTCTGACTTTTTATCTTAATTCTGACTTTATAACACGCAATTCTGACTTTATATCTTAATTCTGACTTTATATCACACAATTCTGACTTTATATCACACAATTCTGACTTTATATCTTAATTCTGACTTTATATCACACAATTCTGACTTTATATCTTAATTCTGACTTTATATCTTAATTCTGACTTTATAACACGCAATTCTGACTTTATAACACGCAATTCTGACTTTATATCTTAATTCTGACTTTATATCACGCAATTCTGACTTTATATCTCACAATTCTGACTTTATAACACACAATTCTGACTTTATATCAATTCTGACTTTATAACACGTAATTCTGACTTTATAACACGCAATTCTGACTTTATATCTCACATTTCTGACTTTATAACACGCAATTCTGACTTTATATCTCACAATTCTGACTTTATATTACGCAATTCTGACTATATCTCACAATTCTGACTTTAAAAACACGCAATTCTGACTTTATATCACGCAATTCTGACTTTATATCACGCAATTCTGACTTTATAACACACAATTCTGACTTTATATCAATTCTGACTTTATAACACGCAATTCTGACTTTATATCTCACAATTCTGACTTTATATCACGCAATTCTGACTTTATAACACACAATTCTGACTTTATATCACACAATTCTGACTTTATAACACACAATTCTGACTATATCAATTCTGACTTTATATCTCACAATTCTGACTTTATATCACGCAATTCTGACTTTATAACACACAATTCTGACTTTATATCACACAATTCTGACTTTATAACACACAATTCTGACTTTATATCAATTCTGACTTTATATCTCACAATTCTGACTTTATATCACACAATTCTGACTTTATAACACACAATTCTGACTTTATAACACACAAATCTGACTTTATATCTCACAATTCTGACTTTATATCACACAATTCTGACTTTATATCTCACAATTCTGACTTTATATCTCACAATTCTGACTTTATATCTCACAATTCTGACTTTATATCACACAATTCTGACTTTACATCTCAATTCTGACTTTATATCACACAATTCTGACTTTATATCTCACAATTCTGACTTTATATCACACAATTCTGACTTTATATCTCACAATTCTGACTTTATATCTCCATTCTGACTTTATATCACACAATTCTGACTTTATATCACAATTCTGACTTTATAACTCACAATTCTGACTTTATAACACACAATTCTGACTTTATATCAATTCTGACTTTATAACACGCAATTCTGACTATATCACACAATTCTGACTTTATAACACACAATTCTGACTTTATAACACACAATTCTGACTTTATATCTCGCAATTCTGACTATATCACACAATTCTGACTTTATATCACAATTCTGACTTTATATCACACAATTCTGACTTTATATCACACAATTCTGACTTTATAACTCACAATTCTGACTTTATAACACACAATTCTGACTTTATAACTCACAATTCTGACTTTATATCTCACAATTCTGACTTTATATCACACAATTCTGACTTTATATCACACAATTCTGACTTTATATCTCACAATTCTGACTTTATATCACACAATTCTGACTTTATAACTCACAATTCTGACTTTATAACACACAATTCTGACTTTATATCAATTCTGACTTTATAACACGCAATTCTGACTATATCACACAATTCTGACTTTATAACACACAGTTCTGACTTTATAACACGCAATTCTGACTATATCACACAATTCTGACTTTATATCTCACAATTCTGACTTTATATCACACAATTCTGACTTTATATCACACAGTTCTGACTTTATATCACAATTCTGACTTTATAACTCACAATTCTGACTTTATAACACACAATTCTGACTTTATATCTCACAATTCTGACTATATCACACAATTCTGACTTTATAACACACAATTCTGACTTTATAACACACAATTCTGACTTTATATCTCGCAATTCTGACTATATCACACAATTCTGACTTTATATCACAATTCTGACTTTATATCACACAATTCTGACTTTATATCACACAATTCTGACTTTATAACTCACAATTCTGACTTTATAACACACAATTCTGACTTTATATCTCACAATTCTGACTTTATATCACACAATTCTGACTTTATAACTCACAATTCTGACTTTATAACACACAATTCTGACTTTATATCAATTCTGACTTTATAACACGCAATTCTGACTATATCACACAATTCTGACTTTATAACACACAGTTCTGACTTTATAACACGCAATTCTGACTATATCACACAATTCTGACTTTATATCTCACAATTCTGACTTTATATCACACAATTCTGACTTTATATCACACAATTCTGACTTTATATCACAATTCTGACTTTATAACTCACAATTCTGACTTTATAACACACAATTCTGACTTTATATCTCACAATTCTGACTATATCACACAATTCTGACTTTATAACACACAATTCTGACTTTATAACACACAATTCTGACTTTATATCTCGCAATTCTGACTATATCACACAATTCTGACTTTATATCTCACAATTCTGACTTTATATCACACAATTCTGACTTTATATCACACAATTCTGACTTTATAACTCACAATTCTGACTTTATATCTCACAATTCTGACTTTATAACTCACAATTCTGACTTTATAACACACAATTCTGACTTTATATCAATTCTGACTTTATAACACGCAATTCTGACTATATCACACAATTCTGACTTTATAACACACAGTTCTGACTTTATAACACACAGTTCTGACTATATCACACAATTCTGACTTTATAACACACAGTTCTGACTTTATAACACGCAATTCTGACTATATCTCACAATTCTGACTTTATATCGCGCAATTCAGACTTTATATCACACAATTCAGACTTTATATCACACAATTCTGACTTTATAACACGCAATTCTGACTTTATAACTCACAATTCTGACTATATCTCACAATTCTGACTTTATATCTCACAATTCTGACTATATCTCACAATTCTGACTTTATATCACACAATTCTGACTATATCTCACAATTCTGACTATATCTCACAATTCTGACTTTATATCACACAGTTCTGACTTTATATCACACAATTCTGACTTTATATCACGCAATTGCGACTTATATCACGCAATTCAGACTTTATATCACACAATTCTGACTTTATATCATGCAATTCTGACTTTATAACACGCAATTCTGACTATATCTCACAATTCTAACTATATCTCACAATTCTGACTTTATAACACGCAATTCTGACTATATCTCACAATTCTGACTATATCTCACAATTCTGACTTTATATCACACAATTCTGACTATATCTCACAATTCTGACTATATCTCACAATTCTGACTTTATATCACGCAATTCAGACTTTATATCACACAATTCTGACTATATCTCACAATTCTGACTATATCTCACAATTCTGACTTTATATCACGCAATTCTGACTTTATAACACGCAATTCTGACTATATCTCACAATTCTGACTTTATATCACACAATTCTGACTATATCTCACAATTCTGACTATCTCACAATTCTGACTATATCTCACAATTCTGACTTTATATCACGCAATTCTGACTTTATAACTCACAATTCTGACTTTATATCACGCAATTCAGACTTTATATCACACAATTCTGACTATATCTCACAATTCTGACTATATCTCACAATTCTGACTTTATATCACGCAATTCTGACTTTATATCACACAATTCTGACTATATCTCACAATTCTGACTATCTCACAATTCTGACTATATCTCACAATTCTGACTTTATATCACGCAATTCTGACTTTATAACAAGCAAAACTGACTTTATAACACGCAATTCTGACTATATCTCACAATTCTGACTATATCTCACAATTCTGACTATCTCACAATTCTGACTATATCTCACAATTCTGACTTTATATCACGCAATTCTGACTTTATATCACACAGTTCTGACTTTATAACACACAATTCTGACTTTATATCACGCAATTGCGACTTTATATCTCGCAATTCAGACTTTATATCACACAATTCTGACTTTATATCACGCAATTCTGACTTTATATCACACAATTCTGACTTTATATCACGCAATTCTGACTTTATATCACGCAATTCTGACTTTATATCACACAATTCTGACTTTATATCACACAATTCTGACTTTATAACACACAGTTCTGACTTTATATCACGCAATTCTGACTTTATAACACACAATTCTGACTTTATATCAATTCTGACTTTATATCACACAATTCTGACTTTATATCACACAATTCTGACTTTATATCACACAGTTCTGACTTTATATCACGCAATTCTGACTTTATAACACACAATTCTGACTTTATATCAATTCTGACTTTATATCACACAATTCTGACTTTATAACACACAATTCTGACTTTATATCACACAGTTCTGACTTTATATCACGCAATTCTGACTTTATAACACACAATTCTGACTTTATATCAATTCTGACTTTATATCTCGCAATTCTGACTTTATATCACACAATTCTGACTTTATAACACACAATTCTGACTTTATATCACACAATTCTGACTTTATAACACACAATTCTGACTTTATATCACACAGTTCTGACTTTATATCACGCAATTCTGACTTTATAACACACAATTCTGACTTTATATCACGCAATTCTGACTTTATATCACACAATTCTGACTTTATATCTCACAATTCTGACTTTATATCTCACAATTCTGACTTTATATCACACAATTCTGACTTTATATCACACAATTCTGACTTTATATCTCGCAATTCTGACTTTATATCACACAATTCTGACTTTATATCGCGCAATTCTGACTTTATATCTCACAATTCTGACTTTATATCTCACAATTCTGATTTTATATCACGCAATTCTGACTTTATATCACGCAATTCTGACTTTATATCACGCAATTCTGACTTTATATCTCACAATTCTGACTTTATATCTCACAATTCTGATTTTATATCACGCAATTCTGACTTTATATCACGCAATTCTGACTTTATATCACACAATTCTGATTTTATATCACGCAATTCTGATTTTATATCACGCAATTCTGACTTTATATCACGCAATTCTGATTTTATATCACGCAATTCTGACTTTATAACATGCAATTCTGAGACAAAAAAGATGTAAACAACTCACAATTGTGAGATCAAATCTGCAATAATCTTTTAACATGTTTTATTCTGTGGTGGAAACAAGCTTCCATGCACAACAACACCAGGAACATGCATTGTAAATAGGCTCTATTTGGATGTGCTGATGCGAGAGACATTAAAAGCAACTGTGAAGTCAGTCCAAAGCAGCAGAGGATAGACAGGTCAGCCAGGGAAAGAGAAGAAAGAGTCCGCTGTCTCTGTAGACAAATGCATGAGCACAGCTTCAAACAGCCTCCATCTTCACTCATGCCTTCAATAATGCCCTTTCATCCTCTCTCTCCATCGGCACAGGCCAGAGCTGTGTTTCTCCAAAGAATCATGAGCTGAGATGATCGTACAGACCATTGGTGGCAAAACCATGGAATATGAGTCAATCGATTCATTAAACCAGTCTAAGAGACTCACCGAAGCGCTCTCAGAGATTACTGAGTTATGGTTATGCTTGGTTAACTATAGTTGCAAAAAAAAAAAAGCCTGTTCAATTCTAAGAGTCATGAAAAATAATGGCAAAAATGATAAATGGACTTCAATTAAAGGAAATTAAAAATTACCTTTTAAATCTACATAAGAACATCCATATCCAAACAAGAAACAATAATTATTTTTACTATATCATCATTAATATTATTAAATAATATTATTACATTTTTTACAAATGTAAACAATAGTAATCTTTTATTTTTAGAATATTCATATTATTAAACAATATAAATAGTCTTAACACATGTTGTAAAATAATTTTAGCCCCACATTATTACTGTGATGCATGCAGCGTGTGTATGGTAAAATGCATTTTTAATATTCTCAGGTTTTTAATCAGACCGACTGGAAATGAAGTTTAAGCTCAAATCTCTCACAAGCACACCTCAATGTTCAGCCTTTTTCAGTTATGTCTGTGAAACAATTAGTATTTATTACTTCCTACCAGACAGAAATGGCAAAAGGTCTACATGCATTTCTGCTAATTCTACTGTTGTTCTGTAATGATGTTTTTAGATTTATTCTGCTGTGAAATTCCATAAATAGACAGAAAAATAAGAGAGTCAATATTCCCATTTAGCATTAAAAACACTCCAATGTGCAGTTAGAGGACAGGCATATGCTGGAACACACACACACACACACACACACGCACGCAAGTGATTAGCGCAACACTCTCTGCTCCTCACCACGGGCTTCTCAGACGCTGCGAGCAAATCCCTCCGCCCAAGTAGCAGTGCTTCGCCTTCTGAGAATATAGTTCCAGTATGTATACGGTTAGAAGATGCCTGTGTCTCATATGACCTTGTTATTTGTACACACTGTGACTATACAAATCACACCATGTAAATAGGAAAATGTTGGCGTTATTTTGTCACTTATTGGGAGCAGTATGCTAGCTGGAGCCATTTACTTCCAGTCTTTGTGCTAAGCTAGGCTAGCGGTGTGTGCGTCAGACAGAGTTACGGCACGCACGGAGATGAGAAGGGTGTGTGTGGACTTATCTAACTCTGGGGGATACAGTGAATAAGTCCCAAAAAGTCAGCGTGTTCCTTTAAAGGGGTCCTATACTGCCTAATACTGATGTAAAATAAGTCTGATGTCCCCAGAGTGTGTATATGAAGTTTTAGCTCAAAATACCGACAGATATTTTTATATAGCATGTTAAAATTGTCATTTTTTAAGGGTGAGCAAAAACGCACTGTTTTGTGTCTGTTCCTTTAAATGCAAACGAGCTGCTGATTTCAAAAACTTTTTGCTTTTTATGTTCAACCCGGAGTCAGACGATGATGTAGAGACTCAATGGTTAGTTGATGAATTTATGTAGCTTATGTGTAGCATATTCTGTCATGATCATCTATAAATCGTGTTCCGGGGGCGGGGTTTATGTACATGTTAGGGTTTGTGATGTCACTAACCCGGGAGGAATGTCCTGTAGTCCCTACCAGCCGTTTGTTGTAGTCCTTAAAAAGCCATTTCTGTAAAAGAAAATATCTCCCATTGCTTTGAACTTTGAGCGTCGTAACTTTGCAGAACAGAAAGCTTAAGCTTAAGCATCTTGACAGTGTTTACTGGATCCGAATCATGTGCTAGCTAACTTTCTTTTAGGTTTGCAGAGATAAAACCCCTAAAACACCAGATGCATGTCATTTCTACAGTCTTTTCAGGTGAAGACTGAGAAATACAGCCTTCCTGCACAATATCAGTAAACCAGCTTAAAGCAGCCTCATGCATGCTGACATAAATCTACATAACTGCAGATATGCAGAATAAAACGCCAGCCTGCATTACTGCCAACCAGCGGTGGACAACTAACTCCTGTATTACGTGTCTCTTTCTGAGGCAGTGACCCCTGAGTAAAGACGGGGTACAGCTCTTCAGCTGAGGGTGTGTGGAGCTGTCAATCAATGCCTTCAACACACACACATATCATCTCTACAGAAATACCACGTCCATATTACACATCATTCATTTACCATCAGAAATACTGTAAGAACAATGATGCATACATATAAGAAGCTCTACAAGACAATTTTGCATTTAGAAAAACACACATAGTTTAGCATAACTTATGTTGCAACATAAATACAGCAAAGTATGGCAAGACAATGCAAAATTAATAAACAAGTACTAGAACCTACTTGAATTGGTACATAATAGAGATGCTATACAAATAGGATATACACATTTGGACAGGTCTTGATAGATTTCGCGTAACACTTTATTTTAAGGTGACGTAGTTACACGTGACTATAGTATTAACAGTAAATTATGCATAGTTAAAAGTCACTAAGCCTAAACCTAACCATAAATCTATAAGTACATGTAGTTAATTATTAGTACGCAGTACTTATTTGAGTAGTTACAATGTAACTACGTCACATAAAAATAAAGTGTAACCCCCTTTTGTTATAATTAAACATACATATGAAACAGAATAATGTCTTACTGAATGTTGCTTCTCTATGGCTCGGGTCAGATTTCTAATTATTACCGTGATTTATCATTTATTGGACCATTATTTGAGCAAAATATCGAGATCGTGTAATTTAAATCAATACTTTTTTTTAGGAAAAACGTAAACTACTGTACGTCATCGTTCATTTCAAACACGTCTTATTATTATGATCGAAACAGCGATTTGTCAGACGGTCGTTAAAGAGGGAAATATTATAAAATGTGTTTGATGTACACAGACACAAACAAAATACATAAAGGACAAAAGAATCGGCGTTGATAGTAATCGCGTTTAATCACATTAAGCGCTTATAGCGTCGTGTGTGTGTGTGTGTGTGTGTTTGATGCTCACGCGCACTCTCGTGTTGTTTCCGCGCTATTATTGCGAGTTTCTGGTGAATAATCTTACCGGTTGCTGTTGTGGATGAGGATGCGGTTCTGCGGTGGTCTGGTGTGTGTGTTCCTCTGGTTTTGCGGTGGTTTGGTGTGTGTGTGTGTGTGTGTTCCTCTGAGGATCGGGAGCTGTCCTCCGCGCGCAGTGCTGAACGCGCAGTGCTGGACAGCGACCGAGAACGGGACGATTCCAGCGAAGCGCGTCAGACACAGCGACACCCAGCGGCTGGGAGGCGCAACTGCAACACTGACTCGTTTCAAGACGAATAACTCCATCACGTTAAAAAAAAGAATCAGAGGGAAACTAAAAACAGCCAAATTAAGTAATGATAGTAACAATAACAATTCATAAAAGAGTAAGTTAAAGGCGTTTATAATATGTGAAGGAAAGACGAGTATAAAAGAGTGAACTCACTAGCGACACCTGCTGAGGTACGGTTACCACAGACACATTTCTGTCTACATGTCCTTCCAAACACATAAAGATAAACACACACACAAAGATAAACACACACACACACACCCACACATACTCATATAGACGCACACACATACACACACAAAGACACAGACACAAAGACAGACACACACACACACACAATTAAGAAACACACACTCACATAAAGAAACACACACAACACACAAAGATAAACACACACACACACACACACACACACACACACGGTCATCGTACCTACCTTAAATTATACATTTATCTCTGTAAAGCTGCTTTGAAACAATCTACAGTTAAAAGCGCTATATAAATGAAGATGACACACACATACTCCATTCTCAATTCATTCAAAAATTAAGGAAATGTAATGATATAATTGACTACACGTGTCACGTGTCTACTACAGAAGATGCAGAAGAAAGGGTACAAACTGTTATTATGTTTTACAATTGCGATTACATTTCATTGTAATGTCTGGGTATAGATATTCAATCTAGTTACTTTCCATGCTAGTTCAACTGTTTGCTAGATAGCGGTTTATCTAATAGGTCTCACCCAAAAAAACATAATACTGTAAGACAAACAGAGTCAAACTTTTACATTTATTCCTCGAGGGAAACTCACACTTTGTTGAAAACACCAGACGAACAAAAGCTGAAATGACATGTAATGTAAACAAGGCACAGAACGTTATACTGTAAAACACTCACATTCGTTGATATTTTGAGAATTACAAAGCAATAACATCAACAGAAGAAACGTATGCCGTGTCTTTAAGGCATTAAACGGCACATGAAAAACGCATCAATTCTAATCAGCTTCAGTTTTCCTATAAATAATGAAAAGAACAGACAACTAAACCATTTACCATCAATAAGCACTTGTATATTTGTGGGAAAGAGCCTCATTGGCTGCATTTGTGAGAGAGTACATTGTGATTGGTCGTTGCTGTTGTGATTGGATGAGCCTGAGGGTCGAATGATTGGCTGTTGGTTTGAGAGCATGTGCTGTCATTGGCTGTAGCTGAGGGATGAATGTCACTGGATGTAGCTGAGGGATGAATGTCATTGGCTGTAGCTGAGGGACGAGGGATGAATATCATTGGTTGTAGCTGAGGGATGAATGTCATTGGCTGTAGCTGAGGGATGAATGTCACTGGATGTAGCTGAGGGATGAATGTCATTGGCTGTAGCTGAGGGATGAATGTCATTGGCTGTAGCTGAGGGACGAGGGATGAATATCATTGGTTGTAGCCGAGGGATGAATGTCATTGGCTGTAGCTGAGGGATGAATGTCATTGGCTGTAGCTGAGGGACGAGGGATGAATATCATTGGTTGTAGCCGAGGGATGAATGTCATTGGCTGTAACCGAGGGATGAATGTCATTGACTGTAGCTGAGGGATGAATGTCATTGGCTGTAGCTGAGGGATGAATGTCATTGGCTGTAGCTGAGGGATGAATGTCATTGGCTGTAGCTGAGGGATGAATGTCATTGGCTGTAGCTGAGGGACGAGGGATGAATATCATTGGTTGTAGCCGAGGGATGAATGTCATTGACTGTAGCTGAGGGATGAATGTCATTGGCTGTAGCTGAGGGATGAATGTCATTGGCTGTAGCTGAGGGATGAATGTCATTGGCTGTAGCTGAGGGACGAGGGATGAATATCATTGGTTGTAGCTGAGGGATGAATGTCATTGGCTGTAGCCAAGGGATGAATGTCATTGGCTGTAACCGAGGGAAGAATGTCATTGACTGTAGCTGAGGGATGAATGTCATTGGCTGTAGCCGAGGGATGAATGTCATTGGTTGTAGCCGAGGGATGAATGTCATTGGCTGTAGCTGAGGGATGAATGTCATTGGCTGTAGCCGAGGGATGAATGTCATTGGCTGTAGCTGAGGGATGAATGTCATTGGCTGTAGCCGAGGGATGAATGTCATTGGCTGTAACCGAGGGATGAATGTCATTGACTGTAGCTGAGGGATGAATGTCATTGACTGTAGCTGAGGGATGAATGTCATTGACTGTAGCCGAGGGATGAATGTCATTGGCTGTAGCTGAGGGATGAATGTCATTGGCTGTAGCTGAGGGATGAATGTCATTGGCTGTAGCTGAGGGACGAGGGATGAATGTCACTGGATGTAGCCGAGGGATGAGGGATGAATGTCATTGGCTGTAGCCGAGGGATGAATGTCATTGGTTGTAGCCGAGGGATGAATGTCATTGGCTGTAGCTGAGGGATGAATGTCATTGGCTGTAGCCGAGGGATGAATGTCATTGGCTGTAGCTGAGGGATGAATATCATTGGTTGTAGCTGAGGGATGAATGTCATTGACTGTAGCCGAGGGATGAATGTCATTGACTGTAGCCGAGGGATGAATGTCATTGGCTGTAGCTGAGGGATGAATGTCATTGGCTGTAGTTGAGGGATGAATGTCATTGGCTGTAGCCGAGGGATGAATGTCATTGGCTGTAGCTGAGGGATGAATGTCATTGGCTGTAGCCGAGGGATGAATGTCATTGGCTGTAGTTGAGGGATGAATGTCATTGACTGTAGCCGAGGGATGAATGTCATTGACTGTAGCCGAGGGATGAATGTCATTGGCTGTAGCCGAGGGATGAATGTCATTGGCTGTAGCCGAGGGGTGAATGTCATTGGCTGTAACCGAGGGATGAATGTCATTGGCTGTAGCCGAGGGATGAATGTCATTGGCTGTAGCCGAGGGGTGAATGTCATTGGCTGTAACCGAGGGATGAATGTCATTGGCTGTAGCCGAGGGATGAATGTCATTGACTGTAGCCGAGGGATGAATGTCATTGACTGTAGCCGAGGGATGAATGTCATTGACTGTAGCTGAGGGATGAATGTCATTGGCTGTAGCTGAGGGATGAATGTCATTGGCTGTAGCCGAGGGATGAATGTCATTGGCTGTAGCTGAGGGATGAATGTCATTGACTGTAGCCGAGGGATGAATGTCATTGGCTGTAGCCGAGGGATGAATGTCATTGGCTGTAGCCGAGGGATGAATGTCATTGGCTGTAGCCGAGGGGTGAATGTCATTGGCTGTAACCGAGGGATGAATGTCATTGGCTGTAGCCGAGGGATGAATGTCATTGGCTGTAGCCGAGGGGTGAATGTCATTGGCTGTAACCGAGGGATGAATGTCATTGGCTGTAGCCGAGGGATGAATGTCATTGACTGTAGCCGAGGGATGAATGTCATTGACTGTAGCCGAGGGATGAATGTCATTGACTGTAGCTGAGGGATGAATGTCATTGAATGTAGCCGAGGGATGAATGTCATTGGCTGTAGCCGAGGGATGAGGGATGAATGTCATTGGCCGTAACCGAGGGATGAATGTCATTGACTGTAGCCGAGGGATGAGGGATGAATGTCATTGGCTGTAGCTGAGGGATGAATGTCATTGGCTGTAACCGAGGCATGAGGGATGAATGTCATTGGCTGTAACCGAGGGATGAATGTCATTGACTGTAGCCGAGGGATGAGGGATGAATGTCATTGGCTGTAGCTGAGGGATGAATGTCATTGGCTGTAACCGAGGGATGAGGGATTAATGTCATTGGCTGTAACCGAGGGATGAATGTCATTGACTGTAGCCGAGGGATGAGGGATGAATGTCATTGGCTGTAGCCGAGGGATGAGGGATGAATGTCATTGGCTGTAGCCGAGGGATGAATGTCATTGGCTGTAACCGAGGGATGAATGTCATTGACTGTAGCTGAGGGATGAATGTCATTGGCTGTAGCTGAGGGACGAGGGATGAATGTCACTGGATGTAGCCGAGGGATGAGGGATGAATGTCATTGGCTGTAACCGAGGGATGAATGTCATTGGCTGTAGCTGAGGGATGAATGTCATTGACTGTAGCTGAGGGATGAATGTCATTGGCTGTAGCTGAGGGATGAGGGATGAATGTCATTGGCTGTAGCCGAGGGATGAGGGATGAATGTCATTGGCTGTAGCCGAGGGATGAGGGATGAATGTCATTGGCTGTAACCGAGGGATGAATGTCATTGACTGTAACTGAGGGATGAATGTCATTGGCTGTAGCCGAGGGATGAATGTCATTGGCTGTAGCCGAGGGATGAATGTCATTGACTGTAGCTGAGGGATGAATGTCATTGACTGTAGCTGAGGGATGAATGTCATTGACTGTAGCTGAGGGATGAATGTCATTGGCTGTAACCGAGGGATGAATGTCATTGACTGTAGCTGAGGGATGAATGTCATTGACTGTAGCCGAGGGATGAATGTCATTGGCTGTAGTTGAGGGATGAATGTCATTGGCTGTAGCTGAGGGATGAATGTCATTGGCTGTAGCCGAGGGGTGAATGTCATAGGCTGTAGCTGAGGGATGAATGTCATTGGCTGTAGCCGAGGGATGAATGTCATTGGCTGTAGCCGAGGGATGAATGTCATTGGCTGTAGCTGAGGGATGAATGTCATTGGCTGTAGCCGAGGGGTGAATGTCATTGGCTGTAACCGAGGGATGAATGTCATTGGCTGTAGCCGAGGGATGAATGTCATTGGCTGTAACCGAGGGATGAATGTCATTGACTGTAACCGAGGGATGAATGTCATTGGCTGTAGCTGAGGGATGAATGTCATTGGCTGTAGCCGAGGGATGAATGTCCGTGACTGACGGCCTGGATGGCCTGTTCGGGAACCAGACTGGGATCTGAGAGGATTGATGTGGAGGTGCTGAGCAGACGGAGTGAACTCAAAACAGCTGAAGAGAGAGAGAGAGAGAGAGAGAGAGAGAGAGAGAGGAAGAGAGAGAGAGAGAGAGAGAGAGAGAGAGGGGGGGGGGGGTTATAAACCTTTTAAAAACAATTAATAAACATACACTTTACTCAAGACATTTAGCAAAAATTAATTCACCATCCTTAATGCACATTTCTTTATAACTTCGTACCTGTTGATATAATTTTCTAGAGCGTAAATTTGTACATATAGTGTTTATTTAGTTATGCAGGTTTTATTTTCTTGTGTGGTTGTTCTGTAAAGCCCTGTGGTCAGCCTAGGCTGTTGTGCATGTGCTATAGACCGTATGCGCCAGAGAAACGAGCGCCGCCATCTTTAGAATATTGTCTTTGAACTTCCGTTTTTGCGGTCGCTCTGTATATCTCTAAGGCATCGCTGTCGAGGAGTAATCAGCTGGTGAAGTGGATTTACTTAGAGTTAGAGTTAACGAAAGTTATCATGAGCATTGTAATGTTTATCAAAAGCATTGTAAAGCAGATGTCTTAGCAAATGTCGACTGGGAGTTTTTTTTTAAAGAGCCGTTCATTCATAACTACGCAAGATCGCTGTGAAAATTCAAAAGACAACGAGCGCGGCGCTGAAAAGGGGCGGAGCTACATAAGGTCTATATGTAAATGAGCTTGAACGGGTCGAGCGGTGTAAAGACGCTGGTCACTCACTGGGTCTGAGCGCGGGCAGAGAGCAGTGCTGGTCCAGCCAGGAGAGAGTGCTGCGACACAGATCATCAACACTCGCTGTGGACACCACACCGTTAAACGACTCGAACAGCGGCTCCATGATGATGCTGAACTACGGGAACGGCTTCAGTTCAGGAAAATATGAAGATGTGGACGACTTGCATTTTAACTGAGTACATCCTGCTAATAGGACCAGAACAGATGTATTGGATGCTTAAGGCGAGACACTACAGGCAAAAACATTATATATATATATATATATATATATATATATATATATATATATATATATACATACATGTGAAACTCGAAAAATTCAAATATCGTGCAAAAGTTAATATATTTCAGTAATTCAAATTAAAAGGTGAAACTAATATATTTAGTATATATAACTATATACATATGCATGATTATACTTTTCAGAGGGCCGACATTTCTGTATTTAAAATCCTTTTTTAAATTGATTTCATGTAATATTCTAATTTTCTGAGATTTTGAATTTGGGGTTTTCATAAGCTGTAAGCCATAATCATCAGAATTATAACTTTTGCACGATATTGTAATTTTTCGAGTTTCACCTGTATGTATATATATAAAAAGATTTATATAACATTCGTAGAAACATTGATGGTATTTTCTGATTGATGGAGTGATAGAAATACCCCTCCGAAAAAACCTTATATGAGAAAAAAAAGAAAAAAGACAAAAAGAAAGAAATCAGAATGAGGTTTGCAATGGTGCGCCTGAAGTCAGTGACGTCACGATATGCAAATTTGTTTAAATTCATACCAACATAAACACCATGAATTCTTTTTTTTTTTTTTTGCATTGAATCTTGAAAAAAAAAAAAATAGACCTACCTAACAACCTTTTTTTTTGTTACCGCAAACCAAAATATTTTTAAGGATGAGGGTTTCATTCTGGGGTGTTTTTGTTTCAGATTAGGAAGAGACACAAAGCTTTGTAGGATACAATCCAGAACTTCCAGTTCTGCAGCGTTTGAGCCCGCACGTACTCTCTGAACTTCTCTCTCATGTGGTCGAAGCGCTGTCGTGTCAGTGGGACGCCTGTGGCCGGAAGCTGCTGCTGACACACACTACATGCAAACAGTTCAAATACAATCACTAGGGATGCACGATATATATAAAGTATCGACCGATGCATGTTCATTTTTAATGTTAACGTTATCGGCCAGAAAACAAATTTGGCCAATAAATAATATACTATTTCCTTCAGCTGAGATACTTTGCACACACACACTGAATTTCTTGAAATATGATTGAAATCATCAAAAAAATGAAAGTACAGGTAAAATGCAACATCACAAGTCTGTCATATCGGCTGCATAAAATTATAATGAGAACATCATTATGATTGTGTGCTCAGGATATGGATTTTAAATGGTGACTTTTGTTTTTGCAATCAGGCTCTCAAAAATTATATACAATTTTAGATTTATCGGCCAATACAGGTGAAACTTGAAAAATTTGAATATCGTGCAAAAGTTATAATTTTGATTATGGCTCACAGCTTATGAAAACCCCAAGTGCAAAATCTCAGAAAATTAGAATATTACATGAAATCAATAAAAAAAAAGGATTTTAAATGCAGAAATGTCGGCCCTCTGAAAAGTATAATCATGCATATGTATATAGTTATATATACTAAATATATTAGTTTCACCTTTTATTTTGAATTACTGAAATACACGAACTTTTGTTTTCGGGGTTATGATTATTATTATTTGACATTTATTGAAGAGGAATAGCCCCTTGAGATGAGCCATCTCGTTTTCGAGGGGGTCCTCGATTCTAGATACAGAAATTCACCTTACAGCAGCAGTCAAATAAACGTAACAATAACAAATAACAAAACAAAAAACAAATACACAGAAAAAACAAATAAAAAACAAAACAAAACATGCATTATAGTAATAGTAAGTATTTAAATATATAAACCAAAAACCATACAAACAAGACCTCCCTAAACAAAATAAACAATATAAACAATACCATATGTACCAAAACACAACTAAACACAAGTAAAATAGACAAAAATATATATACGTACCATGCCAAAAATAAGTTACAGTGAAATATAAAAAAAAAAAATATATATATATATATACACTAATCAAAAGCAATCACACGTATTCTGAAGATGTTGAACTAAATGATTTTTAAATGTTGGAAAAGAGGTTAAAAAGCGAATTGAAATTGGAAGTTTATTCACATCATACGGTGCTTTATATTGAAATGCATATCTACCTATTTCTTTATTGATCTGAGGAGTGTAAAAATAAATTTGGGTATTATGACACAAGTTATGAGATGACCTACATGGAATTAAATACTGTTTTAAATAAGCAGGGTAATTCATATAATTGCATTTAAAAATAAACTGTAACCAATGACCCGTATATCGGTTCACCTGTGTATCGGTTATTTGCTTTCAAATATTACAAATTATCGGTGATCTGTAATTTTTTCATATCAGTGCATCCCTAACAATCCCCACCACACATTAACGTCTCATAAAGGCACAGACGGTAAAGCAGCTGAAGCACACTCACTTGATGGCAGAGTTGAGCACCAGGATCTCGTCTCTCAGTCTCTGAGCCTCCTCGTGGAGCTGAGCTCTCTCCTGCTGCATCTTACTGATGTACTCCGCTGTCTTCTGCAGTGTGGTGGCCTTACTGATCTGAGGCCAGTGGGAACGACAGCACGAGCGTTAGGGTGAGCCCGACGGAAGATACTGAACCCTATGAGACTGCAGCCGTCTCTGTATGCGTTCAATCTTAAACCCTATTCGCACGGGATTAATATTATTTGGGGACCTCGTGTGATTTAGAAATAACCCCCACACACACACACACACACACACACATCTGAATTTCATGTGGCACATTCGCACAGGATAAGCGAAGTGATTTTACTCAAATTTACTGACTTATCTCCCGGATATGACGTCAATAGGCTATTGCTTGGAAATGTCTTGTTATTATACAGGTGAAACTCGAAAAATTAGAATATCGTGCAAAAGTTATAATTTTGATGATTATGGCGTACAGCTTATGAAATTCAAAATCTCAGAAAATTAGAATATTACATGAAATCAATAAAAAAGGATCTTAAATACAGAAATGTCGTCCCTCTGAAAGGTATAATCATGCATATGTATATAGTTATATACACTAAATATATTAGTTTCACCTTTTAATTTGTATTACTGAAATACATGAACTTTTGCACGATATTCACATTTTTCGAGTTTCACCTGTATGTCTAACTGTATGATATATCATCATAAACAGAAGAATGTTTTTTACCGCATCTCCATGAATAAAATAAAAGTTTTGCACAAATCTGTAATGTAAACGCGCCTACAGAAATGAGTGTTACCTTTATACTCGGCTGTGAACTGAGAGTGGTCACCAGACTGTGAAGCGTGTCAAAGCCGAGCTTGATGTTGAACCGTCTCTTCTGCTCGGCAGAAATGTGTGTGATCCGTCGCGTGTCTGTCTGTAAAACAACACGACATGAGCGACACAACATAAACCGCATGGTAGAGATGCACCGATTGATCGGCTGGTGACTGGAATTGGCCGATTTTCACGTGATCGGCGACCGGCCGGTCAGTGTTACATGCCGATTTTATGACGGGCAAATGCACTCGGGCGCCGCATGATTAACCTTTGGAGCGGTACGGTCCCTTATATGGGATTTTATTTACGTGCCCCTGTGAATACGGATAACTGGCAGATTCAAAGGCCCTGTCCCAAATGGCGCATTTCATGCGGACTTCGGTCTTGTGGACTTAAATTGCGCGTGCTCGCCCAGTCTACGAGTCCGTAGGCCGCCCCATTTAGCATTTGAACGCTCTGAAGTGTGCTCAGCAGCGCCCCCTTTGTACCCTTGAAGCGGTCTTCCGCGAAGCCCGCATAGATGCCGGCTCCACGCACTTCAACTACCCAGGAATCCTTGCGAAATACCAATCAGAAAACGGATGGGATTTCGCTCACGGACTGTAAACATGGCTGAGAAGAGAATATTTAAGTCTACTGCTAAGTATCATTATGGTTTTTATGACATAGGTGTACATTTTACAGTTTATACAAACATTATCGACCAGTGGTTGATATCTCAATCATAATAATAGCACGTTAAATAATACGATCGCATTATGATTCATTACATAAATAGAACCGAATGTCATGGCTTTACTGAGTCATATAAACGAAGTATGAATATTGAAACCTATACATTTGTCTTAAACTCATTTTCATTTTGTGTTAAAATTTAACATTATGTATTATTATGTACAACTGTATTTATCATTTACATAACCATGACATCTATTCTAATGCCCAGGTGGCATAGAACTGTAAAAGCAGGCTGCGTAGTTCACATGGACATAAGATTTGGGAAAATAAAATAAATCCTGTTTTCGATGCTAAAGACTGTATTTTTTTTAAATGATATTTGTGATATTTTTCTAATAAAGGGACTGATGAGATGACCTTTAAGTTTCCGGCGTGACGATCGAGTCCCAAAAATACCTCTCAATGCACCCTCGCGGACTCGCGCTAAGGGCCCTATAGGTCTGCACTACATGACGTCACTGAAGTGTGGACTCTGAGGAAGTCCACAAGTCCGGAGTGTGCCATTTGGGACAGGGCCAACCTGTGCTTTCGCGCGCTGGCTGAGGAAGAGTCGGACGCGTTCAGCGCTGTCATATATCACAACTATGCAGTGTTTTCAACCACATAATGTTTATTTTAGGTTTCAGACGTTTAAACACACATAAGCACGAGTAAAACAATATATTTAGAGTTTGTAAAATACACTCTGATGTCTGTGGAAGCAGCAATAACAATCTATTCAAATATAATTTGCCGACGTGTGTTATTCATATCAGACAAACATAGTGGAAGTAACTATAAAGTTTACTCTGTTCTTCTCACAGTTCACCGGCCACTTTCTTACATGTATTTCGGGAGAAACTGATGAATTCACGTGCTGTATATCCGACTGAGAGGACAACATGGCGGCGCCCGTTTTTAAACGACCAAACACACTCACTCACACGTGTTTGAGAATCGGAATATCAGATAGTTGATGACATGGTAAGCAAGTTTGTGAATATTTGGAATAAAAAGGGAAAAACTAAATAAAAGCGACACATCTGTCATATAGTGTTACTGTGGCCTCGGTGTACCGCGTGACGCGTCGCCATGGAAACATTAAAGGGAACGTTCTAAAATAACGGTCGCCTTGAAAAAACTCACTCTGGGGGGGTCAGTAAGAATATGTTTAATTTACGCGTGAAAGGGTTTAAGAAAAAATAGAAAATAAACATTTGTGTGTGCTGTAAAGTGGTTAGAAAACATAAAACTGAAATCGGCTAAAATCGGTATCGGCCTAGAGAATTGTAATCGGTGCATTTCTACCGCATGGTAATAAAACAAACAGGCACAGCGGGTGGATTTGTGATTTTACTCTTGTGGACTCCATCTTGGCTTTTCCAGGTAACTCCTCTGGGTGCTTCTCCGGTGGATTCGTAGGTGACGTCTGCCCCATGTTTCCTGAAAAAGTAACTAAAATACACAAGACATTACCGTGGAAGCTTATTTCAGCCACGGCATTAAAAAAATTTAGAAGGTAATCGCAACTTTTTCCCCTCGCAATTTGTGAGTTTGTTTCTCACAATTTCACAATTTTTTTATATCTAAGATACAAACTCACAATTGCGAGAAAAAAATAAAAATAAATCCCGTATTAGCATATTTCCCATATTAACATATTTCCTGTATTAGCATATTAGCGTATTAGCATCACGAGTCCGTCAGCGGTCGTGGGCGGAGCCTGAGTAATATGACATCATATTGCTCAGAAAATCCAAACGGCTTGAGTATTGAGTGTCTAGACTTTTTGAGGATGTAAAAAAAAGGAGTGAATAGATTTTTTTCATTGTATGATGGTTGTGTCCACACACTGCAAATACACGTTTATATGCAAATAAATATATAAATAAATATAAATACACAATATAAAAGTGAATTTTGCATCCAATGACCCCTTTAAAAGAATTCGGGTGCATTCGGAAAAAGCACATTCTTTACAAAAACAAAAATAATAATTAAAATTTAAAACATATGCAAATGTATTTGCCTGTGTGACGTCACATCCTGCAATATCAAAATGAGCTGTTTTTGAAGCCTGATTACATAAATGCTTTGTTTATAACAAAAATGACGGTAATGATGAGGAAAACTGCAGGATGATCTAATGGTACAAAGACCTTTAATATCTCAAAAGATCAAGGCAAATTTGATTTCTCATGACCCCTTTAACTTTATCTTTTTAATTCCACAAGCTTCCATACATTTCAGAACTATTTAAATCACAATGCTTGAGTTATTATCTGTGATCTTATATGGTTAACTGCATTAAAGCCACACAAATCAACACACCTGTTAAACTGGTCCTGTCCCTTGTGTGCATTTGAGCCGGGGAGAGTTTCTCTGTTTTGGGGATGAGAAGTGGCGTTTGTTGCGCGAGCAGAGCTGAAATGGTGTTTCCCTGCGAGGTGCCGCTGTGGCCTGACATGTGTAACGGTGACAGAGGAGCGATGGCAGGAGAGGACCAGGGGGGATTGTGGGAAATCTGTGATCCTCCACGACTGCTGCTTTTTGCCTGTTATGGAGAGAAAAAAAAATGCATTCTTATCATCCAAGATATGAAGAGTTATCATGTTTTTGGTTATTCATTATTTATGTTGTATTCTTTGCATGTTCAATATTCAAAAGAAAGTTGTTTTTTAGTGTATTTGAGTTTTTAGTATAAGTTACTGAATTTTTGCATTTTTTAGATATTTTTAATAGTCTCTTCTGCTCACCAAGGCTGCATTTATTTGATTAAGAAAAACAGTAAAAACAGCAATATTGTGAAATATTATTACAATTTAAGAATACTGTTTTCCATGTGAATACATTTTAAAATGTAATTATATTCCTGCGATCAAAGCTGAATTTCCTGCATTATTACTCCAGTGTGTCTTGTCTAAATGTCTGTCAGTGGTTGTATTTGTCCACTTGTTTTACAGTGTTATTCAGAGGATCTTACCGGAGAGACGGGTGATGTTGGTCTGTGGCCTTTAAATCCCGTTGAAGGAGCATCAAAACTCAATGATGTTTTTCCTAGAGATATAAAGTTTTTTTACACCGCCGATCAAAAGTTTGGGATCGGTATGTTTTTTTTATGTTTTTAAAAGAAGTCTCTTCTGCTCAACAAGGCTGCATTTATTTGATTAAAAATACAACAAAAAAGCAATAATACTGTTAAATATTATGACAATTTAATATAATTGTTTTCTATTTTAATTTATTTTAAAATGTAATTTATTCCTGTGATCAAAGCTGTATTTTCAGCATCATTACTCCAGTCTTCAGTGTCACATGATCCTTCAGAAATCAGGAGAATATGATGATCTGATGCTCAAGAAACATTTATGATTATTATCACAGTTGAAAACAGTTGTGCCGTTTCATATTTCTTTTCAGCATTCTTTGATGAGCAGAAAGTGCAAAAGAACAGCATTTATTTGAAATATAATATTTTGTAACATTATAAATGTCTTTGCTGTAAATTTGCTGTAGCTGATCAATTTAATGCATCCTTAATGAAAAAAAGTATTGATTTATTTTAGAACTGTCTTCAACATTGATAATTATAATAAATGTTTCTTGAGCATCAAATCATATTATCCTGATTTCTGAAGGATCATGTGACACTGAAGACTGGAGTAATGATGCTGAAATACAGCTTTGATCACAGGAATAAATTACATTTTAAATTATATGTCATAATATTTAACAATATTCGTTTTTTTTATCAAATAAATGCAGCCTTGGTGAGCATAAGAGACTTCTTTTAAAAACATTAAAAATCTTTCCAGCTTTAATACAATTTTTATTTTTAAAAAGTTTCAGTTTTAGTTATGGTTCATATAAGCTTCAATTGTTTTGAACGTTAAAATGTTCACTAAAAACAAATTGAATAAGGCCAAGTTGGAATAAAAGACAAATGAATCAAACATCTACATACGCTCATGAGATCTGGAAGACAGCAGATTGGCCAGGCAGCTCGTCTGAGTGGGCGGGGCTATAGATGAGGTCATCGCCGTGGGAACCAATGGGGCTCCTCCAGTCTTGTGTTTGTGCTTGCCCCTGCCGGAAGCCACGCCCACTTGTTGTGGCACAGAGAAGCAGTGAGAGAGGACGCCCGAGGGCTGAGACATGTTTATGGGCTCGTAATTTAAAGACATGCAGGTGGGAGATGGAAACATCTCAGCAACACTGGAGTATCCGTGTCCATGCTGGGTTTCCGATGGGATTGCGCTCATGGCAGAGCCGGTGTGTGTGATAACCGTGGACGTGGTCTCTGACTGGCTGGAGGAATATCTGTGTTTCAGACAGGTTGCCGGGTAAGGATTTTCCTGAGCAATCTCAGCGTTGAACGACGACTGCTGAGTGTACGGGGTCATGCCGGACGAGAGGTTCAGAGAGGGATGGAAGTCACCGATGTATTCTGCTGTGTGACCTTTGAACTTAGGATCTGAGGGTTGAGGACTGGGGTTGAAGGTCATGTCGGGGTTTAGCGTATGGCGAGGATAACTGGGTCCAGAAAGGTTTACAGATGAGGAGGGCTGGGATACGTTTTCAGCTGAGAGAGGAGGCTACAAATGAAAAACAAACAAAAGTTAAATTATTTGACAAAGTTTGTGCCTTATAAATTTGGGGAAATTAATTGATTCACATTTCAAAATCAAAATGTTTCAATAACCTAATTAATTAATTAATAAATACTTACATATTTTATAAATAAAAAATATTTTATATATATTTTAATGTTGAAATGTATACTATGCTTATAACCATGTTAATATAATATAATAAATATAATACAATATAATAATTAGCATGGTTAAAAGAGTGGTACTCATTTCAACATTAAAATCTTAAAAATAAAATACATCAAATTAAAAAATAAAAGATATTTAAAAAATATGTATGTATGTATGTATACAGGTGAAACTTGAAAAATTAGAATATCGTGCAAAAGTTATAATTTTGATGATTATGGCTTACAGCTTATGAAAACCCCAAATTCAAAATCAATAAAAAAAGGACTTTAAATACAGAAATGTCGGCCCTCTGAAAAGTATAATTATGCATTTGTATATAGTTATATATACTAAATATATTAGTTTCACCTTTTAATTTGAATTACTGAAATACATGAACTTTTGCACGATATTCTAATTTTTCGAGTTTCACCTGTACATATACAATATTATTAATCAGTGTTCACAAGAGTCATTTGTAGGTTCATCTCTGTAAATCTCTCCATATTTTTACAATTGTTTTGGTGACATAAGAGGTTTTTCACAAGACCACTAACTAGTGTTTGTAATCTGTGAATCTGTGTGGTACCTGTGTTAGCAGAGATGCCGTGTGTATCATGTGACTGGTGATCGCAGAGGAAGGAGTGGACAGAAACGCCCCGCCGGACGAGCTCTCGAAGAAGCTGCAGTCCGAATAACCCACGTGCTCCGCCGCCTGCCCGCGCAGACTCATGAAAATATCTACAAAGCAATGACAATAAGGTTCATTCGGACATTTTAGGAATCTTCAAATCAGTTCAATTCACATTCATTTATTATTAAACTCGATTGAGGTCCAGTAGGCCGAAAGTAAAAGTTGCATTTCAATTCAATTCACATTTATTTATTATTAAACTCGATTGAGGTCCAATGGGTCGAAAGTAAAAGTTGCATTTCAATTCAATTCACATTTATTTATTATTAAACTCGATTGAGGTCCAGTGGGTCGAAAGTAAAAGTTGCATTTCAATTCAATTCACATTTATTTATTATTAAACTCGATTGAGGTCCAGTGGGTCGAAAGTAAAAGTTGCATTTCAATTCAATTCACATTTATTTATTATTAAACTCGATTGAGGTCCAGTGGGTCGAAAGTAAAAGTTGCATTTCAATTCAATTCACATTTATTTATTATTAAACTCGATT
>CM060620.1:46417466-46462466 GCA_030578275.1 Meda fulgida
GTCTCAGAGATCGACGGATACCCAATGCCCCGGGTGGATGAACTCCTAGACTGTTTGGGAAAGGCCCGGTATATTTCCACTCTGGACCTGACGAAGGGTTATTGGCAGGTACCCCTCTCCGAAAGTGCCAAACCAAAAACCGCCTTCTCAACCCCAACTGGCCACTGGCAATATCGGACCCTTGCCATCGGGCTTTACGGGGCACCGGCCACGTTCCAGAGGCTGATGGACATCGTCCTTCGTCCACACCAGCAGTACGCAGCGGCATACATCGATGATGCAGTCATTCATTCGGAGCGTTGGGAGGACCACCTAGACCAACTGCGGAGGGTGCTGACGGATCTTCGAAGGGTTGGACTCACCGCAAACCCTCGTAAATGTCACCTGGCCCTCTTCGAGGCAAACTACCTGGGCTTCCAGGTTGGACGGGGGCTCATTTAGCCACAGGAGAAAAAGGTGTAGGCCGTCCGCAACGCCCAAAGGCCCGGAACGAAGACCCAGGTTTGGGCTTTCCTGGGTTTAGCAGGACATTATGGCTGCTTCATCCCCAACTTCTCCTCGATAGCCGCCCTAACCAAAAAGACCTAACCAAAAAGTGGCAGCCTGAGCGCGTCGCCTGGAGTTCCGAGGCAGAAGAGGCATTTCAGCAAATCAAAGATGCCCTGACAGAGGAACCGGCCCTGCACACCCCGAATTTCGGCTGCCCCTTCCTGTTGCAGACGGATGCCTCCGAGACAGGGTTGGGAGCCGTCCTGTCCCAAGTCACGGAGGGTGAGGAACATCCTGTTCTATTTATTAGCAGGAAGCTGACAAAAGCCGAGAAGAACTACGCTAGGGTTGAGAAAGAAGCTTTGGCAATAAAGTGGGCAGTCCTGGAGCTGCGGTACTACCTGCTCAGCCGTTCACCCTCCTCACAGACCACGCACCCCTTCAGTGGATGGCCAAGGCCAAGGATACCAACGCCAGAGTGACGCGGTGGTTCCTTGCGCTCCAGGACTTCTGCTTCATCGTCCGCCACCGAGCCGGAGCCTCCAACGCCAATGCAGGGGGACTCTCACGGATTTGGTCAGCCATTTCAGGTCTGTCAGGGGTCACTCCCCACCCAAACCCGGTTTCCCCCTTGTTGCTTCTGTATGTTTCCACCAGGACCAGGACAACACTTGGGGGGGGGGGGGGGGGGGGGGGGGGGGGGGAGTGTGACGAGCGTCCTATGCATTCATCAGTGTTGCCCTTGCAAAGACTCGAAACACCTGTGCTCGCTCATCATGGCTCGCTCGGCCACACCTGTCATCAATTCCCACACAGCCATATAAGAAACATGAGACTGAACAACAGGGAGGAACAGGCCTCTTGAAAGCTGAGAACTAATGTGTCGTCCCTTGTTCTTTTCCAGAAGCCAGCGTGTGACCGTGCTAGACCCATTACGAGCACAGCACCGATTCACCGCACCAAGGAAACCTCGAATAGAGAACACCGCCTCACCTCAAGAAAGCCGCTCTTCACTCTTCACTCTTCAACCTGCACTCTTCCCTTGTTGCACTTGTTAATAAACACACCCTACGGGGTACTTAATCTGAGCTCTCCTTGTCGCGTGATACTTTCGCCCGTCACACCGTTAATAACACGTTTAACTGACAGCCCTAGAAAAAACGCCTACGAAAATTTCGGACTCAGTGTGCAAGGACCTTTAGTGAGTTACATTTTATACGACTTATTTTTTATTGTGTTCTGTGAAGCACCTTGGTCAGCAGTAATGTTGTTTTAAGCTGCTATATAAATAAAAGTGACCTTGACCTTGGGTTAGGGTTAGGGTTAGCCCTACACGCTGATTTCACGCAGCCGTTATTTTGAAAACCGGAAGTGTCGCCTTTAATCACAGGAGAGTCGCAAATGCGATGGTGTATTATTGTGTTTAATGTAGAAATGAGTTATTCTAAAACTGTACATACATTTCTTTCATACTTTAGACTATGTACAGTGAAATTCATTTATAAATAAAAGATTTTTTATATATATAATTCAGAAAGTAAAAAAAGAAGCAGGAACGAACTATATACATATCGTAAATTGGATACTAACATCCAATAGTGTAAATTGCGGCAGCAGCTTCAGGTACCAAGTCCAAGGCATTGTTGTTTATCTTTACTTCCGGGGTTATTCCCACCGGAGCCTCACTTTCCATTTCAAAATGGCGGCTGCGTGAAATCAGCGTATGGTACATTATCCAGTAAAGTGTAGAGTATTCTTAAGATAAATCCATGCATGAATGAGTGAATGATGCTGTTGTGCTAAAGTCAGTGTTGTTTAAGTACTAGAAAGCAATACTTGAGTAAAAGTACAAGTATCGTACTAGAAAAAGACTTTGGTAGAAGTGAAAGTTACCTTTTAGAATATTACTTAAGTAAAAGTCTTAAAGTATCTGATATATACTGTACTTAAGTATCAAAAGTAATTTTCTGATATTTAATGTACTTAAGTATTTGAAGTAAAAGTAAAAAAAGTAAAAAAAAAAAAACTAACCCTTTCTCTGTTTCAGAGGGAGAGACATTTAATGAGCAACTTTAGCTACAAGATTTAAAGGGACACTCCACCCATTTGCATTAAGCTTTCCATTGTTAGAAACCCAGTCATACTATTGAATGGTCGTGCAACACTCATTTTTCCTTGAGACGAGAGAAATCCGCTATTTACCTTTTTCACTTCCTCCTACAATGACGCAAAAATCGTCATTTTACGTCATTGTAGGAGGAAGTGTAAGGGGGGGGGGGGGGGTTCTGTAAAGACTACAAGCACTAGCTCCCACGCTTTTAAACCCGCCCATAGGGGGTTGGACCTAATGCGCTAACAGACCTATCACAGATCAGTGCCAGTGCGTTTGATTTCACCGGAGGAAACTTTTTGAAAATTTGTAAACAGACGAAATCATAGGAGATGTGTTGCTTTACAGCAGACGGCTATGTCAGTGTGTGTTCTCAGTAGCCACTAGCTGCTAATAGAGTCGAGTCAGAAAGAACCTTACCTCCAGGCCAATGCGTTTAGCGCTACTAGCACTGCTAGTTCCAGATGTTCCTGGCTGTTCATCGTCATCATCTGACAAGGTAATTATCGACGGAATTGCGGTTTTCACAAGTGCGGGTCTCTTCAAATGGTGTGTTCACACCGAACGCAAATTTAATTATTTGCGCGAGTGGATTACATACAAAGTCAAGGCAAAGACGCAAATAGACGCATCATTAGCCACTTTTTGCACAAGTCCAAATCTTTGGGTAATCTATGAAAACTTACTCCGTGTATTTTCCTTGTGCTGGCTGAACATGCCGGTACTATGCAAATGCACACCATTTCGAAACAAAAACGAGGAGTAATTCAATAATTAGTTCGCAAAGTAACTCTTCACTAGAAATTGTGTGAAATGATTTCCAGGCGGTAGCGTAGAGGTGGGAGTGGCCTTCATAGCTGAGCATTGCAATGCACTATGGGGATTGTTGTCTACAATCCACAAGCACTAAAAAGTCATTTTCTGCATTTTATCGGCCAAGGAGGACCCAAATCAGAAATTTATGCTACTATTCTACTACATATATCACCCACTTTCAATACATGTTCATGTGTCCACCGGTGGAATTGCCCTTTAAAAGTCACACAACACAAACCATTGTCATTTGACTGTTAAACATTATCTAACTGCAAGTAAGTTAATAAAACAATATTTCCATCAGTGATGCAAATTACTAGGAACTAGATCTAATTTGCATCACTGATGGGAATATAGTTTCATTTTTAAAAACATGTTAACTTAAATGTCACCATATTATCTTGTTTCAATAACATAGAATTATAAACACTCACACTGCCACCCTTACACAACAACACTATTAACTGGTACAACCTGCTGTTGTTTGTGTTTTGTAGCCTGTACTGTACTTGTGTACTTGTTTATCTCCCACTGCATGTACCTTAAGTTAGCTGCTCTACTAAGAAAAAAAAAGCACTGTGACTTAAGTACAGTAACGAAGTATTTGTACTCCGTTACATTACAACACTGGCTAAAGTAAACTCATCCTGTTCAGGGCCGATCACATGATCACACTCCTTCACTACTTCCACTCTTCAGTCATTGACTCTTTCACCTCTAAATGACCCTGTTAATGGTTGAGGAGATCCCCCCCCTTCCATGTAAAGCGCTTTGAGGTCCCAGAAAAAGCGCTATATAAATGTAACGAATTATCATGAGGAACTTATCCAATAGTAGTCTTGAAAACAAAGTAAACAAGTAAACAGTAAATTTGTCACCTATTTATTTTTTTACCATTCTTAAGGATTGTTTGCATTTCTAATTAATAAAAATTCAGTAACACTTTATTTTACAGAGTCCATGTACTTACCATAGCAATAACTATAAATTATGCATAATTACATGCAATTAACCCTCAACCAAATCCTAATCCTACCCTAACCCTATAGTAAGTGCATGAAGTTAATTAATATCACTCAGTACTTAAATATATAATCACACTGGAACAATGACTCCTTAAAATGAAAATAAAATAAAATATTTTAATTAGTTTACTACCCTAAAGGGACATGCTGAGGGAAAATATGAGATGGGATGTGAGAATATGAGTCTAGTGCTAATGTTTTACATTTCTCCAAGAAACGTTGTGTTCGCTTGCAAAAAACAACATTTTATGAGTCAACGCAAAGTTTCTCAGAGGAAACGCAAAAGAATTCAAATATTTTTCCATCACCATGTCCACCACCATGTTCATATTAACCACTGAATTAATATTTCAAATAATTAAAACATTATATTATATGATATATTCAATTATATGAGTCACTATATTCAGTTTAAATTTCTTATTAACATTCAAATTACAGATAAAACGTATTGTTCATAAATATCAATCAATTTACTAATATTGAACAATGATTGAATTGTCTTAATTGAGTGATTATTAAAAATAATTAAAAAGTGTATTATATGATATGATATATACAGTATTATGACAGTATTATATTATAATATATATATATATATATATATATATATATATATATGTATATATATATTTATATTTTTTATTAACAGATGAAACGATTTGTTCATAAATATTAATCAATATATGAATATGAAACAATTTTTTTACATTACATTTACTTGTATATGTTTATGAATATTAATAAATAAATGAAAAATAAATTTATAATATAACTACTATATTATATACAGTATTTAATTTATTTTAATTATATATTCTATTTAATTTATATTTTTCATTAACTTTCAAAAACCATATTGTTCATGAATATTAATACATATATGAATACTGAAAAATTATAGATTTTTTAAAATGATATTAATGGCTATATTTAATTTCAATTATATTTCTTATTAGCATTCTACGACTCCATTTTTCTATTACACTTGTGCGTCTGAGGCACCAGGAGATGAGTGCAAAGCGGCACATGACATCTAAAACAATAAAGTTCGAGTTATAAAGCTGAGCAATGTCAGTATAATAAAGACTGATATATTGTGTTTATTAAACTCACCTGGTATGTCCATCAGGTCATCCAAGCTGGGCTGCAATGGTGTCAAACCAGGCTGGATCATGTCTGCATTACTGGTGTAAACTGAGACGACAAGAGAGAAACGAACTGTAAGAGTGTGTGTGCGTGTGTGTGTGTGTGTGTGTGTGACACTGCTCTGATTGAAGGAGTTTGTGCATTTATTCTCATTAAGTTCCTTGTTTTAGGGTGTGGTGTCCTTCCTGAATGCATTTTATAAACTCATGTGACTAAATTCTCCATCGCTAAAACCTCTCATTTATGAAATCCTAAAAAAAGGCAGGGCAAAAATGATATGCCACTGAAAGATACATATGTTGTGATATTGTTAAATCAGCCAAACATCCTTTCAATAAAAAAGCTTAACACTAAGATACAGTGAAGAACTAAATGAATTTGTTCAGTCAGGGGAACTGTTTGAGATTCACAAAGCTATGGAAGTGTGTTTCCGCCACAGAGTAAAACATTTTAATAGATAACTGCTTTTTATCTTTTTAACTCACAATTGCGAGTTTATATCTCACAATTCTAACTTTATTTCTCATAATTGCGTGATATAAAGTCAAAATTGCGTGATATAAAGTCAGAATTGTGAGATATAAAGTCAGAATTGCAAGATATAAAGTCAAAATTGCGTGATATAAAGTCAGAATTGCGAGATATAAAGTCAGAATTGCGTGATATAAAGTCAGAATTGTGTGATATAAAGTCAGAATTGCGAGATATAAAGTCAGAATTGCGTGATATAAAGTCAGAATTGTGTGATATAAAGTCAGAATTGCGAGATATAAAGTCAGAATTGCGTGATATAAAGTCAGAATTGTGTGATATAAAGTCAGAATTGCGAGATATAAAGTCAGAATTGCGTGATATAAAGTCAGAATTGCGTGATATAAAGTCAGAATTGCGAGATATAAAGTCAGAATTGTGAGATATAAAGTCAGAATTGCGTGTTATAAAGTCAGAATTGCGAATTGCGTGATATAGTCAGAATTGCGTGATATAAAGTCAGAATTGCATGATATAAAGTCAGAATTGCGTGATATAAAGTCAGAATTACGTGATATAAAGTCAGAATTGCGAATTGCGTGATATTAAGTCAGAATTGTGTGATATAAAGTCAGAATTGCGAGATATAAAGTCAGAATTGCGAGATATAAAGTCAGAATTGCGTGATATAGTCAGAATTGCGAGATATAGAGTCAGAATTGTGTGATATAAAGTCAGAATTGCGTGTTATAAAGTCAGAATTGCGTGATATAAAGTCAGAATTGCGTGATATAGTCAGAATTGCGTGATATAAAGTCAGAATTGCGAATTGTGTGATATAAAGTCAGAATTGCGTGATATAAAGTCAGAATTGCGAGATATAAAGTCAGAATTGCGAGATATAAAGTCAGAATTGTGTGTTATAGTCAGAATTGCGTGTTATAAAGTCAGAATTGCGTGATATAAAGTCAGAATTGGGAGATATAAAGTCAGAATTGCGAGATATAAAGTCAGAATTGTGTGATATAAAGTCAGAATTGCGTGATATAAAGTCAGAATTGCGTGATATAAAGTCAGAATTGCGTGTTATAAAATCATAATTGTGTGATATAAAGTCAGAATTGCGCGATATAAAGTCAGAATTGCGTGTTATAAAGTCAGAATTGTGTGTTATAAAGTCAGAATTGCGTGATATAAAGTCAGAATTGTGTGATATAAAGTCAGAATTGCGTGATATAAGGTCAGAATTGTGATATAAAGTCAGATTTGTGTGATATAAAGTCAGAATTGCGAGAAATAAAGTCAGAATTGTGATATAAAGTCAGATTTGTGAGATATAAAGTCAGAATTGCGTGATATAAAGTCAGAATTGCGAGATATAGTCAGAATTGCGAGATATAAAGTCAAAATTGTGAGATATAAAGTCAGAATTGCGTGATATAAAGTCAGAATTGATATAAAGTCAGTACTGCGTGATATAAAGTCAGAATTGATATAAAGTCAGAATTGCGTGATATAAAGTCAGAATTGCGTGATATAGAGTCAGAATTGTGTGATATAAAGTCAGAATTGTGTGTTATAAAGTCAGAATTGTCTGATATAAAGTCAGAATTGCGTGATATAAAGTCAGAACTGCGCGATATAAAGTCAGAATTGTGTGATATAAAGTCAGAATTATGTGATATAAAGTCAGAATTGCGTGATATAAAGTCAGAACTGCGCGATATAAAGTCAGAATTGCGAGATATAAAGTCAGAATTGATATAAAGTCAGAGTTGATATAAAGTCAGAATTGCGAGTTGCGTGATATAAAGTCAGAATTGTGTGTTATAAAGTCAGAATTGATATAAAGTCAGAATTGATGTAAAGTCAGAATTGATGTAAAGTCAGAATTGCGAGTTGCGTGATATAAAGTCAGAATTGTGTGTTATAAAGTCAGAATTGATATAAAGTCAGAATTGATATAAAGTCAGAATTGTGTGTTATAAAGTAAGAATTGTGTGATATAAAGTCAGAATTGCGTGATATAAAGTCCGAATTGCGAATTGCGTGATATAAAGTCAGAATTGCGAGATATAAAGTCAGAATTGCGTGATATAGTCAGAATTGCGTGTTATAGTCAGAATTACGTGTTATAAAGTCAGAATTGCGTGATATAAAGTCAGAATTGCGTGATATAAAGTCAGAATTGCGTGATATAAAGTCAGAATTGTGAGACATAAAGTCAGAATTGCGTGTTATAAAGTCAGAATTGCGTGATATAAAGTCAGAATTGCGTGTTATAAAGTCAGAATTGTGTGTTATAAAGTCAGAATTGATATAAAGTCAGAATTGATATAAAGTCAGAATTGATATAAAGTCAGAATTGTGTGTTATAAAGTAAGAATTGTGTGATATAAAGTCAGAATTGCGTGATATAAAGTCCGAATTGCGAATTGCGTGATATAAAGTCAGAATTGCGAGATATAAAGTCAGAATTGCGTGATATAGTCAGAATTGCGTGTTATAGTCAGAATTACGTGTTATAAAGTCAGATTTGCGTGATATAAAGTCAGAATTGCGAATTGCGTGATATAAAGTCAGAATTGCGAGATATAAAGTCAGAATTGCGTGATATAGTCAGAATTGCGTGTTATAGTCAGAATTACGTGTTATAAAGTCAGAATTGCGTGATATAAAGTCAGAATTGCGTGATATAAAGTCAGAATTGCGAATTGCGTGATATAAAGTCAGAATTGCGAGATATAAAGTCAGAATTGCGTGATATAGTCAGAATTGCGTGTTATAAAGTCAGAATTGCGTGATATAAAGTCAGAATTGCGTGATATAAAGTCAGAATTGCGTGATATAGTCAGAATTACGTGTTATAAAGTCAGAATTGCGTGATATAAAGTCAGAATTGCGTGATATAAAGTCAGAATTGCGTGATATAAAGTCAGAATTGTGAGACATAAAGTCAGAATTGCGTGATATAAAGTCAGAATTGCGTGATATAAAGTCAGAATTGTGAGACAAAGTCAGAATTGCGTGATATAAAGTCAGAATTGCGTGATATAAAGTCAGAATTGCGTGATATAAAGTCAGAATTGTGAGACATAAAGTCAGAATTGCGTGTTATAAAGTCAGAATTGCGTGATATAAAGTCAGAATTGCGTGTTATAAAGTCAGAATTGTGTGTTATAAAGTCAGAATTGATATAAAGTCAGAATTGATATAAAGTCAGAATTGATATAAAGTCAGAATTGTGTGTTATAAAGTAAGAATTGTGTGATATAAAGTCAGAATTGCGTGATATAAAGTCCGAATTGCGAATTGCGTGATATAAAGTCAGAATTGCGAGATATAAAGTCAGAATTGCGTGATATAGTCAGAATTGCGTGTTATAGTCAGAATTACGTGTTATAAAGTCAGATTTGCGTGATATAAAGTCAGAATTGCGAATTGCGTGATATAAAGTCAGAATTGCGAGATATAAAGTCAGAATTGCGTGATATAGTCAGAATTGCGTGTTATAGTCAGAATTACGTGTTATAAAGTCAGAATTGCGTGATATAAAGTCAGAATTGCGTGATATAAAGTCAGAATTGCGAATTGCGTGATATAAAGTCAGAATTGCGAGATATAAAGTCAGAATTGCGTGATATAGTCAGAATTGCGTGTTATAAAGTCAGAATTGCGTGATATAAAGTCAGAATTGCGTGATATAAAGTCAGAATTGCGTGATATAGTCAGAATTACGTGTTATAAAGTCAGAATTGCGTGATATAAAGTCAGAATTGCGTGATATAAAGTCAGAATTGCGTGATATAAAGTCAGAATTGTGAGACATAAAGTCAGAATTGCGTGATATAAAGTCAGAATTGCGTGATATAAAGTCAGAATTGTGAGACAAAGTCAGAATTGCGTGTTATAAAGTCAGAATTGCGTGATATAAAGTCAGAATTGCGTGTTATAAAGTCAGAATTGTGTGATATAAAGTCAGAATTGCGCGATATAAAGTCAGAATTGCGTGTTATAAAGTCAGAATTGTGTTTTATAAAGTCAGAATTGTGTGTTATAGTCAGAATTGTGTGTTATAAAGTCAGAATTGTGTGATATAGTCAGAATTGTGTGTTATAAAGTCAGAATTGTGTGATAAAGTCAGAATTGTGTGATATAAAGTCAGAATTGCGTGATATAGTCAGATTTGCGTGATATAAAGTCAGAACTGATATAAAGTCAGAACTGTGAGATATAAAGTCAGAATTGCGCGATATAAAGTCAGAATTGCGCGATATAAAGTCAGAATTGTGTGTTATAAAGTCAGAATTGTGTGTTATAAAGTCAGAATTGTGTGATATAAAGTCAGAATTGCGTGATATAAAGTCAGATTTGCGTGATATAAAGTCAGAACTGATATAAAGTCAGAACTGATATAAAGTCAGAATTGCGCGATATAAAGTCAGAATTGTGAGATATAAAGTCAGAATTGTGTGATATAAAGTCAGAATTGCGTGATATAAAGTCAGAATTGATATAAAGTCAGAATTGTGAGATATAAAGTCAGAACTGTGTGATAAAGTCAGAATTGATATAAAGTCAGAATTGTGTGATATAAAGTCAGAATTGATATAAAGTCAGAATTGTGTGATATAAAGTCAGAATTGTGAGATATAAAGTCAGAATTGTGTGATATAAAGTCAGAATTGCTTGATATAAAGTCAGAATTGATATAAAGTCAGAATTGTGTGATATAAAGTCAGAATTGATATAAAGTCAGAATTGCATGATATAAAGTCAGAATTGCGTGATATAAAGTCAGAATTGCATGATATAAAGTCAGAATTGCGTGATATAAAGTCAGAATTGTGTGATATAAAGTCAGAATTGCGTGATATAAAGTAAGAATTGATATAAAGTCAGAATTGCGAGATATAAAGTCAGAATTGTGTGATATAAAGTCAGAATTGCGAGATATAAAGTCAGAATTGTGAGATATAAAGTCAGGATTGTGTGATATAAAGTCAGAATTGTGTGTTATAAAGTCAGAATTGATATAAAGTCAGAATTGTGTGATATAAAGTCAGAATTGCGTGATATAAAGTCAGAATTGATATAAAGTCAGAATTGTGTGATATAAAGTCAGAATTGATATAAAGTCAGAATTGCGTGATATAAAGTCAGAATTGCGTGATATAAAGTCAGAATTGTGTGATATAAAGTCAGAATTGATATAAAGTCAGAATTGTGTGATATAAAGTCAGAATTGCGTGATATAAAGTCAGAATTGTGTGATATAAAGTCAGAATTGCGTGATATAAAGTCAGAATTGATATAAAGTCAGAATTGCGAGATATAAAGTCAGAATTGTGTGATATAAAGTCAGAATTGATATAAAGTCAGAATTGTGTGATATAAAGTCAGAATTGATATAAAGTCAGAATTGCGAGATATAAAGTCAGAATTGTGTGATATAAAGTCAGAATTGATATAAAGTCAGAATTGTGTGATATAAAGTCAGAATTGATATAAAGTCAGAATTGCATGATATAAAGTCAGAATTGCGTGATATAAAGTCAGAGTTGCGTGATATAAGTCGCAGTTGTGTGATATAAAGTCAGAATTGTGAGATATAAAGTCAGAATTGCGTGTTATAAAGTCAGAATTGTGAGATATAAAGTCAGGATTGTGTGATATAAAGTCAGAATTGTGAGATATAAAGTCAGAATTGCGTGATATAAAGTCAGAATTGAGATATAAAGTCAGAATTGTGTGATATAAAGTCAGAATTGCGTGATATAAAGTCAGAATTGTGTGATATAAAGTCAGAATTGCGTGATATAAAGTCAGAATTGATATAAAGTCAGAATTGCGAGATATAAAGTCAGAATTGTGTGATATAAAGTCAGAATTGAGATATAAAGTCAGAATTGTGTGTTATAAAGTCAGAGTTGCGTGATATAAGTCGCAGTTGTGTGATATAAAGTCAGAATTGTGAGATATAAAGTCAGAATTGCGTGTTATAAAGTCAGAATTGTGAGATATAAAGTCAGGATTGTGTGTTATAAAGTCAGAATTGTGAGATATAAAGTCAGAATTGTGTGATATAAAGTCAGAGTTGCGTGATATAAGTCGCAGTTGTGTGATATAAAGTCAGAATTGTGAGATATAAAGTCAGAATTGTGTGATATAAAGTCAGAATTGTGAGATATAAAGTCAGGATTGTGTGATATAAAGTCAGAATTGTGTGTTATAAAGTCAGAATTGATATAAAGTCAGAATTGTGTGATATAAAGTCAGAATTGCGTGATATAAAGTCAGAATTGATATAAAGTCAGAATTGTGTGATATTAAGTCAGAATTGATATAAAGTCAGAATTGCATGATATAAAGTCAGAATTGCGTGATATAAAGTCAGAATTGCGTGATATAAAGTCAGAATTGCGTGATATAAAGTCAGAATTGATATAAAGTCAGAATTGTGTGATATAAAGTCAGAATTGCGTGATATAAAGTCAGAATTGATATAAAGTCAGAATTGCGAGATATAAAGTCAGAATTGTGAGATATAAAGTCAGAATTGTGTGATATAAAGTCAGAGTTGCGTGATATAAGTCGCAGTTGTGTGATATAAAGTCAGAATTGTGAGATATAAAGTCAGAATTGTGAGATACAAAGTCAGGATTGTGTGATATAAAGCCAGAATTGTGTGATATAAAGTCAGAATTGCGAGATATAAAGACGCAATTGCGTGTTATTACGTGCAAACTACGTATTTCTTTCGTAAAAAGTCAGATTTGTGAGATAAAAAGTTGCAATTACCTTCTTTATTTTTTATTCTGTGTCGTAAACAAGCGGAAATTCAAAGCTGATATTGCATAAAACCGCTTAAAAATATGTTCATATATTAATAAAAAATGTGGTCATAATTTAATTGAATTACAACTGTACAACTTTCTTTCTCCTGTGGAAAACAAGGCACTGTATCTCTTTATGGACTCACTGTTTTGGCGGTCTCCCATCCAGGGACTGGGTTTCTGGGTCATGGTGAACAGTGTGTCTGAGATGTCCGACAGAAAGCAGTCCAAGTCAAACATGTGCACTTCCTCTGATGCCGTCTCGGGCTCTGGATAAATCTGACTCGTCCATTTCTCCAGTCCTGTTCTGCTGATCGGACTCTGTGGAGAAGAGTTATCTGTATTAGAATATCATGCAAAAATTATAATTTTGATGATTATGGCTTACAGCTTATGAAAACCCCAAATTCAAAATCTCAGAAAATTAGAATATTACATGAAATCAATAAAAAAAGGATTTAAATACAGAAATGTCGGCCCTTTGAAAAGTATAATCATGCATATGTATATAGTTATATATGCTAAATATATTAGTTTCACCTTTTAATTTGAATTGCTGAAATACATAAACTTTTGCACGATATTCTAATTTTTTGAGTTTCACCTGTATATGGAGCTTCTCTCATCTGCATATCATTTGCATATGCACATTCATCCGCGTGATAGCATGTTTAACGGTACAAGACGTTAGTAAATATGAGATACAGATGTGCCGTATTACATTGGTAAAAACCATTTAGTAGCCTATCCTTGCCTTGTTTTTTAATTCAATAAATCAAATTAAATAAAATACATTTCAGAGAAAGTGTTTCTCAATCTTTTCCACTAGCCAAATAGTATTATTAATTGCTTTATATTTTTAATTGAAACAGATATGCCTTATTGTGCATTACTGAACATTATTTGCATGAAAATATTTTTCAGAATATAGTTCTGCTATATTCAAGCAACCCTCGCTGTAGTTAAAACATTAAAACACAGGAAAAGTGTTCAAAAATAGCGCATAATAGTATTAATGCACATTAATTAATTATATGGTAAATAATTATAGAATTAAATATGAATAATTTTGTGTGTGTATATATATATATTTCAACTACTGTACTGGTATCTAAAATGTGTACCTTTGTTGTTTTTGTTTCTTCTTCTTTTTCTGTTCTCTTGTCTTGTATTAATCAATTCCAGTGAAAAAGTGATGATTATTTGATTGATAAAAATGTATAAAGGGCAGGCTTAATAAGCAAAGGCTTCAGGTACGCCTTTTTCAGTTATTATGTATTATGTATTAACTTTATTTGTTATGGAAAAATTGTCTGTATGACCGAAATAAAATCTTAATATGTTATGTAATATTAACAAAAAAACTATAACATCAAGAGAACACGTTCCTCCAGAAACCGGTACCTATAATTAGCAAATGATTAGGATCCAATTCTCCAATCATTTCCGCCACAGAGAACATCACGCCATGCGCTACTTTTGCCCGTTCAACTCAGATATACGTCACAATAGAGAAGAAAAGACGACCACAATTCACATTTCATGCCAACTTCATCCAAAGCCCAACGTTTTACATTTGGATAAAAGATTTGATTTGTTTCCCTTTTAAAGGTCTTGCACTGATAAATCATTCACAATAAAACCATAAACGTGCATTACGAAAGCAAATTGTTGATGTCGACTCTAACACAAATTTCCGAAGCAGTTTCACACTCAGATTTGACATTTTACTCACGGATTTCATTGGAAAACTCCAATCTGCATGTGTTATACACGTCTTGCTGATGTTTCTACTGATGTTCTCATATTTATAATAAAACCCACAATAAGACGTCAGCGTCAATGATTGCGTCTTCTCTGAAAACTGCCTACTTCTGTTTTCCAATTTCTTTTTTCTTACACACAAAGGTGGCAAATTATAGCATTTGTTTGTGAGCAGGATTGATGTGTGTGTACGTGTGTGAGGTCTTAACGACAGCAGTTTAACACAGACGTGTAATAGACAGGAACCCCAGCCCGATCCCATTATGCTTTCATTTCTCAGTCTTTTTTTCCCAGGTTTCTCCGTATCATTGAAGGTCGAGCGGGTCTTTTGTTCTTGACCCAGTTCCCGCTGTCACACACTCACGTGTGGAGGACAAACGCAAACACACTGCCTTCTACTGGCCCGATGACACACTGCACCTCAACACCAGACGCTGCGGGGTAAACTGGGACACGCGTAACACACACGGTTTAAAACTTTCCAAACATGACAACATGACGAAACGTAATGTTTTTACAAGTTGCCATAGCAACACTATATGTGTAAGCCTGGACCACATGCATTGTATGTGGCAAAATTATAGATTTTTATTTTATGCCAAAAATCATTAGGATATTATGTAAAGATCATGTTCCATGAAGATATATTGTAAATGTCCTACCGTAAATATATTAAATGTATTTTTGTGAGTGGATGCAGGAAAAATTGCCAACATAAATGGACAACTTTAAAGGCGATTTTCTTAATATTTAGATTTATTTTGCACCCTCAAATAGTTGTATTTCAGCCAAATATTGTCCTATCCTAAGAATTTTTATTTATTCAGCTTTCAGGTGACATATAAATCTTATTTAAAAAAATAAATGTACCCTTATGACTGGTTTTGAGGTCCAGGGACACATATAGAGAAGAAATTACACCGGAATTTAAAAATCTTTGGAAGATATCACTGAACATTTATTTAACCATAGCAAAAGTACATTTCTTTCTTAAGTTGATTTTTCCATCTCTATTTTTTGTGTTTATGTAAAATTAGACAAATCTGATATTATTTTAATCCTATATCTGTTATTTAACAGTTGAGATAGTTCTTTAATGCTGATCTAAAAGCATTTGGGTTTTAATCCCAGTTGTGCAGATGGGGCATGTTGTCACACTGCGTTACAACGAGCCCCTATTAGAACTATTGCTATTCTATACTTTTATGAATTCTATTGAGCAACCATGAGAAAAAGGTGGATTAAGACTCAGAGTCAATGTTCAGAAATGATTCATTATTATGATATTTTGAACTGTGCTGTATAGCTGTGTTTTGTGGCGTGTCTGTTGTCAAACTCAAAAATGAGTTTGTTTTAAATTATTAAAAAATGCCATTATTTTACATAAAAAAGTGAATAATTGCATTTTATTGAGAAAATATTTAAGTTTGTCTTGTTCAGATAACATTTTAAGCTGTCATGTTGTCACATTTCACTTCCATTTTTCGGGGTAAATCAAGAACAAGTATACACTATTAATGAAACAAAACCACATAATTGTACTAGACACGTGTGAAATTATTGTGGGAATAAATAAATACTCTGAACCACAAGTGAATTTACACAAACTGAGACAGTCAGTCTTAGGTTTTCTAAGCAACAGGCAAACAAATGTTCTCTCAAAAGACGCTTTTATACGAACACTTCTATAACCAATGAGGAACTCCTACAGTTTTATTTCCCGTAATGATAACGGCCTGGAATTCGAACCGTAATGCATGTAGTGACATCGCCGCTCAGGATTGGTCACTTGTCTGTCGCCCGGCTGCCAGTGTCTCTGTGGCTAAGCGTCATCATTAACATTCACATAAAATAGCATTAACAAAAAAATATTTCATTAACATTTTTTAAATGGCACTACTTGTTAGGTTAGGGTTAGAGAACATTCAAAAGTCAAATTAATTTTTCATAATGTTTTTTTTTTTTTAAATATGGATACATTTTTTAGAGCGTTTTAGTTAGCTGGGAAGTAATAAAAATGGTAAAATTGTGATTTTTTTTCAACTCTGTATTTTCAGCATCATTACTCCAGTCTTCAGTGTCACATGATCCTTCAGAAATCAGGATAATATGATGATCTGCTGCTCAAGAAACATTTCTGTTTATTATTATTAGTGTTGAAAACATATTTCAGGATCTGTGATGAATAGAGAGAACGGTTGACATATAAATATTTTGTAACTAATGTCCTTACTGTCACTTTTAATCAATTTAATGCATCTTCACATAATAAAAGTATTCATCTCTTTTACAAAAATCCATCTGACCGAAGACTTTTGAACATTTGTGTACATTGTAAGTACCTCAGTACAGTATATATTATAAATATAACAGCACCATGGCACAGTATTATCTGGAAGCGTCAGCACTTTTATTTGCAAGCGAGGACTAATAAAAACGCATTTAAAAGCAGTGCAGTGGATTCACATCTTGCAGTGTGTGGGTCAGATTTGATTAAACGCTGTTGAAGCTGAATGTGCGTTTCTTTGACGGCCTCGTCTAACAGAAGGAAAGATTAGCACTTCAGTCACTAAAAGCAATTAAATTACTAATTTCTCACCCATATGACGCAAATAAACATGCGCGTTTACTCACAAAGATGTTCTTTTTAGTTTTTCGGCCAGCTGAACGAAGCAAAAACTGAGGGGCGACTATTAATAGAAATGCACTGTGCAAACGTGACCTGCACCGCTAACCTACTAAAGTAAACGCTAGGCTACTCTAGCAGATCAATGATTTACACTAGACCGCCACCACAGCTGCGCTACGGCACACAGATGTGGAGGACACCTTCAAAAAGCTCCCCGATAACAGAAGAAATCACACGTGCGGTTTGTGAGACGGTGTGCGAACCTGCAGAATCCAGAAGGTCATGTGATATCAACCAAATCTCGGATACTTCGCCAGCTCATATTTTTTATTTTGTTTAAGGTCCCATATTGTCAAAACTGAAATTTCCTGGGTTTTTTCATGATAACAGAGGTCTAGGGGCTTTGAAACTACCATATAAGATTCAAAACACACTGCAAAAATGCAGTCCTTACTTAGTATTTTTGTCTTGTTTCCAGTCCAAATATCAAACATTTCTTAAATCAAGATGCATTTACTTGATGAGTAAAAAGATATTAAGTCTGGTTTTCTGGGGAAATAAATAAAAATTGAGTTTTTGCTTAAAACAAGCAAAATTATCTGCCAATGGGGTCAGAAAAATATTATTGTTTCTGTTTGAATGAACATTATTTTTCTAACCCCATTGGCAGATAATTGTTCTTTTTTTAAGGATCAACTCACTTAATTTTGATGTCTGATGACATCAATGACGACATCACTTAATGATGATGATCATCTAGTAAATGCATCTTGAATTAAGAATGTTTAGATATTTGGACTGGAAAGAAGACACAAATACTAAGTAAGAAAAGCATTTTTTGCAGTGCAGTCTGTTTTAAGTTGCATGAAGTAGCTGTGCCTTTAATGAGCTACTGTGACTTCAGTATAAATAAATGTCACCACCCCAACCAATGGTGGGTCACTCAGAAAACCACAGGCCAATCAGAAGAGAGGCTCATGAATATTAAGTAGACAGGCCAAAATCGACCTGTTCTTGGCAGAGCTCCTGAGAAAGGAGCTGTAAAAATATATTGAGATGGTTTTCGGTACTTATACCGCAAATATATATTCTATAAGGACATCAAAACCTAAAATAAAACTTCAGAAAGTTATACAATATGGGACCTTTAATATTTTTTGGTTACTTTATTTTAAGGTGTCATTGTTCCAGTGTGATTATATATTTAAGTACTGAGTAATATTAATTAACTATATGCACTTACTATAGGGTTAGGGTAGGATTAGGATTTGGTTGAGGGTTAATTGCATGTAATTATACATAATTTACTGTTATTACTATGGTAAGTACATGTAACATATGTAACAAAGACATATGTTGGCTTTCATCATCATTTATGTTTGTCTTTCTACAGAAAAACTAGGTTTATTTTAAAACAAATTCGCTAGAAACACAAACATAAATGGTGATGAAAGACGAAATATTAAATGCCACAGATGTATATTGACCGAGTAATCCACTATTTAGTAGAGGAGGATCAAAATGACAATTTTCACCTGAGATTTGGAGGCAATTTACAGGGGTGTAAAAATGACTTTATAAAGATGGCAGCATCATTATTTTATTTTTACACAGAGATTAGTAGGTCTATTAGTAAAATCTGTTGACTTTAGCTATCTTTGTTGCATTATATGCCCACGATGACCATTCAAAAAAAGGCAAAAGGCACTTCTTGTGGTTTTTGCCTCAAGTTTGTAAGCCTGTAACTCAAGAAGTATAAAATATATCTCAATATCCTTTTAGATTCTGGTTCTTAAACTTTCCTATTGGTGTTTTTTATTTTATAGGCCCTCAATGGTTTAATCTCAGAGCTATGGATATGTTAATGTGGCCCCGTGAGTAATTTGTACACATTTCACTTTGCATACAGATGATGCTTGTTTTCTTTTAAAGAGCAATATCTGAAGAACAAATAATGTTGAAACTAGAAATGAAATCCAAAATTGAAAATCTTTGTGATTTTTGCACGACCTGTGACACCAGACGCAACTGCAAAACCAGACTACTTGTCATTTACTGCATGAATACGGTGGGCTAGTTCCTCTGTGATCTTACCTTCTGTAGCATGCACAGCAGATCTTTGTTCTTCTGAAGCTAAAAAATAAAACAAAATAAAAGAAATCAGAAATAGCAGTGCTTTACAATCCTAAGGAGATTACAAATCGTCTTAAAACGATGAATCATATCTTATCTTAGTAATGGGGCAATTTTTAAGATCTGGTTTTTGTTCACTTTGTAAGGGTGACTGACTGGGGTCAGAGATTTTAATGGCCCTTCATGTGAATATTGAACTTTGGCTTCTTGACCTAAAGTTGCTCCTAGAGTTTTGCAACAGAATCCCAACAGAATGGGAAAATGCAGGGTTGTATGACTAGCTCTGGTCTGGATCCTTCAGAAACACCATTGCATTACATATTTTGTATTAAAGTCCCCCTGTGGTGAAGTTTTTAAAATTGTTTATGTGTCTATGTGGTGTTTTTAATATGCTTTAAGACAAAGCGTGTGTAAGTTCATAAGTCGACAGCATTGCTGAGTATTTTCTGCTTAAAACTGCAGTGAACCAAAGACAGTCTCAAAAACACGGTGTGAAATCGCTGGTGTTTCTGACGTCACAAACGACCTTGTAACCAATCAGATCAACGTGTGATCGTCAACCAGTGGATCTCTGAGTGAGTGAGTGGAGGCGGGGCTACTTTGCATATTCATAGAACTGTGCATACTAAATGAGGCAAGGGTGTCGAGTTACATTCAAGATATTTTAAGGCATGCCGGTTTTTTTTTCAAGGATAAAATGTTTAAATATGTCATTTTGCTGATCAAAGATGAGTTTTAAGGGATACAATTATTGACTACTGAGGGACTTTAAAAAAGATAATTTCAGGAAGTAATGGCCACATTTTAGATATCATTTAAACTTTTTGTGAAGATGTCTATAATCATGTCAGTCATTTGGGGATTATTTTATCTTTATGGTGGGATTATTGGGGTGATAAATCGATATATCATCCAGAATGAATAATCACAACCATATTTTGGCCAATTAACAAAAATGTTTGCTTTCTGTTGTCAAATACTTCAGTAAATATAAAGTAAATATTGAATGCTAAATGAATTTTCAGCAATTTTATGGATATCTCACATGCTGTATTATATATTTTGGCATTATATTGGTCATTTTGGTATTTTTTCATTTCATGACTGGACCTTTGATTATAGCATGAAACAGTATACCGTCCAGCACAATATCATACACAATCGACGTCAGTTACTCACTCTTTTCTTATAGTAAATCCTCCATTTGTGATATTCTTTTATCACCACCTCTATCCGTCTCTTCCAGTAGCTTCCCTCCAGAACAATCGCCTGTAAACGGAATAAATAAACGCATTCATAATAACATCTTCTACACTGAAATGCATGTATGGTGTCAGGTCTGTCGTTGAGACTCACCTCGGGTTTGCCGTGGGCATCCGCCTCCGAACCCTCCAGCGGCGTGACAAACCCACACACAGGGTTCTTCCTTTTCTCCACATCTAAAGCAGTTTAACATTATATTTCATTGTTGTAGTTCATTATTCACTTCTATAATTACTGGTCCAGTGGTAACAGCACGTTACTTTTTTGTCAGGGAAGGGAGAAACTTCAAAGCATTCCTAAAAATAAAGGTTCTTTGATGGTTCCATGAAGAACTTTTAACATCCATGGAATCTTTGCATTCTAAAAAAGGTTCTTTAGATTCAAAATAATTATTCTTTGAAGAACTGATCGCTGAAAGGTTATTTTTGGAAGCCAAAACTGTGAAAAAACACCCTTTGGAACCTTTTGTTTTTAAGAGTGTATCAAATTATTATAAGTTAGTATAATTATATAACTAACTATAATATTATTTTTTAATAATTTATAATTTTTAATGTTATCGTTATCGGCACAATAAAAAAAATTTGGCTGATATAATAAAGCTTATAAATAATGTATAATTTGCTTTAGCTGAGACACTTCAGATGCGACTGTTCAACATTATGGTTATGAATTGCTTGAAATATGATTGAAATCACTTCAAAAAAGGAAAATAGAGTTCAGTGCAAGTCTGTCACATCGGTTACACAAAAAATATCATGAGAACATCATTATAATTGTGTGTTTGGGACATGGATTTTAATGGTGAGACTTGTTTTTGGAATCAGGCTCTCAAAAATTATATAAAAATTTGGATTTAGATTTATCGGCCAATATATCAGGTATCAAATATAAAGAATGATCGTATCAGCCAAAAAATTTATATCGGTGCATCCCTATAGTTCTTTAGATTAAAAAAAGATAATTCTTTGAAGAACTGATCGCTGAAATTTTTGGAAGCCAAAACTGTAAAAAAACAAAAAAAAAAAAAACTTTGGAATCTTTTGTTTTTAAGAGTGTATCAAAATATTAAAAAGTTAGGTCTATTTTAGTTGTAAAGCATTTTTCATAAAACAAAATGTTTTTAAGGCAGCTTTACAGAAAAACATGATGATAATGTTTATAATATCTTCATGCCTTATAGATGCATTTAACAGATTAGAGCTGGGCGATAATATAGTTTACATTTTCAGAAGATGAAACTAATCAAGCTGTTGAGATTTGCTATATAGTATACATCGCCCTACGCGAGTGTATATATTAGGGATGCATGATATATCGGCAACTATATCGGTATCGGCCGATATATGTTAATTTTTAATTTTATTAGTATCGTTATTTTTAATGTTAATGTTATTGTAATATATTGTTATAAAAATTTGTATTCAGATGTATCGACCAATATATATATTATCGGCTTTTAAATAAAAAAATATCGGTTATTGGCATCGCCCAAAATGTTCATATCGGTCCATCTCCAGTTTATATGCGGATAAAGCTGAACATACTAATACAGACATACAAAATTATATTTAGCTGGACGATACATAGCTACATAGTAATAGCTAGTTGAGATTTGTTATGTAATATATATCGCTTTATCTGAGCATACTGTATATAATATGCAGAAAAAGTTAGATATAATGTATATATAGAGAGAGCAGTGCAATAATACAGTTTACATTTTGTGATGATATAATCAATCACGCAGCCGAGATTTGCTTTATAGTGAACACATACTGAAAGGATGTTTTACCAGTTTACCAGTTTTGAGAAAAACTTTTACATGAGAGAAATGATGTAAACTGTGAGTAACTAAGTAAATACAGACTAGAAATGAGATTAGGAGACTCACATTGAATGAACCAGGCCCTCCAAATGCCGTTATTCAGACGGATTTTATCCCTCCACAACAACCTCAAACCTTTGAAGGACTTCCACTTTGGAGACACAATCTTCCCACTGAGAAGAAACACAAACATTAATGCAATCAACAACTGTATTAGAACGCTGCACCATAATGCAAGCCTAGTAAATACAAACAACATAAATTAACTGAAATGGCCAATAACATTTTTTTTAATCAACAGTTTATTATAAGTTTCAGAAGTGTCAGAAACATATATTACAGATTCAATTAACTATATATAAAGCGATGTCATGAAATGAACCTGAAGATGGGTCGCTGTAGTGCCCTCGAGAGCCACTGGGGGGCACTCTCTCATTGTGTTATGTTTTCCCCATGGACTCATTATGTTTTATTATGTTCAGCTGTGTTTCATTATTGAGTTCCTGATTTAAACCTATGTTTCTCCTTTGTCCTTTGCGAAGTCTTGTTACACTGTTGTGTACATTTCCGAGCGTTCAATTGTCTAGTCTGTTCCAGTCTGTCTCTGACCCATCGCCTGTGTCTTGGATTCCGTCTCGTCTGCGCATGCCTCTGTCTTATCGCCTGGTTTCTGATCCTGAGTATCGCCTTGTCTCCTGTGCTGTGTTTGCTGTCTGACCCTTGCCTGTCTGAATACCCTCTAATAAACTCACGCTGCGTTTGGATCTAACCGTCTGGTTGTTTTTGTTTATGACAGAACCAGGCTAAAATAAGATAATTATACAAAACAAGTATGCATAATTACACTTTTTTTTAAGACTATGACATATACAGGTGAAAGTCGAAAAATTAGAATATCGTGCAGAAGTTCATGTATTTCAGTAATTCAAATTAAAAGGTGAAACTAATATATTTAGCATATATAACTATATACATATGCATGATTATACTTTTCAGAGGGCGACATTTCTGTATTTAAAATCCTTTTTTTTTTATTGATTTCATGTAATATTCTAATTTTCTGAGATTTTGAATTTGGGGTTTTCATAAGCTGTAAGCCATAATCAAAATCAAATCAAAATTATAACTTTTGCACCATATTCTAATTTTTCGAGTTTCACTTGTAGGTCTTGATGAATTTGCAAAACAATGGTGAAATCTTCCCTTTTCACACCGCTGGCTCTTCATAAACATGTGTTTGCAGAATAATTTCATCAGTCTAATGCAGCGACACAGCTGCCCATTATCTGACGACACATTACACCATTTACTGACGACTCTAGTGCATTTAATCTCGAAAAACAAGAGGCGAGTGAACTAAGAGTGTTGTGTTCCCTCTGTTGCTAAGAGTCCAGTGAGAATGATTGCTAAGATGTGGGATATGGCTTGAAGCCTGTCAGATAAACAACACTGATAGGACGTCATTGAGCTGGAAGAGATAAAATAAAAGATATGTTCCTTCTTCCTGTATCTGCTCTTTCTAGGATACGCCTAAGTGCAGTTGTGTAGTCAAACAACAAGTGCAAAATATTTACTTCCAAAATTTTATTGTCAGACAAACACCTTTGACCTAAACCTAAAAGTTAATACTTCAATAATTAAAAACATGTTCACGGTTCTCTGATGCAGCCTTCCTCAAAGTGGGTGCCGCCAAAAAATTACGTGGGCTAAAAAAAATAAAAAAAATAAAAAAATCTGACATTTCTTATAAATATATTTGAATTTACATAAATACATTCTTCTTCTTTTTAAACATATGAACGTATTAATACAATTGTAAATTCATTTTAGATAAATATATATATATATGTATAAAATTAACCATAAAAATCCGTCTCAGAAGACCGAAGCAAGACACACACACAACTTGACGCAAGTGACGCAACCCATAGCAACGCGTTATAGCAACAACACCTCCGACTGACAGAAACGCAAAAATAAACGTGAATTTAGGCCACTTTAGTTTTGTACACATTTTGTCATGTTAATTATAAGCAAACATTTTTTTTGTTTTACTGTCTACAATATTATCATTGATATATGTTTGAGAAGGGCACTTTTGATTAATTTTGAAATAGGGCAGGGGCTCGAACACCCAAATTATGCAGTGTTTTTCAATTATTATTTACACTGGGGTGCCTTGAGATTTTATGCACTTTTGAAAGGTGCCCTGACTGAAAAAAGTTTGAGAAATGTTGCTCTGATGATTGAACATTGGCATTGTTTAATATCAGGTTAGAGGAGGCACAATTTATCAGTATCGGCTTGTTTATATGTTCATTTTATAATGTTATCGTTGCCGGAACAATACGAAAAAAAGTGTGGCGAAAAATAAAGTATTATTTCCTTCAGCTGAGAAACTTCAGATGCGCACTGTTCAACATGATGGTTTTAAACTGCTGATTTAAATCACTTCTAAACGTAAAATACAGTTCAGGGCAAGTCTGTCATATGGGCTACATAAAATTATCATGAGAACATCATTATAATTGTGTGTTTGGGACATGGATTTTAATGTTTTTTTTGTTTTTGTAATCAGGCTCTCAAAATTCTATATAAAAATTGGGTTTATATTTATTTGGCAATTTATCGATTATCGGCTTTTAAATATAACGAATTATCGGTTATCGGTATCGGCCAAAATGTTCATATCGCCGCATCCTTATTTGCTATATCGTGTATATTGTGGAATGTAAATATATACACTTATCACATCACAGCACTATTGACACTTCAAAGTGACCTGATGAGTGACCTCTGACCTGACGCATGATGAGTGACCTCTGACCCAACACATGATAAGTGACCTCTGACGCGACACATCTGACCCGACGCATGACGAGTGACCTCTGACCTGACGCATGACGAGTGACCTCTGACGCGACACATCTGACCCGACGCATGACGAGTGACCTCTGACCTGACGAGTGACCTCTGACCCGACGCATGACGAGTGACCTCTGACCCGACACATCTGACCCGACGCATGACGAGTGACCTCTGACCTGACGAGTGACCTCTGACCCGACGCATGACGAGTGACCTCTGACCCGACACATCTGACCCGACGCATGACGAGTGACCTCTGACCTGACGAGTGACCTCTGACCCGACGCATGACGAGTGACCTCTGACCCGACACATCTGACCCGACGCATGACGAGTGACCTCTGACCTGACGAGTGACCTCTGAGCCGACGCATGACGAGTGACCTCTAACCCGACGCATGACGAGTGACCTCTGACCTGACGAGTGACCTCTGAGCCGACGCATGACGAGTGACCTCTAACCCGACGCATGACGAGTGACCTCTAACCCGACGCATGACGAGTGACCTCTGACCTGACGAGTGACCTCTGAGTCGACGCATGACGAGTGACCTCTGAGCTGACGCATGACGAGTGACCTCTGACCCGACACATGACGAGTGACCTCTGACCCGACACATGACTAGTGACCTCTGACGCGACACATCTGACCCGTCGCATGACGAGTGACCTCTGACCTGACGAGTGACCTCTGACCCGACGCATGACGAGTGACCTCTGACACGACGCATGACAAGTGACCTCTGACCTGACGCATGACGAGTGACCTCTGACCTGACGAGTGACCTCTGATACGACGCATGACGAGTGACCTCTGACATGACGCATGACAAGTGACCTCTGACCTGACGCATGACGAGTGACCTCTGACCTGACGAGTGACCTCTGACCTGACGCATGACGAGTGTCCTCTAACCTGACATTTTTCATTTTTGGGTGAACTAACCCTTTAACCCTAAATATGATCAATATAGTGACCCTTAACTTAACTTCTGTAGTAAAAATGCAATCAGAGAATATTCACACAGTGTTTTTATGGCGCAATATCTGTATCTCACTGGCCAATAACAACAGTCATAATGCTATTGTCATATGTGGTGATACGAGTAGATGTTTTTGATAGCCTTTCTAAGCTGACATGATTTCTGGTTTCATTTGATGCCAGGTCATTGGCATGTCATAAATCGCAACTGCTGACTTACGGCCAAAGTCATACTGACATTGCATCACAATATTTTACAAACATGTTTCTCCAGGTCTTTTGACAAAGTCTGTCTGGTGCTATCATTAGCATATGGATACAGCAACGAATAATGAATGTTTTAAGTAAAGGCAACACTGCAAAACCTTAAAGATAAGTCTTTAAATGTAGGTAAATCATTTATTACACATCCACAAACTACATTTCCCATAATCCTTTGCCCAGACTAATCAGCCATGATCACATTCACCTGTATGTCTTTACCTTGTTTAGCTCATCTCATATAAGCCTGGTTTTCACATTCATTCCCTGCAAAGTCTTGTTTAGTGTCTTTAGTGCAATTCCGAGCATTCTCTCTGGGTACGTTTACACATGGCCAGCTATTTTCATAAACGGATATTTCACCCTCTCCGTTTTCAAAAATAACATTGTGCACACCTTTTACACGAACCCGTGTATATATGCCGTCAAGAGCATGCCAGACCTGTGGGTGGCAGTGTAACGAGAAGCTCAAGCCCACGTTAGCCAATCAGAATCCAGAAAATAGCAACAACAGCAACGAATCACTTCCTCTTTCTCTTTTGAACAAAGATGGACAAGGGAACAGAGGAAAAGGGTTTGCTCCAACATAAATGCGACTGCGACTCTGAATGCATGCATGATCACCAAAGCCAAATGAAAATGTAAACATAGGTCGCACTTTTGACGCAGGAGCAAGTTCTGTCGCATCTGTGACGTCGGCCGACCTAAAACTCAGCTTTTCTAAGTTTACATGCAAACAAAGTTTTCCAAAATCTCCTCTCTGACCGGAGTTTTTAGGCCACATTTACACATAGCTGGGCATTTAGAGAAACGAATACCCCCCCCCCCCCCCCCCTTGTGCTAACATCGTGCATGCAACCCGCATAAATACGCCGCGAGCGCCATCATAACTATGCCTAACCTATGGGTGGCAGTGTAGAGAAGGATAAAGCCATTACAAGCCAATCAGAATCCTCAGAATCAACAAGAGAGAACCTAAAACCCAGTTTCTCCCAGTTGACACGACAACACATAACCGGCGTTTTCAGAAATCTCCACTTTTGCCTGAGTTTTTAGAAATAATTGTTTTCTGTGATAAAAACAGGGTTTTCGTGTAAATATCTGCGTTTTCCCTTCGTGTAAACGGGGCCGTAGAAAGAATCATTTTCAGAGGTGAATTCTCCGTTTGCGTGTAAATGAAGGACACAAACGATGGGAAATGTCTCTGTTTTTCAAAATAACCATGTACGTGTAAACGAGGTCTTAGTTCTTCCCGTGTTCTTGGTTTTTGATCTTTGCCCGTTTCTTGGATTCCCTTTTTGCTTGTGCCTTTTTGTTTGTTTGTTTGCTTACTTTGTGTTTAGGACCTCTTGCCTGTTATCTGGATTACATCTTTGGAATACCCTTTCAAATAAATACTGCATTTGGATCCTCAACCTTTGTGTTTTAGAGCAGAACGTGACAATACCGACATAAACACTTTACAAATAGGCTCAAAGCTTTTAAAAGGCCAACATGCAAACCTAAAAAAGGTTTAAAGCAGGATTGCCTAAGTAAATGTCTCGATGTACTGTAGTAAATAAGACATTCGAGACTCTGGTCAGAGGTGAGACAGCTAAAAAATACAGTGCTGTCTGAGTGTTGCATCATTGTGGGTGAAGAAAGAAAATCTGTGCATGTTTTGGAGAAAGTGGTGTGTATTCCTCTACCCTCGTTATTCTATAACTCTCACCTCGTTTGTCTTCCAACTCCTATCAAAGTCCAGAGGAGTTTTTTTCTTTACTCAGTCAAGGATTTCACAGCGGTTTCGAAAGCAAGACTGAGTGGTGAAACTTTATTAACTTGCATTATAAATGTAATAATATATTATAAAGACCATTAGTATTACATTCAAAGCTTTTTCATTCGCTCATTTTTATATTAGCATTACATCATTCTTATTCATGACTTGGGCTGATGGTATGACGATATATATAAAATGTCTATCGTTAGAGATTTTGCTATTATTATTTCAGCCAGCATATCAGTATTGGCCGATATATGTTCATTTTTAATGTAACTGTTATCAGCCCGATTAAATTTTTTTGCCAATATCTTAAAGGCGATAAATAATGTATTATTTCCTTCAGCTGAGACACTTCAGATGCGCGCTGTTTACCATGATGGTTTTGAATTACTTGAAATATGATTGAAATCGCTTCAAAAAGGAAAATACAGTTAAGTCTGTCATATAGGCTACATAAAATTAGCATAGAATTAATTATAGAACATTATAATTGTGTGTTTGGGACATGGATTTTAATGGTGAGACTTTGGTTTTTGTAATCCGGCTCTCAAAAATTATAGAAACATTTGGATTTAGATTTATCGGCCAATATATCGGTTATCGGCTTTTAAATATAAAGAATTATCGGTTATCGGTATCGGCCAAAATGTTTATATCGGTGCATCCTTATTTGCTATATCGTGTATATTGCGGAATGTAAATATATACACTTATCACATCACAGCACTATTGACACATCAAAATTATGAAATGCCTGAATGAGAATATAAAGAGTGAAAAATACGGAAAAGTAAAAATTCAAATAGGAAAATACGGTAAAGTATTCAGCGCATTAAGCAGCGAAATAGAACTAAAAAAAACGTTTTTTTCACGTCTTATTGCGCTTGAATGGTCGAATACACACACAATTATGTCAAAAATGCCCATCTATGGAGTATTTATGTAAACACAGCCGGTTATGTCTCAAATGAAAGTACAAAGTTTGGTGTAAACCGGATGTGTATCAGTATAATGGATCAGTGCCTTTGGTCTTAAAGTGACAGTAGCCTAATAAACCTGCTGTGTCATTCATGGTAATCAAACAAACGAGAAAAAAACTTACAGCTCTTGACTGAATAACTTTTTTAGCTTTAATAAGAATACATTTATATTTAATTGATACGGTGAAGACTATGCAATTTTATTACATTTGATTAAGTTTCTGTACTAATTCTAACTACACTAAAAAAATATTGGCTTGTTTCATCCCTTGTTAAATAAACCTGAACCTGAAAAACGTATAATTTAATTCAAATTTGGGTAATATTGTATTTGTCTTATTATGTTTGTAATTTGCTTTTTAAATGAGATCATATAACAAAAAATATTGTGATCGTGATATAAGAATTTGGTCACAACGCCCACCCAAATTCATGACAGTTAAAGTTATGATACTGCAAGCTTGCAATAAATATCACTGAAAGTGGATTATCTAAATAGAATTATGTTTTCATTTACAAATACTTTAACATGTAAACAGTGAGGTGAATGGTCAATTATATTTGTACTTGGTTATGGTTATACACTTATTTAAACATTGCAATGAGGTAGATCAACTGTATAAATAACGTTCTATGAGGTAAAAATTTAAGTTAAATTGAAATTACCTGCAGCTTGGATATTTTGTATCAATAGAAACACTGCCATTTGGTGAATTTCACTAAAAATATCAGTTTTACAGTTATGTAGACAGTGCAGTGAGGTGTAAGTTCATTTTATCTGTAGCCTACTTTTAACTGTTTTATAGTGATGTAAACATTAACATGAGGTGAATTTGTACTTCCACTGTTTATAGTAAAGCAGATATTGCAGTAAGGTAAATTAGAGTTAAATGATAGGTTTGTTTTACCTGTATGCCAGTGTCATGCATTCAAACAGGCGCGTGAGAGTTGGGTCGATGCTCAGTCTTCTGGACCTCAATGGACCGAAACTGTAGGTCTGGCAGTCCGGTTTAGTAACAGTGTCATAACTATCATAATAATTATAAAGAGATGCGCTTCTCCTCCTGACTGAGTCGCTGTGAGGCGAGGACACCATGAAATGCCCGCTGTGGATCACCTGAGTCCGCCGGACTGATCCGAATCCCATTCCTGCGTCCACACTGGGCAAGTGGTCATCCGGATCCGAATCAGACTCCGAATCCGGTCCGATTTGATTGGGTTCTGCAGTTTCTGAGTACTCTGCCTTTGCCATACTGTTATTCTCTGCTGTCACGCTGTTCAAAAGCAGTTCACTGAGAAAAACGCCATCTGAGTGAGGAGGCGCGTGCACGCTCTGCCCCCACAGCAACTTAGTATGCAACAGGTCAAAGATCAAGCATGATACAATGATCAAAACTCACTGATTAAAACGCTGCATTGAGCAGTTTCAAACTATCCGAGGCAGTTTAAACTCGCGCACAATTGTGTAAGAGTTGGTATCTGTTGTGCGGCATCATGTTAGTAGATGCTATTATTAGAGTCTATTTGAGTAGATGCTATAATAAGAGTCTATTTGATCTGTAAATATGTCCTGGTCTAATAGAGGCGCGTGCATGACATGTCGTAATAATAACACCGTAAATACGAGATTCCAACTTGTAAAAAGCATTCACGTCCTCGTGGAGCTCCTAATTTAAATTGTGTAAATCTTCTGAGAGCTCCTACTTGTACCACGTGACCGAGTAATATATTCGAACCCTTTTTTGAGTATTTTAACTGTGCGTCTTTTTTATACACAGCATATCTTGTAAAACAGATCTCTGTGTTTTTATATTTATTTTAAGAAATAATAATTAAAATTAATATATATATATATTTTAAATAAATCATACAGTTTGTCTAAATAGTGTGTTTTTTTTATTTTATACCGGTAAATAAAATATATTTAATGCAAACAAAAGGTCACGTTCTATAACTAATACATTATTACAAAAGGTAAAATAATCATACATTCATAAATAATTAATACATTTATTTAAATAAAAATAAATACAACGAAACATACATTATGTAAAATGTAAATATTTTATCTATATTTATTTCAGTATTATTATATTCATATTTAAATATTAATTATTAATATATATATTTTTTTAAATTAATATATTTTATCTAAAAAAATAACTTCTACAAAATGCATACAAAAATAGAAACAATCTGAATAAAACTTAGTGAAATTGACTTGGGTAAAAATAACTTTAAATTAAATTAACAATAATAACTAACTGTGACTAAATAATTTATAAACCCGCTCGGAGAGATTACGGACTACAAATCCCATGAGCGCTGAAACAACTTCCGGGTATGCGTGACGTCAGCGGAAGGTTAAAAAGTCACTGATTGGCGGCTATCCGCTTGGTTTGTTTGTTTTCTCTGGGGTTGAGTTCTGGAAGTGTTTTAGGTTCAGTCGAAGCATGGACGCGGTTCAGAGACACAGATCCATGTACAAAGGCACGACACCACCATGGAAAGAAACATACAGGAAGGTAAATGTCATGTGTGCTTGCTTCTGTTCTGGAGAATCTCATGAAAGCTTTCAATGGCTATATTACGATCATAAAAGAAGGAAGTACATTATATTTAGCATACAGAGAATAATGAATGTTAAATAAAATGCCTTTTTAGGACAATTACGTTGTGATATTATTTTCATGCCATTTGTAATAAAGTAAAGTTTTTTATGGCGATAAATAATGAATAGTATTTACCAGCCCACAGCCTCAAATCTCTCATAAACGTGTCTAACCGAACCAAAACACTTCCCCAGACCTCAAGGTATTGATATGGATACATTTGTATCTCAAAAGGTAAAATAAAAATAAACCCACAGAAACTGAGAAATATTTAGAATTAGAATGTGCATTTTAGCTTGCATCTAAAACCCCTGTTGTGAAAATCCACTTTTAATGTTGTTTATGTGTCTTTGTGGTGTTTTTAATATGCTTTAAGACGAAGCGTGTGTAAGTTCATAAGTCGACAGCATTGCTGAGTATTTTCTGCTTAAAACTGCAGTGAACCAAAGACAGTCTCAAAAACACGGTGTGAAATCGCTGGTGTTTCTGACGTCACAAACTGCGGGGCTAATTTGCATATTCATAGAACCGTGTGTACTACATGAGCAATGGTGTATAGTTGCATTCAAGCCATTTTAAGGATTGCAGAAAAGGATTTCAAGGAAAAAGCGTTTAAATATGTAAGATGAGTTTTAAGGGATAACATAATTGACTAAGGGGGACTTTAACACCATGAACATTCCCTGAGAAAGGCTTTAAGATGATCATGTAATGTTCTCTGTGTCCCAGCGCTGTGTGGAGCGTCTGAAGAACAGCCGGTCGCGGTTACTGGAGAAGTTCAGACAGATGGGAGAGGATTCGACCGGATCGAGCCGCTCTCTGCTGGTGCAGGAGGTGATGGACGAGGAGTGGAGCGCATTACAGTCGACCAATCACAGGCTCCCGTCACTGTGGAACGGAGACGGCATCAGAGACGTGCGTATCGTTCCCGAGACACGCGAACCCTCGTGCCGTTCACAGCAGACACTGATCAAGGGGTTTTAAACTCCACTAAGGACACATAAAAAAATTATATTTATTACATTTTAATTCAATTTACATTTATTTGTATAGCGCTTTTCACAATACACATCGTTTCACAGTCCACATGACAATTTAGAGCGATCTGTTATCAGAGGCAACTGTATTTCAGAAATGTACATATACAAAATCATAGTTAGCAGAAAATGTGTTAATTTAAGGCAGAAACAATGAGCTCATTGAGGTAATGAATACTTGTTTGTTAACAAATGATTATGGCATTTAGAAAAATGTAGTATTAGAGCATGTTGATTGTACACAGTAGTTCGGTTTAACACAAAATTAATGGAATATTAACATCAAGGATTTTCTTCGCACTCAAATGCAATATAGCTTCCCTTTAAACTCTTAAGTGTGGCATCTCAAGTGTCATTGACCTCTTCCTGATACATATATGCAATAGTTGAAGTTAATCAAATCAAAAAGAGTTTGCATCAACTCAGTATATTGTGAAATCGGAGTTATTCACTGAAAATCTCCTCTGCTCTCAAATCTCATCAGTGCTTTTTAATATTCAAACTTTTTTTTATTGCAAGAAAATTGACGATAGTGCAAACAGTACATCTTTTACAGGATCTTATACACATGAATGTATACATTTGCTTGAAAATGTTTAACATTATTAGTACAAGAAATAAGTTTGGAAATGTAAACTGATATTTCTTTCTAAAAAAAAATACAGTAAAAGATCTAAATAACTGGCTTAAAACCATTATTTTTTGGGTTAAAGTAATAATAACTTGCCTAAGACTTTTGCACACAAATATGAACACTTATTCTAGCACAGTGTAACGATTCCGGCAGACACAAATAAGGGAGGAAAAAATAAGTAAAAAAAAAAAAAAAAAGTTTACAGCACATAAAAGTTGTCGTCATATCTCCTAAAAAAAGTACTTTTTTATTCTTAATAATTATTAGTGATTTGATTAAATGTTCTACTTTGCATAATAACTCTTTAAAAGTAGGTATTTTCTAAAGAAACCTGAAAATAAAATGTTGCCACAAGAATAAGGAAGTTAACCATACATTCGTATGACTTGTTTTGGTTTTCAAAAAGACAAATAACATCCTTAATGTGTAAATTATAGTTCATATTAACTTTACAGAAACAAAAGGAACTCAAATATTCCGGAAAAGTGATAAAACATTACCAGACATGACAAATGTCTTCACTTTTATTTTTTTCCAAATATGCATAAATCCTTTGCATCACAGTATTTGGATTATAAAAGTGCTTTAAAGAGTTTTAAAGTGCACTTCTCTCATTTTACTGGGTATGTGATACTTGCTTCGAGACTGAGGAAGTAAATGTATTATTGCATTCTTTACTTAAAAGCGAAACATAACTGAGATAGTCATTTAGAGCAGTGACGCTTTCATCAAAAACATTCATCCTTTTCGTCACAGAATTAAATTTGAACTTTTTTATATGATAAAATATCATATAAACGGGGTCGAAATTCGAATAGATCGGCAACAAAAGTGATGTTTTATATTAAAGCATTTATCCGTTTCTAGTTTTAATATCTGAATGGTTGGATATTGAAACGTGTGAAGGTGATGTAGGAGCTCCTTCTGTGTGTGCTTTTCCTCAGGTTTACACCGCACAGCAGGAGTTTGACCAGCTTTCAGCGTTTGAGGAAATTCAGCAGGAGCTCATAGCGCAAGGTTTGCTTTTCCTCATCATATATATCATGTATATCAGCTCGAGAAACACCTGGAAGTGTCAGAGAATTCACTAATCGTGACATGATGGAAATGCATTGGTTAAAAGGTGTGGGGAATGTGTTCGATTTCTTAAGATTATTTCAATGTCTCGTTTTTTTATTCAGAAAATAGTACGAACAGATTTGAATCCCTCTTAAAACTAGACTTTATGACGTGTCTACACCAGATGTCGTGTGGGTCACAAGTTTGACCCAGGGTTTTTTACTTTAAAGGTGAAGACCCAACTTCATGCATGTTTTGCAATCTGTCAAACATATTTTATTGGATTGTCTTGGACTTAATACAAGCAGAATGCTCTTTTATGAAGTTACTTCACTTAAGGACATATTTAATTGTATTATTATATATTTTTTATCTTATGTTAATTTAAAAAATCTTGTATAATATGACTTGCATTTTTTTTTATTGCATTTATATATTTGTATTTTTGTAATTGAATTTGTGCCATGAAAATAGCTCTGAATGCTGACATGGCATAAAATAATCTGAATCTATTCAGAAAATATATTAGTGGACATTTTTATAAATGTTTCACCTGGAATAATTTTTGAATTTCTGACAAATATTAAACTGAAAGGTTCTATGTAAATATTATTACTGTTGTAACTATATGTCTGATTTTGTATATTGATTTTTTTTTTTTAAGAAAAATTGATAATTATTGTAAAACAATGTATTGAATTGATAGTAATCATAATTATTTTTTAATTGAAGTACTGTCTTGTATATAGGCATTGCTGCTGATATGGTGTTAAATCGTAAATGTTCTTGTCTGTTGTTCAGAGCTCTTGCTGCTGGAGGAATATAACAGCCGCGTGCGCTACGAAGAGCAGTGTTTAGATGCGGCGCTGGAGGGAATGGAGCAGGGGGGGCGCATCATATGTCCCATATGTCATGTGTAAGTGTTTCCCATAATCAAGCTTTCCTGCTAAACCCGTCTATCTTAAAGGGATAGTTCACCCAAAAATGAAAACTCTGTCAGTAATTACTCTCCTCATGTCGTTCCAGCCCCGTAAGACTGTCGTTCATCTTCAGAACACAAATGAAGATATTTGTGATTAAATCTGAGCGCTGGATCGCTCCTCCATAGGCTTCTGTGGGATTGAAACTTGCCCAGAAAAGTTATTAAAGACATCGTTAAAATAGTCCGAGTCATTATTTTTGTTTGTTTTTGTGAACAAAAAGTATTCTCGTCGCTTGATAAACTTAAGATTGAGCCACTGTAGTCACTCAGACTATTTTAACGATGTCTTTAATAACTTTTCTGGGCAAGATTCAATCCCACAGAAGCCTATGGAGGAGCGATCCAGCGCTCAGATTTCATCACAAATATCTTCATTTGTGTTCTGAAGATGAACGACAGTCTTACGGGGCTGGAACGACATGAGGAGAGTAATTACTGACAGAGTTTTCATTTTTGGGTGAACTATCCCTTTAATAACATATGTAATTGTGTTACTCTGTCTAGGAATAATCTGACGGTGAACAGTCATTTTACATCATGTCCATGTGGCCTTTACGTCAACACGATTGTGAGTACACTTTTAAAAGGGGCTGTGTGTAAGAATTAATCACTTTTTTATTGCCGATGTATGAACAGCTTGTAACAACTAAAAAAACAAGTCCTCCCCAGACTTCATAGTTTGTCTCTGAAAGCCTGTCGACTGATTATGATGTGAAGGACTTGGGAATGTTTTTGGCGGGAAAATCACAGATGTTTAAAACTCTTCTATGATCATCAAAATGACATATTTAAACGTGTTTGTTTTTTTTCGCGTGAAAATAATTTCTTCATGCCTTAAAATAGCTTGAATGTAACTCGACACCCTTGCTTCATTTAGTATACGCGGATTAATGAATATGCTAATTAGCCCCGCCTCCACTCACTCACCAGCTCAGATGACTTGATCCACTGGGGGTCTTTCATATCAGTGTACAAACTGATCAAATAATAGGCTTTAAAGTGACTATGTAAGAATTTATGTATTTATCATTTTTATTGCCAATGTATGAACCGCTTGTAACGAAACTTAAAAACGAGTCCTTCCCAGACTTCCTAGCTGATTTTTATGCTCAGGACTCGGGACGTTTTTGGCGGGAAAATCGCAGATGTGTGTTTTCCACCGAGAGCTTCTCTTCTGTTCAATGACACATGAAACTAATGCTTATACAATGTTCAGGATAATGCTGAAGGAGCCGTTCTGGACTGTAATGTCAATGTGTCGTGCAAAGAAAAGAGATTCATTCAAACTAGTCTCAGTCAGTCTATAGAGTCTATAGTCTCAAATATACTTTATAAGCAAACAGTAAGTGCTGCTGCAGTTCACTTCATGGCCACCGGTGTCGCTAACAAGAGTTTCTCAATTCTAGCATCTACAAGAAAATTCTTTTCTACGGTTAAATTCAATGTGTTAGTTGGCATTTCTTTACACTTTTCACCCAGAAATTGCTAGTTAATTTCACACAAAAAAATTACAAATAAATCTTACACCCTTTTTTTTTTCACTAGTAATATAAGACACTTGGTTTAATAAATCCAGTAACTTTATAATGATGAACTGTGTAATATATATATTTTTTACAGCATTTACTATTCATGTTAGTTCACAGTGCATTTATGTTAACAAATACAACTCGTTTAAAAAAAATTAAAACTGTATTAGCAAATCGTGAATAGTTGCAGTATTGTTCATTGTTGGTTCATGTTAGCCACTAAAGTGTTACCATAAATGCATTGTTGTAGAATATAGAGAATATTTTATGAACTCGACTATTAGCCCAAGTTTACACGTGACCAGTAGAGATTAGTGTACAGTATATCATGTCTCGCAGGGCAGGAACGTTTCATCGGAGGTTCTACAGAGTGTTCTAGAGCGGCGTGTGACGGAGCACATGGAGGACTGTCTTCATAACCCGTCCTTCTCTATGGCCTTTAACACTGACGGATCCCCCAACCTCATGATCAGCTGCGAGGTACTCGTGTCACGGGATCACAGCTGCTGATTAATATCGATTCATGTTCTAATCCTCTGCTTTTCTTCTTCCCAGGTGTGCGACTTTCTGTCCGTCGTCCTGTGAGCCGTTCCTCCGCGCTGCACGGGTGTTTTTAAATGATATTTCTGTGAAATAAAGAATTATTTTGAACCTTTATTTGAGTCGTAATGTTAAAGTACAGAACGGCACATAACTTTTTTTGTAGTTTACACAGAGATAATATCAGCCGCTTAAATGCACTACAGCTGCTGTATATTTAGCCTCAAGTGCTTGTAATAACAGAAACTTTTGTGTTTTGGCCGTTCAAGTTGCACGACAAGGGGTTTCAATTGTTTTATGTGAAAGAGGATCAATTTGGCGTCTATATGCGGAAAAAAGAAAATCTTTTCCAGTTGTAGTACATCGTTGTCATGTAAACCAAGCTGGTCATGAACATGTCAACTCATAAATCAGAAGTAATTATGCAAAAAAAAAAGATTCATGCAATAAAGCATTATTTTTTGCGTTGACAATGTATTTAAATTAAAATATTGCAGTTAAACACTTTAATTTATAAATATGAAGCATATTTGTTGTAATATCTTAGTTGTATTTTGCTACACTTTCAGTAATGAGAATAATCTATTCAGCTGCTTTACATTAATGTGATTTTACTTTATTTTGCATTACATTTCAAAAATAATTTGGCTGAGTTTCACAATGCAGAAACCTTAATATCCTAATAATAGTCTTTATATAGTGAAATAAGAACATGTTTGTGTGAGATTGATCCTGTTATGCATTGCAAGCAAAACATTTCTATTACTTTATTAATGTCTCAGAGGTGAGTCTAATAACTATAACATCTGTCAATGTTTAGTCACAGGAAGTCTCGTCTGTTTCATGCCGATTTCTCCTAATCTAGTCGTCTAATAAACCTGGCACTGAATATTACTAATATTTATGCATTTCTTTTGTAAGTCACTTTTGGATAAAAGCATCTGCTAAATGCATAAATGTAAATGTCACTCTTCAGAAAATCAAATTAACTCTGAACATCTACTTATCTATCCCACAAACACATTGAGAATACTTTTTTTTGTGCCTTTTTTAACACTTGAAAGTAAAGCAAGACAAACGTCTCTATTTCCTCTGTTTTATTTCTCAAGTGTTTAGTTCACATTCTCAACATTTGAACCGGTGTGCACATAACTTGAAAAAAATGATATAAAATTAAATAGAAAACTGTTCTGCCTTCATCTTCAGAAGTATCTCAGAGTTTGGGATAAATGGCGACGCACAGATTATTTGCATTTGACGAAAGCGCTGAGCTCGTCCAGGAACTTGATGTACTCCTGATGCTCCAGCGCCGTGCTCATCTCCATCAGCTCGTCCGCAAACGTGTTGTCCACGCCGCGGTCCGCTAGGAAGTCCATCAGATGATCGTACAGGGCCTGAGGGGTCAGAGGTCACAGGCGTGTGTTTATATGATCAGTCAGTCTATCAAACATTCTCATCTGTGAACTTGCATGGATTATGTTTCTATCTTTCTTGCGCTGAATAATAACTAGCCGTGAACTCGTCCTGTTTTTACATCATAAAGACAATCTTTAGCTGTCGGTAACGGCCTACTAAAGAAACTAGTAAATGGATTGGAATATCTAACTTTGTTTAAAGGTATTGATATTGCATTTTATATTTAATCTGTTGTTTATGAAACAAATGTCAAGTCATCATTTATATAGCACTTTGTTAAAAGTAGATTGTTTCAAAGCAGCTTTACAGAGATAAACAGAATTTAAGGTAACAGATTGTTTTGGCTTTATAGCGGTTCTTGAATAATGTTATTTTCCAGCTAAAGTTAGTTTTGATTGATTCACTTCAGTGTCACAAATTACAAATACAAATCTTACACCATTTTCTTTTCACTAGTAATATTATAGACACTTGGTTTAATAAATCCAGTAACACTTTACAATAATAATGAACTGTTTTTTTTTTTACAGCATTTAATAATCTTATTTAATATTCATGTTAGTTCAGTGCATTAATGTTAACAAATACAACTTGTTCAAAAAATTAAAAATAAGAATCGTGTCAAAACCAGCGATCTAAAAATAGGACGAATTCACAGCTACACACAGGGCTTTCGATACCGATACCTTGACTTCGATACCGGTTCCTGAACGATACCTTTTTCAATACCAATTTTATGAAAATCCTAAAATCCTATTTTAACAATATTACGTTACCTTTTTTTCCAGTTTGTTGACTTTTTTACACTCATATTTGAGTCAGTAAAAAAGCACCAATGCTAAAGTTTTCTATGTTTCCTAATCATTTAACAACATATTCTTTACTTCAATAAACTTACTGTTTCTGCCTTAATGCATTGTTTAACAATGAAAATTAATTGAAATGCATTACACACAGTCACCTCTAACAGATCACTCAAAATTGTAATTTAGACACATGCCTTTTCTGTAAAGCTGCTTTGAAACTATATGTTTTGTGAAAAATGCTATATTTAATTGAATTAAATACTGGGGTGCGTGCGAACTATACGCGCTCAAAGCTTATAAAAAACCCTGCAGAAAGCTTGCCTCAAAGCAGTAGCGAAAGTAGCCTAATGATTATGGATGTGTCGGGAAAAATAGCAAGGATATATTTAAACTTTTTATTAATAAACAAGTGTTTACTGATTGTGTTGTCTGCAAAGATGAATATGGCGATGTTGCCTCGATCATCATAGGCTAGTGAACACGCGCGCGCGCATATGGATTGCATAAGCAAACTATTGATTTCTAATTGTTTCGTTTAAAAGTAGACATTTGAACTTATATTTAAGTCTAAGTGCCTTCTCGTGTCTGTGAGTCAAGTATCCTACACGCTGAGTTTCGGTTCATTTGTGACGCGCTCCATTGCAGTGGAAGACGGATAAACACTCTCAAGTGTTGCCGCAATTATCTTGTCGAAAATATTGCATCGCGTGCTTCTGGCATCGAGTGTGGCACACAGGTAGGTACACTTTATCTTTTCCACATATTTTCTATCTGGGTTGGGACACACACACACACACACACACACACACACACACTACAGCCTCACGTGCGACGAGCCACGTCTCTCTGGGCAACCGCGTAAACTAACGTAGTGTTTCTCCGCCACAGCCAATCATGCTGCATGCTCATTGTTTCAGTGACGTTTACTAGATTAATGCCTTAGGTATCGAAATGTGGTACCGAAAAACAAGACATGTTTCGATACTCGGTAGTACCGAGACAATTCGGTCGGTACCTAAAAAGTATCGAACTCGACACCCAGCCCTAGCTAAACATAATCTTATGTTTGTAAGAGCACAAAATAAAGATGTGTAGCTGTGAATGGGTCTTATTTCTAGATCTATGGTTTTGACACGTTTGTTTCATAAACAGATTAAATATAAAATGCAATATCCATACCTTTGTACAAAGTTAGATATTCCAATCCATTTATTGTCTGTTTCTTTGGTCAAAAACAAACAACAACCAAAAAAAGCTATTTTGTTACACGTTACAAAATCCATTTAATAAGAGTTGGGTTCTGGGAGTAAAAATTTATTTTTAACGAGAACTAATAAACTGTTAAAGTGTACATGTTTTTTTCTGCTACAAACTGAATTTGTGGTGAAAAACTACATTACCCATGATGCTGTACAGAAAATTCCACCAATCAGAATCAAAACAAGCAAAATAACTCCTCCCACTCCCATGAAGCACTGCAATGCATAATCGAATCGCTCTACACTCAAAATACTGACATGTTGTGGGCTATTTATATATATATATATATATATATATATATATATATATATAGAGAGAGAGAGAGAGAGAGAGAGAGAGAGAGAGAGAGAGAGAGAGAGAGCGAGTGATTCATGGGATTGTAGTTTTTGTCCTCACTGAAGCTGTTAAGTACACAGTCTTAAAGTCACAGTGTTCTCGTTTTGCTTCACATTAAAGTTTGCAGTGTTGTGATTCTCCTCGTAGCTGATTGGTTTGGTTCATAACACTTTAACAAAGACTTTTTAAAATCCCTATGGGAAAAATAAAATGGACAGGCACTAATGCACTATTTCATGCACTAAGTTTGTGAATTTGACCACAGAAATACATCATGCGCCCTCTAGTGGTGAGAAAGAAAATGACAGAAATCCAAATTAATTTCATAATTGATGAACTTTGCAACTGTTCTTGAGCTGAATAATGACACTAGAGCTGAGAAACTGCAGATCAAGCTGAAAATAACAGGTAATGTTCTTCGGATATGAAACGAATACAGCGCAGAGAAATGAAGACTCGACTAACCCAGTCCAGAGAGTCGGTGTTGAGCGTGTAACTGGTTTCCTTCCAGTCCGCGACGCCCTCGGGCTGGAAACTGACCTCTCGGATGGAGAAGATGTCGCTCTCCTCCTCGCCCTCACCATGGCTGGTCTGTGCAGACATGACACCCAGTGAGATGAAGGAGAAAACAGAATAGGCCTGCTCGATTATGGGAAAAAATCATAATCATGATAATTCTGATCAGTATTGAAATCACGATTATTTCACATGACTTTGGGAATGTGTTGCATTTATTACAAATACACCTTTCAACAGTTCTTTAAAAAAAAAAAAAAAAATCAAAATTTGAACATTAATTGTACTTTTTGAACTATTAAAATAAATAATATACCTGATAATACTTCAATAAGTATTTTAATAATTCACTTATAATGCGGGAAATTATCCCGCAAACTTTGATTCACTTAGCATGTAGATTGTATGAGTAGCCTAAATTAACTTTCTCTCTCACACACTCTCTCTCTCTCTCTCACACACACTCTCTCTCTCTCTCACGCACGCTCTCTCACACACTCTCTCTCTCTCACACACACTCTCTCTCTCTCACGCACGCTCTCTCTCTCACGCACACACACTCTCTCTCTCTCTCTCACACACACTCTCTCTCACGCACGCTCTCTCTCTCACACACGCTCTCTCTCTCTCTCTCTCTCTCTCTCACACACACACTCTCTATCTCACACACTCTCTCTCACTCTCACACACACTCTCTCTCTCACACTCTCTCTCACTCTCACACACACTCTCTCACTCTCACACACACTCTCTCTCTCTCTCACAATCTCTCTCTCTCTCACACACTCTCTCTCACTCTCACACACACTCTCTCTCTCACACACTCTCTCTCACTCTCACACACACTCTCTCACTCTCACACACACTCTCTCTCTCTCTCACAATCTCTCTCTCACACACACACTCTCTCTCTCTCACACACACACTCTCTCTCTCACACACACACTCTCTCTCTCTCACACACACTCTCTCTCTCTCACACACACTCTCTCTCACACACACTCTCTCTCACACACACACACTCTCTCTCACACACACACTCTCTCTCACACACACACTCTCTCTCACACACACACTCTCTCTCACACACACACTCTCTCTCACACACACACTCTCTCTCACACACACACTCTCTCTCTCACACACACACTCTCTCTCACACACACACTCTCTCTCACACACACACTCTCTCTCACACACACACTCTCTCTCACACACACTCTCTCTCTCTCTCTCACGCACGCTCTCTCTCTCGCACGCGCTCTCTCTCTCTCACGCACGCGCTCTCTCTCTCTCACGCACGCGCTCTCTCTCTCTCACGCACGCGCTCTCTCTCTCTCACGCACGCGCTCTCTCTCTCTCACGCACGCGCTCTCTCTCTCTCACGCACGCGCTCTCTCTCTCTCACGCACGCGCTCTCTCTCTCACGCACGCGCTCTCTCTCGCACGCACGCTCTCTCTCTCTCACGCACGCGCTCTCTCTCTCACGCACGCTCTCTCTCTCTCACACTCTCTCTCTCTCACGCACACTCTCTCTCTCTCTCACGCACGCTCTCTCTCTCTCTCACGCACGCGCTCTCTCTCTCTCACGCACGCGCTCTCTCTCTCTCACGCACACTCTCTCTCTCTCTCACGCACGCGCTCTCTCTCTCTCACGCACGCGCTCTCTCTCTCTCACGCACGCGCTCTCTCTCTCTCACGCACGCGCTCTCTCTCTCTCACGCACGCGCTCTCTCTCTCTCACGCACGCGCTCTCTCTCTCTCACGCACGCGCTCTCTCTCTCTCACGCACGCGCTCTCTCTCTCTCACGCACGCGCTCTCTCTCTCACGCACGCGCTCTCTCTCTCACGCACGCGCTCTCTCTCTCACGCACGCGCTCTCTCTCTCACGCACGCGCTCTCTCTCTCACGCACGCGCTCTCTCTCTCACGCACGCGCTCTCTCTCTCACGCACGCGCTCTCTCTCTCACGCACGCGCTCTCTCTCTCACGCACGCGCTCTCTCTCTCACGCACGCGCTCTCTCTCTCACGCACACGCTCTCTCTCTCACGCACACGCTCTCACTCTCACGCACACACTCTCTCTCACGCACACACTCTCTCTCACACACACACTCTCTCTCACACACACACTCTCTCTCACACACACACTCTCTCTCACACACACACTCTCTCTCACACACACTCTCTCTCACACACACACTCTCTCTCTCTCTCTCTCTCTCTCTCTCACGCGCGCTCTCTCTCTCGCACGCGCTCTCTCTCTCACGCACGCGCTCTCTCTCTCACGCGCTCTCTCACGCACGCGCTCTCTCTCTCACGCACACGCTCTCTCTCTCACGCACACACTCTCTCTCACGCACACACTCTCTCTCTCTCTCACACACACACTCTCTCTCTCTCACACACACTCTCTCTCACACACACACTCTCTCTCACACACACACTCTCTCTCACACACACACTCTCTCTCACACACACACTCTCTCTCACACACACACTCTCTCTCACACACACACTCTCTCTCACACACACACTCTCTCTCACACACACACTCTCTCTCACACACACACTCTCTCTCACACACACACTCTCTCTCACACACACACTCTCTCTCTCACACACACACTCTCTCTCACACACACACTCTCTCTCACACACACTCTCTCTCTCTCTCTCTCACGCACGCTCTCTCTCTCGCACGCGCTCTCTCTCACGCACGCGCTCTCTCTCTCTCACGCACGCGCTCTCTCTCTCTCACGCACGCGCTCTCTCTCTCTCACGCTCGCGCTCTCTCTCTCTCGCACGCGCTCTCTCTCTCACGCACGCGCTCTCTCTCTCACGCACGCGCTCTCTCTCTCACGCACGCGCTCTCTCTCTCACGCACGCGCTCTCTCTCTCACGC
>CM060620.1:46469966-46604966 GCA_030578275.1 Meda fulgida
ACTCTGACTTTTCTTAGAATTCTGACTTTTTTCTCACAACTGCAAGTTTGTTTCTGACTATTTCTCCAGATTTTGTTTATATCTCACAGTCTGACTTTTTTCTCGCAATTGCGAGTTTAAATCTCAGAATTCTGACTTACAATTGCGTAATACAAAGTTACAAACTCACAATTGCATTTCATAAAGTCAGAATTGTGAAATATAAACTCGCAACTGCGCATTGTAAAGTCAAATTCTGGGGGGTAAAATAACTTTCTCAGAACTACGAGTTTTATATAGGCTATCTGACTTTATAACACGCAATTGTGAGTTTATATTACGCAATTCTGAGAAAAGTCAGAATTGTGAGCAAAAAAAAGCAGGAACTGCGTTATAAAAAGTAGCAATAACTTTTTTTTATTTTTAATTCAGAGGAGGAAACAAGCTTCCATAGTTCACAATTAATGTTTATTTAATTAAATAAATGAAAATGAGAAATGTCGCCTTATAGCTGAAATAAGTTTTTAATATTTTATTTCAATTGACATTTATTTAAAGTAACGAACTTGTTTTGTGGTTCAGTTAACCCTTATAATAACCCTGGTACTATATGTCTTGTTTCCAAGACTAACTGACCAATTAAGTTAGTAGTTATATAATAGCTATATAATAGTAAAAGTAACATTTTTAGAGTTAGCCTCTACTGTACCATAGAAACGACCTTTATTAAACCGTGCTATGCTGAAGAGCGTTTACCCTCGGTGTGGAGACTCCCGCAGCCGCAGGACAGTGTCGGCAGGGCCCGCGTCGCAGTGAGGAGCCTCGGCCTGGACCCTGACGACGCGCCGCTGCTGCCGCTCAGGCTCCAGATGGACCGGCTGAAGGTTCTGCTGAGACGCGGCGCGGAGCTGATGGCGGACGCGGGCGACGCGGAGCTCCTGCTGGACAGACGCGCCGCGAGTTGAACCGCGCGACTCACAGACTTCAACATGACTTCGGTTCTTCTCAGAGTTGCTCGCTCGCGCTGCTGACCGCTGATATCACTGATACTCTCACACACACGTGGGGAAGGACACTGTGACCTCAGCACTCTACACCGGAAGTGTTCCCTACAGGAAATGAGTTAAAAGTCCCTCTCGCTGTCAACAACAAACACATGGTTCCAGTAACTACAGGCTACATAACATCATCTAAGAGTTAGATTTTAAGAGTTAGATTTTCTGAATCAGTCATGCAGCTGTGTGGAGTTTGCAGCGAACATGTTCCTAAATACAGATGTCCGGCCTGCAGAATCAGATAGTAAGTCATGTATTCATGTTCGATTGTTTATATCAATAACTTTTGCTTTTTAGATACTAATAATTGTTAAATTACACCTTTCTTTTTTCCATATAGTTGTTCAGTGAGTTGCTTTAAAAGACACAAAGATGATGGTAAGTCCAATATTCTTCTTATAAATATTCACATTTACGTATTTGGCAAATGCTTTTATCTGAAAGACTTGCAGTTCCCTGGGAATGGACTTTTGTACCTAAATTGACTACAGGGGGACTTTTAACTTATGTTGGCAACATGCTATCAACGTGTTAATTCATGCTAGCAATGAGCTAAAACATGCTAATGATGTGCCAATTCAAGCTAGCTACATGTTAAGCCATGTTAGCAACATGTTAAATCGTGTCAGCAACATGCAAGCAAAATGTTAAATAATGCTAACAACGTGATAATCATGCTTAATTATGCCAGCAAAACGCTTAAACATCTATGTGTTAAATAATGTTGTTAGTATTAACATGTTGTTAACGTGCCAACAATCTGTTAAATCATGCTAGCAACAGGTTAAAACATGCTAACAAAATGCTACTCATGCTAGCATCATGTTAGCAATGTGTTAAACATGCTAGTAACATGTTAAATATGCCAGTAACATGTTAACAACATCCTAATTATGATAGCAACATGTTAAAACATGCCAGTAACATTTTTTTTATTTCTTTCTCTGAGTAAAACCGTTTAAATGTAAGGTTTTCAAAGTTATTTTAAACTTTCAGACCTGGCTTTGTCCAGCCAACAATGCCCAACATCAAAGTTTGAATTCAAACTTTACTCATCTAGTTACTGTTAGTTATTTTGTGTCTTATACATAAAAAAAGACAATGTAAGCCTTTATTTCTTTTCGCTCTGATAGATTCATGTCACCCAATTAAAGAATCCGATCCGGCCTCCAGCAGCCGGACTCCAGTGAGAATCGGTGAGTGAGTGATCCACACACACACACACACACACACACACACACACACACACACACACACACACACACACACACACACACACACACACACACACACACACACACACACACGTTCTAGATACCAAAATCAACAGCCATATTACATTTACAACATGATATAAATATACAGTCAAACCAAAATTATTCAGAGTCCAGATTATAATCTTTTTGATTTTTTTACTAGTGTGTGCAGGACACTATAGTTAATTTATGTAAGTGAGGAGAGCAAAATACAGTAAACTGTGACGTATTATACCCAACAATTCTTCATACAGTGACTACCTGTAAAATGTATAAACATTTGGGACCAAAAATGATTCCGACACTTTGAGCTGATCATGTTTTCTTCAGTGTTTTTCTGTAATTGCTAATGCTCTTTTTACACACAGACTGAACAACATGAAGCATTGCTTGGTAATCGTTTGAGCTAAACTGGTATTATCTAATAGTGTAGTTAAATTTAACATCTGACAGATATTCATCATAATTCATGTGTGAGAGTCTAACAGAAGGACGGACAAAACCAGTGAAATATCCACTGATTTAATAACTCTGAGTTCTTGTCATATTTAACTACCATTTTTTGTAGCGAATAAACTGTGATAATGTGAGAAATGTTGAAGCTGTCTAAATAAATGTTGGTTTGACTGTACGTTTGATTTCAGCCGAACAGCCGTGGATTGTTGAGGATCTCCTTGATGAAGACAGTCAGACTGACAAAGTGCCTTTACAGAAACTTAAGCAGCTCGGTATGTAAGGGATAATATTCATCCAGACGGTTTTTATCTCAGATTATTAACTAACACTTACTGACTACTTACTGCTAACAGTAAGTATAACACACCGTTGCCATGAAAAACAGAGCGTTGTCATGGACACGGTGTTCTTTAACGGAATCAATACAATCGTTTTTAAATCAATAAACTCCTTTTTAAATCAATATTTTGTCAAATTATTGATTTATTTGGTAGGTAGCCATGTAATAGCGAGCGAGGCGGTTATAGCGAATACAATCCCTTCAGGCTCATTCAAGACCCCTCCGCTTCGAGGTCATAATAATCATCCTGTCGGGGTTGTATTCGCTATAACGTTAACAACCGCCTCGCTATACATTATGCTTTACATAAACCCCCGACAGGGTGATGAGGAAATATCCAGTGAGACTCAATAAATGTTTAAATCTCTGAGAGCATCAGCTGAAGAGACCCGTTCATCATTAACTAGTTTACTCAGTAGCGCTAGCGGCAAGTTCAAACTAGACGGTATAATACCACTTATTACACAGAATTTCTCCACATAAAAAAATGTGGAGATAAGAGAAATTGATTTCAGATTAAACTGTTTTAAAATCGTACCTGTTTGTATTTTATAATCTAACAGTGTACAAAACAGTAGTCACAAAATGGCAGCGTTTATGAAAGAGAGCGAGTTCACGAAACTGGATGGCATAATTAAATAACTGTACACAAAATATTGATTAGACTCAGTTTTAATATTTAATTTGCCCAGCAAACGCAAAACGTTTTTTCTTTGTGGAAGTTTCTAGCAAGTATAGCGAGCGCTGCTGACTTCAGTGACCCGGATGAGTCTGTTTCTATTTTCAGTGGTTGTTATCTGGGAATAATGGTGTGATTGAACAGTCAGAATCAAGTATTCCACAGATGTTTTTCATTCACACAGGAGATTCAGAGGCGCTGAAGGATCTGTTGAGGAATCCTCATCTCCGACAGCTAATGATGTCGGTGGACTCGGCTGAAAATAAAGCCAATGCCATGAAAGACGCCATGCAGGAGCCGCTGTTCGTGGAGTTTGCGGATCGGTGCTTAAAAATTATTGAACCTACACAAACAGAGAGTGTTGATGACAAATACTGATTTTATTTAACTGTATAAACTATATGAACTGAACATATGGACCAATTCCTAATGAAAAAACAACATGTAACATGTATTTTGAATACAAACAATCAAGAGTAATGAGATATTTAGACATATGTCTGATAAATAAACTCAAATAGCTCTCAACCTTTAGTATTTTGAAATATTTGTTGAATATGTATGTTTTCTCAACATATTACTGAGCATTTGTGTTGTCACGCATGCAATACTGCATCCGGTCATTTATTACACACCATCATGCCTTTTATAAGTAATAAATGTTCATAAAGAAGCCACAAACAGAACATCTGTAATGATTTTTATTTGAATTATCAAAGTTTGGTTGGTTTGTTAAAGCAGTACCTGAGCACAAACAAAAAATACCTGTATTATAGTCATGTTTTGATTAATGCCCTGAGATTATAAATATTAATATTTTTGGTAATAAATGCACATATTTCATAACCAAAAACACCTTTGATTTAAGGAGGAATGTTGTGTTGTGCATACGCAGTCGGTGTGTTAAGTAATCTGACAAAATTAAGAACTACAAATACGTATGCAAATAGTACATTAATTCAGTTTGCTTTGGTAAGAGCATCAACAGTATTTTATCATGTAGTGTTTCATGTCTTACATTGTGCAATGAATAAAAAAAAAGATATCATGCAAAGTGTACAAAACTTGTCTTTATCAATACTATATTCTCCATCATCTCAGTTACTATATTCTATTCTAAATAATAGCATTAACATGTTTTAAAGGTGCTATATGTAGAATTAAGAAACTCTTGTTACTAGTGACACCGGTGGCCGATAAGTGAACTGCAACAGCAGCTTCACACTCAAGATCATGTAACACACTAGAGACTGAACATGATTCAAGACCCTGATATACTCGTTCTCCACTTAAAGGTAAAAAGCAGTTGGAAATACATTTGCAGTGATTTACTGATAACGAATATCCCCACACCGTCCACTGCTGAGAGCGACAATTAGATGAATATATGAATATGTGCTGCTCTTTCCTCTCAATAACACAATAAACACACAACAGAAATGATAAACATCAGTTCAGAAAGCATCTGATCAGAGAGATGTGGAGATGTTGACAGATGAGCTCATTAAAATCACACTGTTATGATAGTTTGATTATAAAGTATATTTGAGACTATAGACTCTATAGATCTGACTGAGACTGTAGTTTGAATGAATCTCTTTTCTTTGCACGACACATTGACATTACAGTCCAGAACGGCTCCTTCAGCATTATCCTGAACATTGTATAAGCATTAGTTTCATGCGTCATTGAACAGAAGAGAAGCTCTCGGTGGAAAACACACATCTGCGATTTTCCCGCCAAAAACATCCAGAGTCCTGAACATAAAAATCAGCTAGGAAGTCTGGGAAGGACTCGTTTTTAAGTTTCGTTACAAGCGGTTCATACATTGGCAATAAAAATGATAAATACATAAATTCTTACATATAGTCACTTTAAAGCCTATTATTTGATCAGTTTGTACACTGATATGAAAGACCCCCAGTGGATCAAGTCATCTGAGCTGGTGAGTGAGTGGAGGCGGGGCTAATTAGCATATTCATTAATCCGCGTATACTAAATGAAGCAAGGGTGTCGAGTTACATTCAAGCTATTTTAAGGCATGAAGAAATTATTTTCACGCGAAAAAAAACAAACACGTTTAAATATGTCATTTTGATGATCATAGAAGAGTTTTAACTTATAAAATTACTGATGACGGGGACTTTAATACAAATCAAATTAAATGCCAGAATTTTGGATACATCAGCAGCACATTATGAATAAATCCTTATCTATAAAATATATCACTTTATATTTACGGTATAAATATCACTTTCAAGCTGTGCAAGAAACATTATTTAAATCATAACAGAAAATGCTAGTATAAAATAAAAGCTCTGTTAAAGTAATAGTTATAAAACGCTCTACAGGACTGATTAAACACGCAGGAGAATTAAAAGGCACTTGTGCTTCATGCTGAGAGTAAATACAACTAAACGTTGAATTGCACTAACAATAAGGCAGCTAAATGTTTAATATCACTTAATGTAGTGTATTTCAAAGATGCACTGATTGCATGAAAGCTTTTAGCAGCATGATGAGAAGATGAGAAGTCCTGTCAGGTTTTCTCCAGCAAGATCTGGTTGAATCCGGTCACCACATCGGCCTTGTGCACTGGGTGCCTGTCGGCGTAGAGAAGTGGAGATCTCTGCAGATGCATCTTAATGGACCCCTGTCAAAATTAAACAGCCAAAGCAATTAAAGCAGGACTTTTAGTTTGTCTTCACTAGTCTTTCCTTTTCCAATGTCCACACTATCCATCCTAAACAGTGTGTGAGATTAGAATAAGTGTGTCCCAAAGCATAGTATGTTGAAAAGAGTATGTTAAAAGTCCCCGGATTATCTACTATTTCCGGTGGATTTTCAAAGTGTGGATCCGTGCTCATTATAACAGCTAATATTACCCATAATCCATTGCACTTTGGAGGAGGAACTACAAACACGAGTAAAAAGTGTTAAAAAACTACAAAACATGGCAGATATTGCGACTGATGTTAAGATGTTGACTAATCAAAGTTTAACCTGATAGAAAAGTATTTATTTAATGTTATCCGTGTTATATTTCATCTGCAATAACACTTTTATAAAGATCCATTTGGCCATTAACTATTAAACGCATCATTATGCATTAATATGAGGAGTCTCCGCATGAAGGATCAGCGTGATTCTGCATTTCTCTCCGATACAGTAGGAAATGAAATGAAATGTGGAGGATTTTAACTGTGACTGATGATTGACAGGTCAGTTTACTGTGTCAGGATGAGAGAGAGCAACCGTTAAAGACACAATTGTATGACGTAGTTTGTTAAAGCTTGTCTACTCTTCTGCTACACACTCAGAAGTATGCACTTTTTCATCACAAAAAGAGTACATACTTTTAGGGCGTAGTATAAGTAGGTGAATTGAGACGCAGCAATGGTGTCTAGTTTTAATGCAATGGTTTTTGATTAGTCGCACCTCTTTCCTTTTAGTTCATTAGCTGGTATATATATATATATATATATATATATATATTGCCCTGAGTTTCCTTTATCTGGTTATGTTATAAGCTGTTATGTCGCTTCTGCTCTTGCTCTTTTGTTCATTAAATAAAATCTGCTGTTTGAAGATCCTCAACTCTTTTTCTTTATGCCTAAAATGTGACAATTTCATAGAACAAGTTCCTTGCATTTATAGTACACAGTTCAGCAAGATAAAAACATTTATGCATCTAAATGTAATAACTTGATCCACCTCTGAGTAAACTTGATATACAAACAAGTGTTATTATTTTGAACTAAAACAATTAAAAATCATTTTGGGTAATGAAGCAAAAATAAAAGAAAAATATTAGATGAAAAACAAACTTATAAATACAATTTCACAAAATGTTTACATCATATAAAACAACATTACAACAACTAAAGCAACAAGACAGGGCAGAAGCAGCAAGAATACAGATAGATTAAAGTCCCCCTGTGGTGAAAATCCAGTTTTAATGTTGTTTATGTGTCTATGTGGTGTTTTTAATATGCTTTAAGACACATCATGTGTAAGTTCATAAGTCGACAGCATTGCTGAGTATTTTCTGCTTAAAACTGCAGTGAACCAAAGACAGTCTCAAAAACACGGTGTGAAATCGCTGGTGTTTCTGACGTCACAAACGACCTTGTAACCAATCAGATCAACGTGTGCTCGTCAACCAGTGGATCTCTGAGTGAGGGAGTGAGTGGAGGCGGGGCTCATTTGCATATTCATAGAACCACGAATACTAAATGAGGCAAGGGTGTCGAGTTACATTCAAGATATTTTAAGGCATGAATATTTTTTTTAAGGAAAAAAACGTCATTTTGGTGATCAAAGAGTTTTAAGGGATAAAATGATTGACTACAGGGGAACTTTTGTGTAGTATTTATTTTCTGTAGTAATCGCCAGCATAGACATGAGCTTCAGCTTAAGTCTTTGGTTTGCTGCAGTTTTAAGGAGAAAATACTCACCAATGGTTTTAACTTATTAATTTACACACGCTTTGTCTTAAAGCATATTAAAAATACCACATAGACACATAAACAACATTAAAAGCTGGATTTTCACCACAGGGGGACTTTAATCTGCATTTATACAGGAATCATTTATAGCCACTCAAAGCATCTACCCTCATATATAAACATAGTATATTGGAAATGTCTCTTACCCGTGGCTGAGCTCTGATAGACGCCACACCCTGTTCAAACTGGTTGGTCTCTACTTTGTATTCACCGTGTCCGAATGGGATCTTCAGACAGGCCATCATGGACATGATCCGCTGGAAACCAGTGGCCGTCAGAGACACAGTGATGGTGGGAGCAGAAGCAATCGCCAGCCCGATCGGCCAGCCTCGGACCATGACGGGCTCCTGGATGCTGTCGAGTTGCACTGACCCTCTTTCCCTCAGCAGAGGATCCAGCTTCGGCAACACACATGATTCTTCCTCCATAAAATCCTCAGCATCATCCAGCTCTGCCTCAGCTAACGCATCCATCCACGCCTATCAATAAGGAACGCAGAAACGTAAGAAAACAGCACAAAACTCACATGATTCAAGGAACATTTAGTTTGCATACTTTATTTTACGGCTGCACAATACAGGTGAAACTCGAAAAAATTGAATATCGTGGAAAAGTTATATTTTGATGATGAGTTTCACTTGTATATTGAAATTATCGAAATATCGCAAATGTATAAATCGCGATATGTATATCGCAACGACTTGCAATAACGGGTCATGAACAAAAGACAGAAAATCTCTCGCTGCTCTTGGCTGAATAACTTTTGTAGCTTTAATAAGAATCAGTATATATTTAATTCATACAAACAAACAAAAACATGTTATATTTTTACATTTGATTATTCAGTTTCTGTTGTTAAATGACACTAATGTAGGATAACCTGAAACTGTGGTTTACGCTACAGTAAAACACTGATAACTTTCAGATGTTTTCTAGTCACAAAAAGAATATCAAACACGCATGTAGGTTATATAATTTTAAATCTATTTTAAAGATAATTTAAGTTTATTTTACACACTTTAAGCATTATCGTATCGCACATCGCATTATTTAATGAGTTATCACATATTGCTTTTTTCTTCAATATCGTGCAGCCCTACTTTATTTGCCAAAAAAAGAAAAATTATTTTTAATGTTTTCCTTCTGAAATGATTAATCGCGATTAATCGCATTCAATATAAAAGTGTTTTACATAATATGTGTGCGTACTGTGATTAATCATTTTGTATATATAAACACACATGCTATTTAAGAAATATTTGCATATATATATACTGTATAAATAGATATATTATATTATATATATTTTATATATTTAATAAAAAAAAATCTTAAATATATACATGCATGTGTGTGTATTTACATAAACAAAATAATTATAGACAGCGCACATGTAAACAAACTTTCATTTTGGATGCGATTAATGACAATTAATACTTTCACAGCCCTCTGCGCATTTATAAGATCTGCAAAGTCCAGATATTACTTATTAGAGGAGCTGCAATATGTGAAAAATAATGTTTTCTGAACATTTTAAGCTTGTTATCATATTCTATTGCATCCAATAAACAAAATAATGAACTTTTAAAATAGCATAATATAACCCCTTTAAATTATGAAACATTGAATCCAGAAGAATTCATTAAAACACACACATTTTTTTGGAAAAGTCTGCACAATACATTAAATTCCCAATGGATAAAATCAAGTCCTGCCAAACAGTTATTAATCAAATAAAACACCAGCACAATGCTTACTCTCCAGCGCCTCCATTTGGTTTGGATGACCGTTGCAGCTTTGTGCCATTTCTTAATTTCACTTCTGACCCGCCAGGATCTCAAACCTATGATAAAGAGACATAAAGGGAGTTAGAAACACTGTATAATACTATACGAATACTGGATAGAGCCATTTGTCCTATGGGTTGAACGACTTCAGATTTTATTAAGTCGACATTTATGTGAACAAAGTCGAGTCGACGTCGACTAGTCGCTGATGGCGTCATTAAAGGGCTGGTTGATTATGATTTCACTTTTTTAACTTTAGTTAGTGTGTAATGTTGCTGTTTGAGCATAAACAACATCTGCAAAGTTACGACGCTCAAAGTTCAAAGCAATGGGAGATATTTTCTTTTATAGAAATGGCTTTTTAAGGACTACAACAAACGGCTGGTAGGGACTACAGGACATTCCTCCCGGGTTAGTGACATCACAAACCCTAACATGTACATAAACCCCGCCCCCGGAACACGATTTATAGATTATCATGACAGAATATGCTACACATAAGCTACATAAATTCATCAACTAACGATTCAGAAATGTTGTCTACATGTTGTCACTTCTTCTTGAGTCTCTCCATCTTTGTCTGACTCCGGTTTGAACATAAAAAGCTAAAAGTTTTTTACATTTTCAGGACACAAGCTGTTGTAGCTCCGCCCCCTGTGCCGGGAGCAGCAGCTCATTTGCATGTAAAGGGACAGATGGTGCGTTTTTGCTCACCCACTCTGGGGACATCAGGGAACTTATTTTACATCTTGTGAAAAGGGCATTAAACCACTCCTTTAATGAACAAATAAGCTTGAACCTCAAGCTATTTATTTTCAAGGAAGTATCGTGTCTATTAACGGGTAAAGCGATAGCTAGTCAGCTTGAGATCCTTGCTATCTAAACTGGTTGTATCTCGTTAGCCTAGTACTGAATGTTTTATGAGCATTAGGATAACCATATTCATCCGCAGAGCCGAAGCACAACAATGTTATACTGCAAAATGCATGCAGTAAACGCTAGAGGGTCTAAAGTTATATAGTGTACCTTTAAAATTTAATTACATTAGTATTAAATCATAAAACAGAGAATCCAGACAACACAATGTACATCATTTTGTAAGGCCCTATTGTTGTTTTAGAAACATTTATAAATTAATAAAAGTATTATGAATTCATTACTGATTATGGGACAGACTTTTATTTCCAGGGATTATACTGTGACTCCGTTATCTTTTGGCTTTACTGATCTCAGTGAGCTCAGGTGAGCTGAATCTGTTCTGGGTTTAAGGGATAATCAGGAGGAAGGTGATCAGGTGTCAGTGTCTAGACACACAGCAGATGTCTACTTCTTTAGCCTTCTTTACACCTACACACAAACACTCACCTATATACAGTATACACACAAGGTAAAACAATAAATATATGTATATTTAACTCCATTTAGGACTGAATAGAGAGTACAATACAAGTCAATAATAGGCCGTTATTTAGATCCTAAAGAATTGTTTTTCTGATCCTCTTAACAAGTACCTGATCTTTTCAAGGCAAAGACAAGACATTATATCTTTAGTAGTATTTCTCTGCATGCTAACAAGGAAATATTAATTTTTTTTATCTGTACACCACTCAAATAAGAACAAAAAACCTGGATTTTTTTCCATTTTTAAAATCACATTCGTAATTTTTATCAGAAAAATACCAAATTAAAATAACAGATAGGAGCCCTGTTGATCGATATTCAAAATTTTTCACCTGTATGTACTATGTAAAAGTATTCATTACCTCAATGAGCTCATTGTTTCTGCCTTTAATTATTACATTGTTTAAATTAATAAACTTTTTAGCTAACTGGTATTTTGTATATGTACATTTATGCCATTTTCTGTAAAGCTGCTTTGAAGCGATGTGTATTGTGAAAAGCGCTATACAAATAAATGTGAAATTTGATTAAAAATCAAGAAGGTTTTTAAAAATTTTGGTGAGGTACCAAAAAATTTCAACCCCCATCTGTTATACAACCAGTTTCCCTGTAATCCCAGAAAAAGATGGTAAATGCTAACCTGCTTGTATGCGAGTGGCAGCGCGTGTCCTGAGATTGCGCTGATGTTGCTGATACCTGCGCCAGCAACACTGGATACAGAACGCTTTCTGTGAGCGCACCCAGTTCCTGTGATCCTCCAGCATCTCCAACTGCACAACACATGATTAATTAATTACTGACACCAAAATAAAAGGTTCCCACAACTTGGTTAACTTCAAATTCAAGGACCTTTCAAGGACTTTCCAGGTCCAATACCCTCAAATTCAAGGTCAGCGCCATATTAGGACTTTGGCGGCTTCACTTTCCACCAATGGAAGAGAGTGAAGGGGCGTCGTCCATCTTTTTTCACAGTCGGTGTGTTAGTTTATATGTTTGCATAGTTTAGTTAATCTATATGTTTGCATAGTTTTACACAACTATGCAAAAAAGCTTTTTTTGCATTTATTTTTGGCCATATGACAGGGATCTGATATTCTATTTGTCGTATTTCTGTTTTGCATAAAACTGAAGAATATTCGGTACATCCTATAGTGTATTTTAAAATGTTCTAATATTAACTTTTGCATTTATTTTATTATTGCAATGCTTTTTTCCATAAAAAAAATGCATTTTGCTAAATATATGCACCATATTACATATTCATTATAATGTTTAATGTTCTTCAATATTTAATGCATGTTTGAATAAATAAATTTCGCAAGTTTTTATGACAGCCACCATTTAAATGTTTATATGTCATATAACTTTCTTATAAATTTATAAAAAATAAATTGAAGTGTAATTTAAGTGTTTGTATAGCTACAAATACCATCAACATTATAGAAGGCTAATGAAGCCTATAGGCTACAACTGACTCCCATAGTTTACAGCATTAGTTAAGAGATTTGTTTTCCTTGAGAAAAATTGCCATGTATTTGTACCTGATATCCAAAATAATCAATATGGAATCGAATCGGAATCGAATTGCAAGCTTGTGAATCGAAATCGAATCGATTTGTGAAATTTGTGTCAATACCCAGCCCTACCAAAAAATTCAGTGAACTTTCAACATTTTGCAAATCATGTTACAATCATAAGTCATCAGAGTGCATGCTTTACCAGGGACTGTGTAAGAAAGACTTTGGTCCTCCCACAATGCACCATGATGTTGTTGTCATCAAGGCTGACGGTGGAGTTCGGGACGTGTCTCTTGAGGACCACATTGACCACATCCTTTACAGCAGATCCCAGAACAGCCTGATCAATTATCTCCGGGCCTGTGGGCGAGAGCTGAGTTTTAGAAATACACATTTATGATACTTCTATTGTGTTTTAAAGTCCCCTTGCAGTCAATCATTTTATCCCTTAAAACTCATCTTTTATAATCAAAATTACATAAAAATGCTTTTTTCCTGGGAAAATAATTTCTTCATGCCTTAAATTAGCTTGAATACTTGAATGTAAATTAATCTGACTGATGAATTTGCACATGGTTCGTCTTGAAGCATATTAACAACATATATAAACAACATTAAACACGTTTTTTTTTTAGGCAAGACACTACTTTTTTTCATTAACTAGATGATTTTGGCCTATTTTTCTTCCATAACACGTCTTCTTTCAGACTAGAGGGAAAAAAAACATTCAAAATACACATTTAAGTGATTATTTTATTACACTTTATCTATTTGTATCAGTAGATTTCAATCAGTCAGAAAACTCCACTTTCTGCAGCACTAACATACAAAACAATTTAAAATTGTAATTCTATTCATAAGGTCTTTACAGAGGTTTTTGTTTTATTTAAATCACCTGATTTATACAACAATTTTTTTTAAATCCATCTGTTGACAGTATTTCCTGATTTATGGGCTGATAAAAAGAGAGAGATCCAAAATCCCCTGTGTAAAAACGCTGTAATAATGTCAACAAAATTAAATAAACTGGGGAAGTACAGTGATTTCTAATATTTCTACTTGTAGTATCTTGCTTTCATGCAACTAAATTCAAGCTCTTTAGTGTCACCATATTGATATTGACCATATTAATTAATCATAATTAGCTAAAAGCTTGTTTTGACTCTTGGTGGCGTGAGGTATTAGAGCAAACGTTCAGTCTCGTTCCCATAAATCACCTTCCTGCACACTTTACTTCCAATCCTGACCCAACACACCTGTAATTTTCAAAATACCTTGCTTAATTGGTTTAGCTCTGTTTGAATAGAACTGGATCTTCAGGAGCAGGATTGAGCACACTTGATTTATCTGAGACTTTGTACTGTTCTTTAACCAACTAATGTGCTAATTCATGCAGGATGAGCTAGAACAAGTCTGTACCACATCCCACAAGCAGTGATATGAAACCACATAAATTCAGCCACAAAGACCTATTTATTTCTATACAAGACTTACACCAAGATTTAAACTCAACATACTTAAGAGGGAGATAGTTATTATTATTAGATTAAGAAGAAAAGGCAAGCAAGTGCACAACTGCATGCAAAATATCCACTAGATAAGCATGCAGTAATTCACCTTAAGAATTCAGAATCACGTTATTTTAAGCACTGCGTTCATAGAACAAGACAGGAAGAAATAAGAGGAGGATACTGAAAGAAAAAAGACAAGAATCAGGAATTAGGCCGTGTGTCCATCAAAGCGTTTTTCACGCGGCTGGCGTATTTTTCCAAATGTTTTCAATGGGAGCGCCGCGTTTTTTTCACGCTGAAGTGCCCGCCATTTTTTACTGGTCGCTGAGAGTTAAAGAATGTTCAACTTTGGGTAAAACGCAGCGCTCATCACTGTCACTTTTTACCCAGCCGTCCAATCACAGTGGAGGAGGGGCGGGACTAATACCACACCGACCAATCGCCACATTCTGCTTGTACAACGTTAACAGATGAAACAAGCATAATAAAGGAACAAAATAATTTAAAACAAGAGCCAGAGAAAATACGTTACATTGTATTGACATTTTAATCTAGAATCAACACAGAAACAAAATATGTGTGAAATGAGATACTAGGGGTGTCACGATTCTCCAATCCTCGATTCGATTACATTTTCAATTCTAAGGTCACAGTTCGATTCGATTCTCGATATATACACTTTTTTTTTTTTAAAGCCGAAACCGGCCAATCAGGATGCTCTCTGTCTTACATGCGCTTCATGAGGCACACACGCAGGGTCTCTCGCTCTCTCCCTCTCTGCCGTGCGCGCGCTATACGGTTAGGAGCAGTTTTTTCTGTCTCGCATGCGCGCTCTTGCTCACTCACTCGAGATTCAAGGAGATTTGAGCTAATTTGCGGGCATCAGGGAGCCGCTATCAATATGCGGGAACTTCCGCGAGGCTTGGGATGTCTGCAAACTGTGTGTTTTTTGAAGCGCGAGCGTTGTCAACATAACTCACTGGAAATCCAAAAAACATCCACACCTGCAACTTCAATGAAAGAGGAGGGGGTTCAAGTTCTGTCGATGGTCTCCTGCATCTGCTATCTTTTGAGTGGCTGTAGCTAAGTTAGAGGAGTTTGACCATAGACTCGCAGCACTTCAACACGCTGTTTTTTTCCGCTTGGCATGCCGACCAGACGATTTCATTTTTTAATTCGAAGTTCGAGATTGTGAATTAATTTCGGTCGATTTCGATTTTCGTGACACCCTTATGAGATACTACCCAGCAAGCAATAGCCGTCATTTCACCGTCTCGGTTAACTATAGACACGATATAGTCCGGCTATGAGTAATACACTTCTAGCCAAAATAACCTTGAATTTGGTTACATGTCGTTTTTGACAAAATAACTTGTGAGATGTATGATATTCCATCATGAAGGCAAAGTAAACAGTGATTACAAGTTGTTTGGTTTCATTTCTTTACTCATTTCATTTTGTTATCTAATTGATGACTAGTCTCTTCTTGGGCGATAGTTTAAACGTCTATCGCATTTTCACTGACAGGTCAAATTTTGTTTTAGCCAAGACGTCTGGGCTGTGTTTGGACGGCTATTAGACGTCTTTTAAGCGCAAAATTGTTTGCTGGGTAGTAACACTTTCGCGAGTTTTCCTTATCAAAGCGTCTCAACTGAAAACATGCTTTGATGGACACGCGGCCTTAACGAAGAGAACAAGAAAGCAGACGGTACTTTGTGTCCACTTAGTGTTGCACGTACTGTTCTCTCGATTCATTTGCGCTGCTAGTCTGTTGTTTGTGCTCAGCCCGTATCTCTGGAGGAAACTGCAATACGGGATCCTGCACAAATAATACAAAATAAATGTGATGATTCTGAAAGGAATTCACTAAACTTGAGCTGATATGAGATAAACTAACTCTGGGAAGTAGTCTTCCCTTTTAACCCTTCTGCGACCTTATGCACCTTTTTGTCTTTTTCAGGTTTGTTTTTTTTTTGATAATTTTTCCTGTGTTAATGCCAACTGTATTTATTTTGGCACAGGTGTGTATTTTTATTTGAATTTTAATATTTCACCCGTTCCCTTTAATAAATCTATTTTACACTAGTAACACAAAATAGTTACACTCAGGACCTTAAGAACAAAAATGTCCCCATTGAAACCCATTACATTTTTAATCCCTGGACTATTTAACTATAAAATTATGCAATCTTTGTTAAGAGGCTTTCATTATGTTGACAAGGCTTTTGACTATTTTTTTACCAGATGGCGCCATTTTCTAAGGTTTGGCCTATAAAACAAATGCTCACTTTATTCCTGTTTCTGCTTCTGCATATTATAGAGCCAATTTGATCAATTATGCAGCTATAATTGTGTGTGTGTGTGTGTGTGCGTGTTGATATGGATGTCAGAGTGTGGTTTGTATGTGTATAAATAAAAAAAATTGTGTGTGTGTGTAATATTTGACAGAAAAACTCAACTGCAAATCACAAATCCAACCACTGTGTACCAATGGAGTTTTGCTGGGATCTAATGGGGAAAATTAGACTGAAAACTAACTTTTTGAGATATCAAATTTGCTAAACTTGTTTAGATTCAAGGCTTTTATTTTTTTTAGCAGTTTAACATGTTTTATAAAATATATATTTTATATAAAAAAAAAATCATAAATCACTTTTATTAACTTAAACCTCTATAACGTCTTTTTGGTTTCACTTTATAAACTTGTTTTACTTCAACAATAATCTGCCAAGGGTCTTCCTCAAAATGAGTCTGTGCTCTCAAGCCTCACATTTTTATGACAGTTTTTTGACAGAGAATTATATTTTGTCCTCAATTAACCTATGTGTAACTTTTTTTAATTGACGCACAAGGGTTAAACACTTGTATGATGTGTGGAGATTATTTGGTAAGAGACGTGTGGATTATGTAGCTTTACCTGATGGGAAATCCTGCTGCACTGATGTTTATGGTCTCCACTATCCCACAGGCCTCAAGCTGAGCGATGACCTGAACACAAACCAAACCAAGACTCACTAATCAGTCCATGAACTATAAATGTATTTAACCTGAAACTCAAAGGGATCCTATGTGAACAGACAGAAATGCATATGTTTTTCATATGCACCTCTTCCTTTTTGAAGGTGAGCGGTCTGCAGTCAGGGTTGGGTTTGATGCAGCGCGTGTAGTGCGGGGTGGTGCTGTGCAAAATCCTCATCAGACTTTCAAGTGAGTTCTGCATATTCACAGAAAAACAAACAAATTAAGCACAGACGCATGTAAATGTAAAAAATAATCTGAATTGAACCAAGACATGACCTGAACATCCTCTATTACCGTCTGATTGTAGTTGAATAGCATATAAAAGTCTGAAGGAGCCCAAATAATCCACTTAATTTAGTGGACAGCGTTACATACAAGGACAACTGTGAAGGCCTGCCTATGTCAATCAAACATTGTGGTAAAACAAGTGTCTTAAACATTACAGTTTATGACTAGCACTTTAAAAATGCTGTGAAAGCACAACATAAACAATTCACTTGACTTCACAGAGCATCTTCAGTATATGTCTAGTTGATTGTTGACCACATAATCAAGAATTTAACAGATATATTTGTGAAAGATGTTAAAATGACTGGGACAAGGAAATAATCTGAAATCATCCTAAAACTGAATAATTAAGGGCTAAAACACAATAATTTACAACAAAAGTCATTTGTAAAAATGAAATCTTTCTATGAACAAATCATAGGCTTTATTTTTACTTCTTTAAAACCTGTACCTTAAATTTGGAGACAACAGTGATCACTTTACTGTGTCCTCTAGAGCCCTCGCTCTCAAGGTCACCGCCAGCGAAGAGACTGTGCAGCAATGAATCCTGGGATTTCTGCAGGAGACCGGTGAGCTCAGGAGGAACCGGGTCCTGCAAACACATGGACACAAAATGAGACAAAAACACAAATTAGTGCTTCCCATGCGTTTAGCTTAGACAAGCTACATATTTATGTATATTACTATTTATACACACTACCAGTCAAAAGTTTTGGATCGGTACGATTTTTAATGTTTTTCAAAGAGTCTCTTCTGTTCCCCATGGCTGCATTTATTTGATTTAAAAAAAAAAAAAAGGAATATTGTGAAATATTATTATAATGTAAATCAGCTGTTTTCTGTGAATATCTAGTAAAGTGTAATTTATTCCTGTGATCAAAGCTGATTTCCAGCATCATTACTCCAGTCTTCAGTGTCACATGATCCTTCAGAAATCACTCTAATATGATGATCTGATGCTCAAGAAAGATTTATGATTATTATCAATGTTGAAAACAGTTATTTACATTTTTATTTCAGGATTCTTTGATGAATAGAAAGTTCAAAAGAACAGCATTTATCTGAAATAGAAAGCTTTTGTAACATTAAACACTTTTCTTTTCTAAAATATAATCTACATTAAACACTTTTCTATATATTTTCTATATATATTTATATAATTCAGATTTGATCACAGGAATAAATTACATTTTAAAATATAGTAAAATAGAAAACAGTCATTTTAAATTGTCATAATATTTAACAATATTTAAAAAAAAAAATTTTTTAATCAAATAAATGCAGCCTTGATGAGCAGAAGAGACTTTTAAAAACATTAAAAAAAAATCATAATGATCTAAAATTTTGACTGGTAGTGTAGTTTCTCCGAACGCGTGTATGAGATATTCAAATCAATGCAATTTCTTCATCCATTTGCAATATAACGAAATTGTAATTTTAGTTTTAATTACAGTGATCATGTTTGTGCTTTTTGATTAGGCCTAATTATTATATTAATTATTAAATTATTATATTATACCTAATTATATATTAGGCCTATAATTCTGGTACCTTGTTCTTCTCCATCATGCCCTGGATCTGGTAGCTGACTTTGCCTGCGTAGTGCGCCACAGTGAAATGGGGCTCTTTGCTGAATTTATCCCAGCTGATGTTGGCGTTATCTGACAGATCCTTCTCCAGACGCACACGAAACTGCTTCGCATCCGAAGCTCTGTTCAGACGACACTCCTGAAGGACAGACCGACAGAAAGGGAAGCAAGAAGGTAATAGGGTTGTCAAAAGTACTGAAATTTACAAAAATGTGACGCTTTGAGCGCTGTTGAGTGGAATCATAAACACCTGTGATTGTGTTCACGAGCTCATCGGATATGTCTGTGATTGGCTACAATGATCAGCGCACGGGAGCGTTTGAGAGTGTTTTGAAAGCAGGAGCAGGACCTGAGAGACGTCTGCTTTCAAACGCTCCCGTGTGCATCTGTGTAAGCGCAGTCATTGATGTACATTTACAACATGTTTTTGAAGCGCTGATCATTGTAGCCAATCACAGACATATTTGATGAGTGCGTGAGCACAAAGGCCAATCAGAGGTGGTTACGATTCCGCTCAACAGCGCTCAAAGCGTCGCATTTTTTACATTTCAGTACCGACTTGGTACCGAAGTTGGTACTTTTTACAACACTAGAAGGTCAATTCATTAGTGCGATTAAAAAAGCTCTTTCACCATGTATCAATAAGCTATTCATAGTGGCATTCACTATATTTGCGATGCAAATTTAAATGTAATGCAATCAGGGTTTGAAATTAACTTTTTCACTCATCTACCAATTTGGTTACAATTTTTTTTTAAGTTACCGACCATTCAGAACTTCTACCAGCCCAAAAAAAAAAAAAAAATTAACCAGATTAACCATGTCACAGCTTATATTTATATATATATAATGAATGTATGAAATCCAAATTTTATAATATATATATGTATATTTTGTATATTTGTATAATTTGGATTTCATACAATCTTATTCAAACTAAAGAATATTCAAACTGCGCAAAATCTGTGCAGATTTGGCTTATATAATCTTCCCCAGCAAAGTAAATAAACATAATATGTAACGTGCCAGATTGGCTATTTTTTAAAGTGATTTTTACTCGCATTTTGCCGGGTTGATGAGTGTTAATTTCAAACCCTGAATGCAATGCAAAAGAAATGATACATTTACAAAGTCATTGTCTTTTTTTCTCTCTCTTTTTTTTCCACCGATTTCTCTCTCTGAGATAAGAAGTGGAAGCAAACCTCATTGAGCAGGGAGAAAACACCGGAGGGACTGCCTTCAATCAGGTCCAGGCAGCCCTGGTTGTCTTGATAACGTATGAAGGACCACTGCAGCCCCTCGGTCACATACTCCTCCTGCTGGGCCTTCAGGTAATGAGCCACAAAGTGCTGCTGCAGCTTCTCGTTAGCGTAATTAATACACAACTGCTCCAGGTTGTTCAGGCGGAAACATTCAAAACCGTACACATCCAGAAGGCCTGTAGAAGACACCCGGATTTATTGCTTTCTAGAGGTACTTTAATTCCATTTAGAAAACAAAATGTACAGGAAATGATTTGACACATTAAAATCTTAAAATTATATGCAAAATTATTTTTTTTCCATTAAATAAATAGAATATGTACCAATAAAGTTGCACCACGTGGCACTGTCGGCACACATACTGATGTTGATGAAAGTGACTAACCAGTCAAACAGCCTGAAAATGGAAAGAAGAAAAAAAAACTGGAAATGTGGTCATTTAAAAACTTGCACCAGTATTATAAAAATATGTTCTGTAGGGTTGTCAACTGGTACCAGTTGATCCTTAAAAAAAAAGTTGACAGAACCAGCATTTCAAGCATTCTCGTTCGTATTTGTTTAAGGGCTTTCTGAGATTTAAAGGTTTTTATTTATTTACACCGTGTTTTTACAAGCGCCAAGCATTGTAGCCAATCACAGACGTATCTGTTGAGCGCTTGAACGCAATGGCCAATCAGAGGTGCCTTTCATTATAACCAACAATGTGTAAACAACGTAAATAATACATTCATTGTTTAATTAAGACAGCTTTTTTATTATAACGTGAGATTAATAAAAACATGACAAATCATGTACTTTCTTCTCTGAGGTTAATTTATCTTTTGTGTTCATCACCGCATGAAGTTATCGCGTTCACATCTGTCAAGTTCCGGTCTGGTGATATTCAGTTAAGAAAGTACACAGGTACTTTTTTAGGATTTCTAGGCATTGTATTTCATGTTGTGTTTTTCTTAGTCTTGATTTTTTGACCTGAGTCTTTCTGGGCGAGTCGGAGTGAACTGTCAACGCTAAATATGCCGAAAATAAGTCATAAGAAATAAACATAATAATAATTTGTTTTATTTATATAGCGCTTTTTCTGGGACCTCAAAATGCTTGACATGGAAGGGGGAATCTCCTCAACCACCACCAATGTGCAGCATCACCTGGATGATGCGACGGCAGCCATATTGCGCCAGAACGCCCACCACACACCAGCTTACTGGCGGAGACTAGTGTTGCACGGTGCACCGATACTTCAAAAGGCTCCCTTTTCCTAAGTATCAATAACACAGGAACAACACTTAACAATTATCACGATAATATATCAGTCAATATCGATAATTATCACGATAAATGTCAAATCTTTATTTCTTTCAAGTTTAAAGGCAGATTTTTGCTCCTAACTGAAAGTTGTAGAAACCAAAGCATTAATTGTGGTTTTTAATTACTCTTTATTGTCAGAACATATCATGACAAACACTTGCCAAACACGAGACCATTTCACAAATCTGAGGTAGAACAGTCACACATTTGTCATTTTTCCTTAACAAAATTAATATCTTTATTGGAAAATTAATTTTTTAGTTTCTGCATGTGTTAATGGGGGATATTGTTTCAAGTCTTGAAACAGGTTTGTGTTGCCTGACAGGCACGTTTCTTCATGAAATGTATGAAAAACAGTATAGCCTAAATACATTAAATAGTGTAATTATATTCCATTAGTCCTTTAAAACATTGTCTACATTAATAATATAATACAATTCAATAAGTATATCCCACATTTCATGATACACTTAATATACTAGGCTAACGTTACAGTAAATCCATGGTAAATGATGGGAATTTGTAGAGGGAAAAGCTTCTGACTGTATCGTTGCGCAGTGTTTCTCCTGTTCGTCAGCGCCGTTTCATCTGCCTTTAAACTAGTTTAAATCACTGAGACATTTGTGTTCTTCGCTGAATTCAAGCGCTTCTCACTGGATCTCGTGACGAGACGATCAGAGTAAACGCGTCTGCTCTAGAATGGCTCTAGTGAGCTCGCGCTGCCGTTTGGACTTTGAGCCGAGCGGATAAACAGTCCGTGAGGCGCGCGCTGTTCAAATCAGTTTCGTTCCGCTTTTGGCACATAAACATAATCGAACATTTATCGAACTCTTGATATCGTTTTATAGAGAAAAAATTATATCGCGATAATGAATGAATGAGCATATCAATTTAAGACGTGGCTAGATGTAATTTATGACCTTGTATGGAAAATCCGGACGTTTTTATGACTTTTTATGGCCTAAAATTCTTATTATTAAATTTAAGACGTTTTATGACTTTTTATGACTCCGCGGAAACCCTGCACAGAGAGTCAGGACCTCGGTTTAACGTCTCATCCGAAGGACGGTGGTCTTTGACAGTTTAGTGTCCCCGTCACTACACTGGGGCGTCAGGACCCACACAGAGCACAGGGTGAGCGCCCCCTGCTGGCCTCACTAACACCTCTTCCAGCAGCACACGGTTTTCCCAGGAGTCTCCCATCCAGGTACTGACCAGCCTCAGCCCTGCTCAGCTTCAGTGGGCAACCAGTCTTGGGCTACAGGTGATATGGCTGCTGGCTAAATAAGATTTCATTGGTGATTTCAAATATGAAATTTAATCGTAAGCATAGCAAAACAGTTTTGCAGAATTCAAAAAGATAGTAGCTGCACTTGCACGTCCGAGAGGCGTTTCAAAGATGGCCGCCGAGTGAAATGACTATTCTTAAAGGGACTTTGGTAGAGTCTCATGAACGCAGTCGAGCACAGAAGACCAAAGGCCAAGGTCAGGATTTGTGTTAAACAATACATTGCATTTCAGTTTTTTTTTTTTTTTTTTTTAACAAACTTTATCATAAACCTACAGAACACTTGGAATATACGACACATGAAGCATGGGATCATTCTGTGACACTTTTGCATCTTTTTTTTAAATCTTGATGCTGGTCCATTTCACTACAAGCAAGAGCAGTATTTATTTTTTGTCAGAAAAAAAAAAAGAACAGCTTTCTGTATTAGAACACCACCAGGGTGAGTAAATGTTGACTTAATTTTCATTTTAGGCAGAACTATGCCTTTAAAGCAACATTTTTTGCTGTGGTACCGAGACTGGTACAGAGGACCACACAATTTTTAGACTACTGAAATTTTGGTACCATTAAGTACCAAAAGTAAGTCAAGTATATTGCATTTATTAAATAATGCAACACTACATATCTATAAAACATAGCTCTACAAGCATCTTCATAAAATTTGTAGCCGCGTTTATACGTCTGTGACTTACTGCGCATAAATGGCTTTAGCGAGACAGTCTCTGCGGACGGTGCACTCCGACTGAGAGCAAGGCTTGCGGATGTTCTGTTTGCCAGCACGCAGATTTCTCACAGTCAGACACGATTGCAGCTCGTCCAACGGCACCTGGAGCAGGGCCGCGGTCTTCTGGAGGAAATCTGCACACAACATAGAAAGAAAAAAAAGAGTCCGAATTTAAACAAAAAACTAAATTTAGAATAGGCTTTTTTATTATGCTTTTTTTAACCCAACACTCTGTTTTAGCATTCAAGACTTGAAAGTACAACACAATACAATAGAATATTTATTTATAATGCACATTTAAAAACAACCAAGGCTGACCAAAGTGCTGTACAGAACAGAAAAAAAATAAAACAACCAATAAAGAAACACAAAACAATAGATAAACAATCATCGTACCTAAATCAAGGAGTATTAAAGGGTCATGAAACCCAAAACCAAAATTTCTGAGATTTTAACAGAGGTATGTGTGTTGAACACCATTGAAGACAATGTTTGCATCTGTTAGATTTAATAGTAGAGTGAAAATGGTTAAATTTTAGTTTTTTTCCCATCTTCCGGGTTTAAAATCTTCATCGTGTCCACGTCACACGTTGTGATGTGGCAGTGCACTGTGAGTGCGTTGATGACTCAGCGGTGACTCATAATTATTAATGAGACTGAGTTGTCATACACTGTCTCTTAATTATTCCTGACACCACGTGGATCTTCCAAAGACAGACATGTCAAACTGTGATATCGCGTAGTAGATGAGAGAGACAATCATGGGGACATGGTTACAATCTGCCATAAAACGGAAAGAAGAAGAAGAAGAAGAAGAAGACAATCATGGGACACAAGTGTTTGTTTTCGTGGTGCAAAAGTCCAAGTGGGTTATATGTTTCCCCGCGATGCTGCCAGGGCTAGACTCTGGCTCTGGGCGGTTGGTTTAACCACAGACAAATCAACCACGGACACATCTAAACTATATGTGTGTCTGCCGCAAACATTTTTCTCAAAAGAGAGAGCTTCGAGAATTGGAGAATGGTGGACTTCGGCCTTGTTGACGACCAATGTAGGTTGCGTCTTGCGAGTGATGTGGTATACCAAGTCCCGAGGACTTTTCTATCCCCTCAGAAGTATGTGTGTGTCTAAAAAAATGGAAGTTATACATGTACGATTACTGTTAGCTAATATATGTAGCAGGGCATTCAGTTACTTTTGAAAGGACAATAATAAAGTGTCAGTGTATTTCATTAGACTTTAACTTTGCCAGCTATAAAAAAAAAAAAATCTAGCATTTCCTCATGTTTTACCACTGATTTTTAGTGACAGTCGATATGCATGGGCCACTGGCAATGACAGGCCACACACACACACTCCCTCCCTTCTTCTCACAGCCATCCACACACATTTAAGTTGCATTTTTCAAAAAGATTGTGAGCTAGACTTGAGCTGAAAGAGGGGGGTTTCATGACCCTTTAAAAGCCAAAGAAAATAAATAAGTCTTTAAAGAAGATTTGAAGGTGGAAACAGAGGGAGCTGATCTAATGTAGAGAGCTAGACCGTTTAAAAGTTTTGGGTCTGCAGTCGCGAAAGCGTGATCGCCTCGTTTTTTGAGTCTAGATCTGGATAGACGCTGGACGTAGGCGGAAGTACAGCCCCATTGTTTACAAGCGTGGAGAAGGAGGATCGTTAAAAATTGTATTGTATGTTGAATGACGTATTTATGTGTTTGTGTCAGTTTATTGTTTAAAATGGTCCTTTCGTGTGCGTATCCTGGATGTTTAAAACAATGAGCGTGACCTTTCCAACGAGATTACGTAATGCCTGGCGCATCGTAGACAAGCACCAGATGAACAATTGTGGTTAAAAAGTATATACATTTTTATTTTATTTTTAGAAAATGGCCGATCATTTCGCTAGATAAGAGCCTGTTCCTCAGCTGGGATCGTGCAGAGCCCTTTGAAACTGCATTGATTTGGACTTCAACAATTTGGTTACCGTTGAAGTCCATTGTGTGGAGAAAAATCCTGAAATGTTTTCATCAAAAAGCTTAATTCCTTTCCACTGAAGAAAGAAAGACATGAACATCTTGGATGGCATTGGGGTGAGTAAATTATCAGGACATTTTCATTTTGAGGTGAACTAATCTTTTAAGTTAATCAACGCTTTCCTAATGTTAGGATCACAAGGAATGCAATGCAATGGATGTGTTTTTCCACTTCTTGAATGGATGTGTTTTTCCACTTCTTGTAATCCTGTAATCCTGTGATTGTGTGGCTCTTGTATTACTATGGCATGACATGCACAGATCAGTGGGCGGGACTAAAGAGGCAATGATGTAGAAGTGGGCGTTGACCTTCTTCTGTGGAGGCGGTCTTTCGTCAAGCTATTATGTCATACTGAGACAAAATCCCATACAAGTCATTTTGGGAGCAGGAAAGTAGTGGCGAGAGACGAGGAATGTGATAGAGACATGTCACAACCCAGACATGAACTTGCATCACCCATGATAGTACTTTGTCTCATCATGTCTGGAATATGCACCTTACCTAATTCACAGCCATAACTTTGCTTTTTAGATAAACAAAACAGCAGAAACACCACACCTTTGGAGTGCCCATCAAGATCACATGGTTGAGCCTCTTCGGACGCAAGGCTGAAGTCCACATTCCCCAGCTGCAGAAGACCTGCAAGGATCTTTGCAAAAAGACAACAACTGAGTCATTTTTACATCACAGTATAATATTTATTGCCATAATTTAACCCATTAACAGTCACTAAACCCAGTCCACGCTCTCTCATCTCCTATGTTGTTATTTTGGTGTGTGAACTTGCATCAAAACCTCAAGGGTAATTTGCACTGAGAAATCAAAAAGTTAATCTACTATTTTTTATTAATAAGTGGGGAAACAAAAAAAACTTTGCATCTCTCAGGTCTTCTTCAGTGTGTGGTGTATTTTAGTAATTTAGTCTCCACCAATTATTCATACAAATAAGGTCTTATTAACATCATAAAGTTTAATTAATCAGTCCAAACCACCAAGTGGAATTAGTATCTAAAAATCCAACCATACCATTAATCTCCAATCATCTTTGAGGGTTTGATGTCCTTTTACCCTTGTCACAACTTACCCTGAAAATCTGTGCCCGTTTCCCCTCATCAATGCCAAGGTTGATCATGGCATCCATCGTCTCTTGCAAACAGTCTTCTGCTCACATAAACAGAATGCAAGATGTCAAATATTAGAAGTGCCTCCTCAAATTCCTCATAAAATGCTTCAAAAGACAAATTAATGAAGTATATTGAAACTATATTATCGCCCAGATCTTTATATAAAGTTGGATATTTAGGTATGCCCATCTTTATTGATTGCTTATATCATTGCAAAATGTAAATTATATAATTGCCCAGCTCTTATCTGCTAAATGTGACTACGGCATAAATATTAAAATCCAGCATTTTAATGTTGTTTATATGTCTATGTGGTGTATTTAATATGCTTTAAGACAAAGCGTGTGTAAGTTCATAAGTCGACAGCATTGCTGAGTATTTTCTGCTTAAAACTGCAGTGAACCAAAGACAGTCTCAAAAACACGGTGTGAAATCACTGGTGTTTCTGACGTCACAAACGACCTTGTAACCAATCAGATCAACGTGTGATCGTCAACCAGTGGATCTCTGAGTGAGTGAGTGGAGGCGGGGCTCATTTGCATATTCATAGAACCACGTATACTAAATGAGGCAAGGGTGTCGAGTTACATTCAAGATATTTTAAGGCATTACGATTTTTTTTTTCAAGGAAAAAACATTTAAATATGCCATTTTTGGTGAGTTTAAGGGATAAAATGATTGACTACAGGGGGATTTTAACTTTTATTCTTGCCTTCTAAGGTTCTCTCAGCATGTGGCAACCACGTAAAGTCTTGTTCCAATGGCAGCATCCATTCCAGTCTCTGTTTTTCTGTGGCTCCTTTCATCATCTTCAAATCAAACCAACAATAAACGACCAACATACAAATGAACACACAAGCAAACAAAATTGTCTGACATCAAAATGTTTGTAGATGATCTAAACATAAAGGGCATTAGAACTGATAATATTACTGGAAATGGATATCATTTGTAGTATTTGTATTCCTGGTAGGTTTTGTGAATGCAGGCTCTTACTTTACCTGGTAGAATATGTGAAAATTTCTTTCATTTGGTGCTTGGATAGCCACTCTAGTCTTCTCCAAGAGATACGTATGCACTGACGCCCCAACCAGCAGCTGAGACCTTAATTATAAAATCATATTGTTTTAAAACAATCACAAGATGCTTTAGGTTCATGTGCCTGAAGTCTGAGAGAAAACACAACTGACCCGTTGAGCTGAAGCTGGATGTATTTTCCAAAGCGACTGCTGTTGCTGTTGCGTAATGTGCAGGAATTGCCTGGGGAAGAAGGGAAAAGAAAAAAACAAAGGCTTTTGGAAAGAGTCTATTGAAGATATCACTAAAAATCATAGAGGAAACAAAAGTACAACATAAAATGCTCTCAGTCTTTCTCACCAAACGCCTCCATTATGGGGTTGGAGTCCAGTACTCGTCTTTCTATCTTATCTACTGTGTTCTGGGACTTCTGAGATGAGGCGGCCACAGTGGCATAATACTTCATCAGACAACGTGACGTCCATGTCTGAAGAGAGATTTAGTCCAGAAGAACAGCAAGTTTATTTAAATAATTTTAGCCTGATTTTTCCCAAAAGCATCGTTAGCCAACTACAAGCTGCTGCTTTACATTTTTAAGTACAATTAACTTGGATGTTTACATCATTTCAACTTAAATTACATTAAACTGATTTTTTTTTTAAAAAGAGTTAAATCTTGTATAACTTATTTAAAAAATTCGATTAGTTAAAGCAATGTAAAAATATACTGTATGTTGTCATAACTTATTGATAATATAATTTTTTACAGTGTATGGTCGCAAGTTCCTTTGAACTCTATTGGTAACAACAACTCTATTGGTAACTACAACTCTATTGGTAACTACAACTCTATTGGTAACTACAACTCTATTGGTAACTACGGACCTTGCGACCATAGTTGGCTTTGGGAAACAGTTTGAGCATCACGTGTCAGCCGATATTGTTATGTAAATCTGTCACGTGATGTAGCTTTACAAAGAGACTGTCATTAGGCGTTTCCATTACAGATTTGCGCAAAACTTTTGCAATTTTTTCTTAATGTCCATAAAAAAATGTGCGAAATGACAGTGTTTCCATTAACCAATGTTATGCGACTTAAACATTTTTTTTTCCTCTCTCGATAAATCATTCCAAAAATCATGGAATGGATGTTGGTAGGTTAATATATATCCCAGCCACTGCACTAGCCATTATTTGTAATGGAAGGAGATTTGATGAAAAAGAGGAAAAAAAAGTGATTCCCCCGACACCCTGTTTTCACTAGGCTACTGCCTTAATGTAAAGAGTCATTTCTTATTACTTCCTATGATAAGTAAGCATACTACATCACAGGAAGTGCTGGGAATATTGAAGTTCTCATCTTGTTTTATTTAATAAACACATGGCTCAAACTTACAAAACATTGATGAGTCAAACAAGTTCTGTAGCTTTACAAAAGGAATATGCTACAACTTCTGTAAAAATGAATAAATAAAATATAAAAAAATAAAATGTGTGCTTCCTGTTTTACAGAGGTAGCTATACAAAACAGACATCTTCTGTTAAAATTAGTGCTTGCAACGCACAAAGTGCAATCTCTTACTGTAACGTAAATGTACATGTCATATAACACACCGTGAAACTGATTTGCGCGGTCTTTTGTGCTTATTTTTGTTGGCAAATGAAACTGATTTGTATCATGGCTTTCTCGCTGGGTTTGCAGCTTTTCGATGATGTTCACGTCGTGTAATTACGTCACTTCATAACGTTCCCATGGCAACAGGGGTGGGGGGGCTGCTCTTGTGTGAAGTAAACAACATTTTTCAACTTTCTGCAAAGATATATGTGACAAATCATGCAAGCCCCGCATATTTTGCGCGGAAATCGGCAATTTATGAGGTAAAAATGCGGCGTATTTGAAAATATGCGACCTCCGCATAAATATGCAGACTTTGGCTGATTATGCATTGAATTATGCGATCGCATAATCGCGTTTTTCTGGAGGGACTGATTAATGGCAGGGAAAGACTCTTATACTGTGAGCGGCTCATATGAGGAGTGTTCTGGTGTTTCTCCCTCATTTCTGCTCCAGCTCGTGATTGTGGCTTTTCTTAGAGGTTTATAATCCAGTGTTCCTGTAATTCTTTTGTCTTTTATGAGTTTAATAAAGAACTCTGTCTCGTATTCTGTCCACACACACCGCGTCATGTACGTCAGGCGACTGTAAATGCGCAAAAAACGTCTCCATTGCAGTTTTGCAAAATATTCCTTTTTCGAACTGCCTGAAAAACCTCCTCATGCGAGCGTTAAAACTTTTTTGCGATAAATGGGAGTTTCCACTTTCAATTCGCAATTTGAATTTTCGCAATTTGAAGGGTAATGGAAACGTGGCTACTGAAGTATAGAGCAACCTACAGTAAAGCTCTGTCACTAAATTCACATGAGAAGAGATGTTTACATAGAGCTAGGACTGTTAATTTTGTGTAGCAGTTATTATTACACATATGCATTGAAAAACATGAATCAGGGAACCTACGCCACACAAACACCGTTTACCTTCCCAGCTCCGCTCTCTCCAGAGACGACCAGTGATTGGTTAATGGGCTCCACCTGACCTTGCACATTCCTATAAGCCTCTTCTGCTACGATGAAGATGTGTGGCTTAAATTCCTACGTACAAAGAGATGCTTCAACATTGCCTTCAATATAACAGTGCTTTCTGTAAATCAGCATAATATCATTTACCCTTACATGTCCCAGAAAATGCCCATCAAATGTTAGTCAATATCATCTAGAGTGACCTCAGTTTACTTATATCCCACTTCCTGGTTTGCAATTTTTCCATTAACATTCTCAGATGTCAAAATAAACATGCAGAGGAGAGCAAGCATTGTTACTGGTCCATGGCGTAAATACGAAAAGGTCAAAACTCATAAATAATAGATTAATAGTTTGTATTTTACTTTTTGCACAAATTAAAGGCAGCTGGTGACCAGAAGACGTAATAAAAACCATTATAGACTGTTCAGCCCTGTTTAAAATATAAAAAGTTAAAGACTGACTCATTAACTTCATATTGAATCCCACAGAACCTGCAGCACATTGTGTGCAAACATTGTTTTGACACTGTCCTCCACTATGACAAAAGGAAGATCATCCTGTCATCTGTTATGCATTAACAGATGCATATTTAATACTAAATTAACTAAAGGAGCTTCATTTGAACAATAACCCACAGTTACACCTCGTTAAAAACAAGGATACAAAATAATTCCCATTCAACAAAGCTGTTGCTTTTGGTGCAATAAAGTTGCCTTCTAAAAATCCAGTTTGATATAAATAAGGCTTCAGTTTTCATATTGGTGTCTAATTGTTTAACCCCAACCCTAATCATATAGCAAAATAAACACCATTTAAAGGTGCAGGTGCTCATCATTGATATTTAAAATCAACTCAAACAAACACACCCCTCGATTCACTGCTCTGCAAATGCACAAGTAGCACGCAATGCAAGAGTGCATATCTCTATCATTATGGCAAAATAATGCTTCATGAAAAATTATCAAAGATGGGGAGACTTTAGCTAACATTACAACAACAGTATATCTTGGTAAAACCAATAATACTCACGTATTAGGGCTGCACAATTAATCCGAAATTGTATGGCAAGCCGTTTTAACTTTTATTCATTTCCAGGATATGAAATGTTGATATTATCAACAATTATAGTTTTTACTAGTTTAAATTCAATTGTTGATATCAAGAATTACCATTGTTACTAGTGGAAATCTAATTCCTGATATCAATAACTATCATTTAATGAAAATTGAATTGTTGTCTGTAATTGTATTTTTACTAGTGAAATGTCACCATAGTCTGCCATTCAAAATCAATTGTTGATATCAAGAATTGATTTCTTACTAGTTGAAATTCCAATTTCACATTTTAGAAATACAATTCTTATTAGTAAAAACCTTTATTTTTGATATCAAGAATTGAATTCCTACTAGTAACAATGTAAATTTCTGATATCATGAATGTGATTGTTACTAGTGTTGTCACGGTACCGAAATTTCAGTATTCGGTACCAATACCAGTGAAAATCCACGGTTCTCGGTACCAAAGCTTAATTTAGATTAAATTTACATATATTATTAAAGTGTATATCACAGTTACAAAGATGGAAACTGTAGTGTTAAAAACACTTTACAATAAGATTATATTTGTTAGATAACATTAGATAAAATGACCAATAATCAATAATCAATAGTTGTATACTGTAGCAATTACTCTCCTTGGGGTTCATTTAAAAATGTAAGCTACTAATACATTTTTAAAATCAAAAGTTTTATCTGTTAACATTATTTAATGCACAATGAATGAAGTAAACAAACATGAACAATCAAGTGTTTGTAATAAATATCATTCACAAACATTAATTCAAGTTTATTGTATATTGTTCACTCAATGTGTTGATAAAGCATTAAGTAATGTTAATGAATTGTAGTGTTACCAAACTATACAGGAGATAAAACATGTTTTATTTGACCAAAACTGCCAAAAATGTCACTCTTGCCTGTCTTCAAAACTTGAGAACCCTGCAGCTGATTTCTAATGCAAGGGCTAGAAATCAATAAATTCTTTGCTGATACTTCCTCTTCATCATGAAGAGTGCAGTTCGCACCGCTTTCTCCTTCTTTCCACAAGCGCTCGCTCTCCCGTGTCTCCGCGGTGCAACCATGAACAGTGGTGCGCCTGGAGGAACAGCGGCGCGCCTGGAGGAACAGCGGTGCGCCTGGAGGAACAGCGGCGCGCCTGGAGGAACAGCGGTGCGCCTGGAGGAACAGCGGCGCGCCTGGAGGAACAGCGGTGCGCCTGGAGGAACAGCGGCGCGCCTGGAGGAACAGCGGTGCGCCTGGAGGAACAGCGGCGCGCCTGGAGGAACAGCGGTGCGCCTGGAGGAACAGCGGCGCGCCTGGAGGAACAGCGGTGCGCCTGGAGGAACAGCGGCGCGCCTGGAGGAACAGCGGTGCGCCTGGAGGAACAGCGGCGCGCCTGGAGGAACAGCGGTGCGCCTGGAGGAACAGCGGCGCGCCTGGAGGAACAGTGGTGCGCCTGGAGAGACACTGGCGCGCCTGGAGAAACAAGCTCGCACGTCGCTTCTATGAGCGCGCTTGCCACACGCCTACATTTGAAATAACGAATTTGCACGCGCTGTGTGAACGGCCCTGTGGCGAGGGGGGCGTGGTTTCGCGAAGTCTGTAGCGGGAGAGGAATCAGCGAGTCGCGCGGTGAGTAAGTGGGTCAAGTGCAGATGACGAACACCTGTATCTGATTGCAGTAATTGGCGTGGAGACTGCATAAAAGCTGCCGGCTGAGAGAGAGAAGGGAGAGAGAGACCTGGGACTCGCACGAGACTCTGAGGCTGAACCGAGACGGCCGTCAAGTTTGATTGTCTAGTGCTATATTTGTTGTTTTGTTTTTGCCGTGTCGAGCGACACGGCGGCCGCGCACGAGCGCATTGTCCATTATTATTGTGGGAAATAAAAGTGCGAGTCCCAATTTCGCCGACCTCGTCTTCTTCTTCCTTCCATTACTTTGAACTTCACTACACTGGTGCCGAAACCCGGGAAGAAGAAGACTGCCGCCGCCATGCAGACCCCGCCGGGAACGCCGTTTGCGGAGCTTATACAGACGCTCGCGGGTCTTCACCGGGAGCAACATCACGCCCTGCTGGCCGTGAAAGAGGAGCAGGACCAACGCTTCCAGATGCTCCTCCAAGGCCAGCAAGAAGACCGCGAGCTGTTCCGGAGCTGGCTCGACCGGGAGGTTCGGGCCGTCCCCGTTCCAGCTACGGCCTCGGCCCCGCCCCTGCCTCTCAATAAAATGGGTCCCCAGGACGACCCGGAGGCGTTCCTGGACCTATTTGAGAGGTCCGCCGAGGCCCGGGGGTGGCCCCAATCGGACTGGCCCATGCGGCTCATCCCGTTGCTATCGGGTGAGTCGCAGATAGCCGCCAACCAACTGCCAGTCCAGAACCTCCTGGTCTACGAAGACCTGAGGCGCGCCATCTTGCAGCGGGTCGGCCGGACCCCCGAACAACATCGTCAGCGGTTCCGGTCCCTGAGCCTGGAGGAGTCTGGCCGACCCTTCGTGATGGCGCAACAGCTCCGGGACTCCTGCCGCAGATGGCTGATGGCCGACGGAGGCGACGTCGAGGATGTCATCAGCAAGGTGGTACTGGAGCAGTTTATCACTAAGCTGCCCAAGAAAACTGCGCAGTGGGTCCAGTGCCACCGCCCGACGTCGCTGGACCAGGCCATCCACCTGGCGGAAGACCACATGGTGGCGTGCTCAGGGGTCGGCGAAGCCCTTCCATCAGCTTCTCTCTCTCCTTCTCTCTCTCTCTCTACCCCTTCTCTCCCCAAACCTGTGCCCCTTCCCAGGTCTCGCGGCGGGCTGGTGCCCCGGCCGGCGCCAAGGTGGAGGACCTCGACTCCGGCGGAGCCCGTTCCTGTGACCCGGGTCCCACCTAGGGGGCCCGCCACGTCCGACCACCCCGTCCCGAGTCCGGCAGCCCTGCACTCTCCACGCCATTTCCTTGACCCGCTTCCTGCCACCGGAGCGGCGGGGAGGCCTGGGCCGGCCTGTTGGCGCTGCGGGGACCCGGGACATTTTATAGATCGGTGTCCGGCGATGGAGGTGGGGACCCTGATCCGGGTTCCCGACGCGCCGCAGGCTGCCCCCGACCAAACTGGCCTGTACCAGATACCAGTGAGTATAAAGGGGGGGTACTTATCAGGCTTTGGTGGATTCAGGTTGTAACCAAACCTCTATACATCAAAGTCTGATTCAACCGGGGGCATTGGATAACAGCCGCATGGTTAAGGTGCGGTGTGTGCACGGGGTGGTGGTGAGGTATCCGATAATGCCGGTCGTAATTCAATTTAGGGGCCAAAAGCATAGTGTCGAGGTGGCCGTTAACCCGCACCTCCGGCATCCGCTCATTTTGGGGACGAATTGGCCTGCCTTTAATGAATTATTGGGGTCGTTATCAGCGGGTGCCTCTTGGGGTAGAAAAAACAAGGGAAAGACAGCGGTCGTTCAGCTGGGGGATGCTGAGCCGGGACCTCTGGGTCCTGCTGCAGGGGAACAGAGGGCTCTGGCGAGAATGGTTCTCTCAGAGCGCGATGACTTTCCCCTGGAGCAGTCCCAGGACGAGTCTCTTAAAAACGCCTTTAATCAGGTCCGCTCCATCGACGGCCAGCTGCTTCAGCCAGACCAACCGCTCTCTTATCCCTATTTTACTGTAGTAAAAGATAGGTTGTATCGGGTGACCCAAGACACCCAGACAAAGGAAGATACAACACAGCTGTTGGTTCCTAAAAGCCGCCGGAAAATGCTTTTTCAGGCGGCTCACTGTAATCCAATGGCCGGGCATTTAGGTCAGGCGGCAACACTAAACCGTCTCATGGCCCGGTTCTTCTGGCCGGGCATTCACGAGAACGTGCGCAGGTGGTGCGCGTCTTGTCGTGAATGTCAGTTGGTGAATCCACCGGCCAATCCAAAAGCACCATTGTGCCCCCTCCCGTTAATGCAGGTCCCCTTCGAGCGAATTGGTATGGACCTCATCGGGCCATTAGAACGGTCAGCACGAGGGCATCGCTTTGCCTTGGTTCTGGTGGACTACGCAACGCGATACCCGGAAGCAGTCCCGCTTCGTAACATTTCGGCTAAAAGTGTTGCGAGCGCTCTCTTCTCTTTAATCTCCCGAGTGGGAATCCCCAAAGAGATTCTCACTGATCAGGGCACGGCGTTTATGTCACGAACGATTCGCGAACTCTACGAATTGTTGGGCATTAAATCGATTCGCACTAGCGTCTACCACCCACAAACAGACGGTTTAGTGGAACGGTTTAATCGCACTTTGAAATCCATGATTCGTAAGTTCGTTCACGAAGACGCCAAAAATTGGGATAAATGGCTAGAACCCCTCTTGTTTGCTGTACGCGAGGTCCCCCAAGCCTCCACGGGGTTTTCCCCCTTCGAGCTTCTCTATGGACGTCAGCCCCGCGGGGTGCTTGACGTTCTTAGAGAGACTTGGGAGGATGGACCGTCCGCTGCTAAAAACGAAATTCAGTATGTCCTGGACCTGAGAACAAAGCTCCACACTTTGGGGCGGCTATCAATGGAGAATTTGTTACAGGCCCAGGGCAGACAGAGTCAGCTTTACAACAGGGGAACTAGACTCCGCCAATTTGCACCGGGAGATAAGGTACTTGTATTACTCCCTACTACCAGCTCGAAATTACTCGCAAAGTGGCAAGGGCCCTTTGAGGTCACACGGCGAGTTAATGATCTCAACTATGAGGTAGCCCGTACAGACAGGGGTGGAGCACATCAAATTTATCACCTCAACCTTCTCAAAAAGTGGGTTGAGGCAGAGTCAGTGATGTTGGCGACGGTGGTGAGCGGAGAGGAGGATCTCGGGCCTGAGGCGAGTTCAAAATCACAATCTCTCGCGCTGGCCCTTGGTGGAGACCACCTCTCGCCCTCCCAGCTCACTGACATTAAAAATGTACAAGCTGATTTTGCGGATGTGTTTTCTCCCCTGCCTGGCCGGACAAACCTCATTCAGCACCACGTTGAGACCGAACCTGGGGTCGTGGTACGCTGCCGCCCGTATCGTTTGCCTGAACATAAGAAAAAGGTGGTTCAGAGTGAATTAGAGGCTATGCTGGATATGGGGGTAATAGAAGAGTCAAGCAGTGACTGGGCGAGCCCGATAGTTTTAGTTCCCAAACCTGACGGCTCGGTTCGCTTCTGTGTAGACTATAGGAAGGTGAACGCGGTGTCTAAGTTTGATGCTTATCCAATGCCAAGGGTTGACGAACTGCTTGATCGGCTGGGTACTGCTCGCTTTTATTCGACATTGGACTTAACGAAGGGGTATTGGCAGATCCCCTTGTCTCCAATGTCCAAAGAAAAGACAGCTTTCACAACGCCGTTTGGATTACACCAATTTGTCACCCTTCCTTTCGGGTTGTTCGGGGCTCCAGCGACCTTTCAGCGTCTGATGGACAGGATTCTCCGACCGCATGCTGCGTATGCCGCTGCCTACTTGGATGATATTATCGTCTATAGTACCGATTGGCAGCGTCATATGCAGCATTTGCGGGCTGTCCTGAAGACGCTGAGAAGGGCGGGGCTCACGGCCAACCCGAAGAAATGTGCAATTGGGCGTGTGGAGGTAAGGTATCTGGGTTTCCACTTGGGTCACGGACAGGTGCGTCCCCAAATTGATAAGACGGCAGCAGTTGCGACCTGTCCGAGACCCAAGACCAAAAAGGAGGTTAGACAGTTCCTGGGGCTAGCGGGATATTATAGAAGGTTTGTGCCTAGTTATTCGGACCTCGCTAGCCCGCTGACCGATCTAACTAAAAAGGAAGCGCCAGATACGGTTCAGTGGACGGAGCAGTGTCAGCGGGCCTTTACCCAGATAAAGGCTGCTCTATGTGGCGGGCCGCTTTTGCATGCTCCTGATTTCTCTCTCCCCTTTATCCTACAGACGGACGCATCGGACAGGGGGCTGGGCGCCGTCCTGTCCCAGGAGGTGGAGGGTGGAGAGCGGCCGGTGCTGTACATCAGTCGCAAGCTCTCTAAGAGAGAGACGATGTACAGCACCATTGAGAAAGAGTGTTTGGCCATCAGGTGGGCTGTTCTCACCCTCCGCTACTACCTCCTGGGGCGGGAGTTCACCCTCTGTTCGGACCACGCTCCCCTGCAGTGGCTCCACCGCATGAAGGATACCAATGCGCGGATCACCCGTTGGTATCTAGCTTTACAGCCTTTTAAATTCCAGGTGATCCACAGGCCGGGTGCACAGATGGTTGTGGCTGACTTCCTCTCCAGGAGGGGGGGGGGGGGAGGCTGCAGGCCGGACGGCTCCCCGGCCTGAGACGGGCGGTGGGGGTATGTGGCGAGGGGGGCGTGGTTTCGCGAAGTCTGTAGCGGGAGAGGAATCAGCGAGTCGCGCGGTGAGTAAGTGGGTCAAGTGCAGATGACGAACACCTGTATCTGATTGCAGTAATTGGCGTGGAGACTGCATAAAAGCTGCCGGCTGAGAGAGAGAAGGGAGAGAGAGACCTGGGACTCGCACGAGACTCTGAGGCTGAACCGAGACGGCCGTCAAGTTTGATTGTCTAGTGCTATATTTGTTGTTTTGTTTTTGCCGTGTCGAGCGACACGGCGGCCGCGCACGAGCGCATTGTCCATTATTATTGTGGGAAATAAAAGTGCGAGTCCCAATTTCGCCGACCTCGTCTTCTTCTTCCTTCCATTACTTTGAACTTCACTACAGGCCCCTTATGGCAACGTGACATTAGCCTAATTCAAAATATTTCATATGTGGCTCTTTCCTCCTTTCTTGTCAACAAGTGGATTCAGAGCCACCGCATTAGCAGCGCCGCCGGTCGCCATGTCTCAATGTTTTTATGAAAAGGACGCAACTCTGCACCTTTCGGACAGCGCATCAAGAACCGGATTAACCAGGTACTACCGGTACTTAAGAAAAGCTGGTACCGTAACTTTTACATTTTTTTTGTACCGACTTGGTACCAAAGTATCGAGTTTTTTGACAACACTAATTGTTACTAGTAAGAAAGCCATTTTAGATATCTGCAATAATATTGATATCAGAAATACATTTTACTAGTAACAATGTAATTATTTATATTTCTACTAGTAAGAAATCAATTCTTGATATCAACAATTGATTTTGAATGGCAGACTATGGTGACATTTCCCTAGTGAAAATACAATTACAGATATCAGCAATTAAATTGTTGATATCAAGAATTCAATTGTTGCAATTTCTATGGCAAGCCGTTTTAACTTTTATTAATTTCCAGGATATGAATTGTTGATATCAATGATATCAAACGCTTAAACCGTTCTGTCTTAATGCGATTAAGAAATCGCAAAGGCTGCGTAGCTTGTCAGTGAAGCGTGGCTCTGCGATAGGGTTGTGCCGATAGACAATAGTATCGTGTATCGACGATAGTCAGAGATATCGTCGATGGCAGATGCCTTTGACGATATCAACACGATAATTGGCTCGTTTTACCATTTAATGTATTTTATTATTATTATTATTATTATTATAAAGCTAGTATTTTTATTAAATTAATATTAGGAACTACAATTAATTTGCCTTGCCTAAATTCATAACGACATCACCACATAGCCTAACACTTGCGACATCACCGACACGTGCGTTTAAGGACTCCTCAAAGAAAATATTTTTAAAACAGACTAAAAAACTACATCCCACATCAAAATTGAATTGCAAGGTGATCCATTCACAAATTGTCAAGAGTGCTTGTTTTAACAGACGCATCATTCTTATACAGATCCAAGATGAAAACGGCATCGTTGTTCGTCAGTAGGCTATTTTGTTTCCATAGCACATTAACAAAACGTTTAATGACACTAATAACACTAAAAACAATACAATTACTAAATATTAATAATATCACTAAAATGATATAGGCCTAATAAAAGTCTTTAGTTCACGAACACAGCCATCTGTGAAAATCAAAAGCAGCTTCAATTGATTGTTTGACGAAAATTTCTTCACATTTTTTCCCTGTCATTAATGTAGGTCCACAAGAGAAATATTAGCCAGTAAATTAAGATGGTTGCTATACCGCTATATCCATCGTGGTCTCTGAGAGAAAGCGGCGTTAATGCAGCGACAGATGCCGAAAGCTCAGTCCGTTTCCGCTTTCACTTTCAGGGAATGGGCGCGTTTACGCATTTAACCCATTTAAATCACATTAGCCCGCGTTCTTTGGGCTTATTGAATGCGCGTATGTGAAGTGCATTCAGACAGAGAGAGCACTGGTAGGAGAACATATATCGCAAACCTCGACTCTTTCTTGACCCAATAAATTATTAAAACGTGTTCTCATCTCGTGCAGAAGTACATTCAAAATGATGCATCCGTAACGGCATGAGAGGATAATGTGTCCGTATTTCCTGATGACATGTTTAAATGAAATTTAAATGTTTAAATTTAATGTTTTTCAGATACATAAATGATTAGGATCTTTTTTTTACCTCACTATACCGGGAAATAACCTGATTTAGCCTAATAATAAACACTTCACCTTTGCTAGCAAAATAGAAAAAGATTCTCATATATAAAACAAAGTAATAAAACAAGCTAATTAATAACAAGCCAATCAAATAAGTGAGCCCCGCACCCTCACGATATTATCGTGTATCGCCGATCTCACAGGCTGACGATAGGACGATATGAAAATGGACCATATCGCCCAACACTACTCTGTGATCAGTAGTAAACTCTGCTCCATCTGAAAGCATAGCGAGTTTGAGTCGCTTATAACGTGCATTTGAAAAAGCATATGTCAATTATCACTGCATTATACATATACTTTATCATCATAGAAGGCTTGAAGAACTCAGATAAACCATATATTGTTAAAGTTGTGTGTTTATGCGGGAAAGCTTTTCTAATATTAACGCGCGTCCTAAAGCTTTTGCCTGATCACAACCCTTCTTTTTCGAGTGATATTCCCCAGAGCTTTTCTCTGTTGTAATGTCTCTCAGCCATCTCTCTTTCTACAGTCTTTCTTCAAATCTGTAGCTGATTGGCTACAAGTGTGTTGTGGTTCTCGGTCCGATACACTTTCAACAGCGTCTCTCAGAAATCGCTTACAGCACCTATAACATTATGCATCTATCAATTCATGGCATGAAGCATCAAACCACCCAGCCGTACATATGACCATATAAACTCATGGTATTTATGGCTTCCACAGCAAAGTATTTGTAAGTTCTACATTTTAATGTTTGAGATCTACTGATGGACTTGTTCATGTCCTCACGTGTGTTTACCTGAGGCTGAGGGGCGGAGTGATATTCCCTCATCACATCCAGAGAGTACAGGTGAGGGATGGGCTGGAAGGGGTTTAGGGCGATCAGCGTGCAGCCAGCGTGTGTGTAGAAAACCTTTGCGCTGTACCTGGCCTGCAGACATTTCAGCACTATACAACACACAAAACACCACAGCAGGAATTAAACACAGACTCACAATAGCAGAAGAGCTGGAAGTATAAGGTAAAATAGTAATTCATGTTACTTGTATTTTGTTAAAGTCGCCTGGTGAAAATCAAGCTTTTAATGTTGTTTATATGTCTATGTGGTGTTTTTAATATGCTTTAAGACAAAGCATGTGTAAGTTCATAAGTCGACAGCATTGCTGAGTATTTTCTGCTTAAAACTGCAGTGAACCAAAGACAGGGTGAAATCGCTGTTGTTTCTGACGTCACAAACTACCTTGTAACCAATCAGATCAACGTGTGCTCGTCAACCAGTGGATCTCTGAGTGAGTGAGTGAGTGAGTGGAGGCGGGGCTCATTTGGGACTTGAGTCTGCGCAATAGATATGTAGATTAAGACAATAAGATTTTTTTTTCCAGGCAAAAAACATTTAAAAATATGTCATTTTGGTGATCAAAGGTGAGTTTTAAGGGATAAAATTATTGACTACAAGAGGACTTTTTAGTCTTGTAAATAAGTACAGACAATTAACAGTCAGTGCACTGACATTATCGGAACAATTTGAACTTAATTGAGCTGGATGATGACAGGATATAGACCTTAGGCCGGTTAAACGCCACATTGAATTCAACACGGATGAAAACGAGGCATTGAGGCATAGACTTAATAAATGGCAAGCACTGTATAAAGGTCAGAAAATCGTTTGACTAGACACTGACTAGATATCTTTAAAGTAATGTAGGCCACTTTTAACTGGTAACATAAGACATTTGGCATTATCAGGACCAACAAATATTCCCAGATTGCATTATTATACATTGTTTTCAAGATTATTTATAGCAGTTTAATGTAGTACTGACACTAAAACTCTGAAAACTTGAATTTTTCTCTCACAGTAATTTTTATTTTGGGTGAACTTACACAATACATATTGTCACTTTCCACAAAACATATTGTTGCATTTTTGTATTGCGATATATTGTTACACCCCTACAAACCGTGTTTTTGAGACTTTTTTGAGGTTCACTGCAGTTTTAAAGAGAAAATACTCAGCAAATTATACATGGTTTGTCTTAAAGCATATTAAAAACACTACAAAGACATATAAACGTGATTAAAAGCTGGATTTTCACCACAGGGACTTTAAATATGACGCTACAGTGATTTAGGGCTATTGTCTTCCATAGAGCGGCTTTACAGCTGAAATTGAACTTTTTTTTCATAATTTACTAATTTTACAACAATCTTTAACACTATTTTCCTGTTCTGATCTGTATTGTATAAATTGATGAAGTTATTTTTGATGTGCTGATATGTTGATATTGATGTGATGCTTAATATTATGAATCAGAATTCAAGCTCCAACCTAGAATTTCAGATGCTAAAACTGAAATCAGGCGATAAAAATGTGCAAAGAATATAATCTGAATTGATTTTTGCACACACACTGTACCTGTAGAAGGGGTGACCGGGTTGACTTTAGTGAGGTCATCGTACGTGTGAAGTTCAGCTTCATTGATGAGGAAGTCTCTGATGTCCACTTCCAGTGAATCATTGAGAGGTTTCCCGAGGCCCTGGGCTTTGTCTGTCAGTCCATTTACCTGCATAGTGCAAATAAATCTGCTCAGAGCATGCATTCAAAAATAACTGGTTCCACTCATTGACTGTACTGATGCAGAAATCTAATTCAGAAATGTTTCATACGTACAAGCCCTGATGCTGTTTTGCACAATTAGGGATGCACAGTTTTGACAATTTTGGCAGACACCGTTAACCGATAATTCTTTATATTTGGAAAGCCGATAACTGATATATAGGCCGGTAAATCTAAATCCAATTTTTTAAATACATTTTTTTGAGAGCCTGATAACGAAAACAAAAATCTCACCATTAAAATCCATGTCCCAAACAAACAATTATAATGTTCTCATTATAATGTTATGTAGCCCAGGGATTTTCAAATTGGGTGAATGTGAGCCTCCCCTTAGAGTAGGTAAGGTCAGCCGAGCCCCCCCTTCCCCAAAATCCTGTCCGCCTGCCCTGACCCACACACACCTCTGCAGTAAATGCCATATTTTGTGTGTTCCAGGCAATGATGAGTTTCAATAAAAACTGATAAAATGTAATTTTTTTTAATATTGTATTTGAAGACATTTTATTTCTACAACTTTTTAAAAGTGCATTCATAAATGATTCTTTGCAACAGCAAATCATTTCCAACTTCATGCAGGCCTAATTGAGGCTAACGCTTAACATGTGTAATGCAATGAGTAGCAATGTTTCGCTGATGTTATGGGGTTTGCCTGCCTTCGCTATACGTGACACGATCAGTCACCTTCATGTTAATAGTGCCAAACGACTGTGTTATGCTTTTTTGTTACTGCAAATCATCACGCTTCCTCTCAAAAAACTCAACTGGCTTGTTGACTTTTGAGAAACTACACAGACGGACTTATCTTCAATGGAACCATTTATTTTCAAGTATTAGGGCTGTATGTTAATGGCATCTTTTTATGAATGAAGGCCAGTATCACTGATATTAATATAGCTACTGATGTCTCCATGAAAATGATTTCCCCCCAAATCTTAAACATTTATTAGGCTTAAAAAAAAAACTTTTAATCTAAGTTAACTTAAAACAATCCTCACTTAAACCCACAGTAAATGTCATATTTATCTGTACCTTTCCTGTCTAACAGGTATGAAATATAATAAAACAGTCTGCACTACATAAATAATAAATGAAAGATTAATCCTTTTTAAAGCTACAAGCGTTCTTTAGTCAAGAGCAGTGAGTAATTTTTTTTGTTCCCTTTGTTCTTTCGTTAACTTTACTGACAGAGAGAATTAGAGGCTGCTGTCACTTTAAGATCTGCCACGTGCTGACAGGATCTCACGCGTCTCATTCTCGCACTACTCTTTACTTCCATGTAAGATTTTATTTAACTAATTAAAGACTGTTCTTGTGAGGATACTTAACAAAACAGACATTTTGGCATAAATGTGTGTGTTATTGTTCGTTCAAGCGCGAAAGAGAACTCGATACTGGCGCGTGTCTTTCTGTGCGTTGTGTGTGTGTGTGTGTGTGTGTGTGTGTGTGTGTGTGTGTGTGTGTCAGGAGGACATTCACTGACAGCGTTCTCTTTTGTCAAACGGGATTTTGAATGTATGGATCTCAATCACAGTGTTGCCAGGACCCTCCCTGCTCAGCTTCTGATTGCGTTCCTCTCATATGATTGGTAGGTGAAATCAATTGACTCGAAAATATTAAACCGCTTGCAAGTTCCCAATTTATTTTTTCACGGCCACACGCCGGAGATCCGGCACTGTGCCGGAATACTTTAAGCCCTGCGATATTAATAGAGCTGCATACAGAGTTAATTTTTCTTCGCGTGTCGCGCCTCCCCTGTGGCTCTCTGGCGCCCCCCAAGGGAGGCGCGCCTCACCTATTGAAAACCGCTGATGTAGCCTATATGACAGACTTGTGCTGAACATTGTATTTTCCTTTTTTGAAGTGATTTCCAATCATATTTCAAGCAATTTAAAACCATCATGTTAAACAGTGCGCATCTGAAGTGTCTCAGCTGAAGGAAAAAATACATTATTTATCGCCTTTAAAATATCGGCCATGTTTTCTTATTGGGCCGATAACGATAACATTAAAAATGAATATATATAGGCCGATACCGATATGGTGGCAGATAAATCATGCATCCCTAAATTGAATCAAAAACAGTATAATTTAAACTTAAGACTGCTGTAGAATCAGGGAAGGAGGAGGCGCATGCGCACGCAGCGACTCGCAGCTACAGGTGTCGGTGTGCTTGATGTGCTTTGTCAGTTGTTTTCTTGTTTTTCTGCGTCTTAAAAATAACTTTTTTCTCCCAACACCATTGGACGCGGAATTTGTTCTATACCCTACTGAACTGGAAAAGGAGTAGGCTAAATGGAGAAAATGGGGATTATTGTTTTATTGACTTTGATCCACCTGAGCTTGTGTGTGTTCAAATCACCTCCCGTGATTTTCTTCTGCAATGGTACAAGCCTAACAGTGTGAAGCAACCCGCGGGTTTTGGTTATCCTGATTCGGGAAGTTTTTCACCTGTTGCTGTTGTAAATAAACAAAATCGCTCTTGACAAAAGCATTGTACATTTAAAATTCGGAAGAGAGGACGGAAAGGAGGTGTTCGTCAGAAAATTAAAAAACAAATTCTTTCTAAAATTCCTCTCCCAACAATCTTGTTAACGAATGTGCAGTCTCTACGGAAAAAGACGGATGAGCTTCAAGCTATGGTGAAATTTCAGCATGACTTCAGGAACGTTTGCGTGATGGCGTTCACGGAGACCTGGCTCTCCAAGGGGGATTCGGATTCGAGCCGACGACTGGACCATTTTGTAGTGCCCGTTCGCATGGATTGGTATGAGATGGTAACCGGTAAAGCGCATGGAGGTGGGGTATGTCTGTATCAGAGAAAGCTGCAAATCTGTGTACGTTAAGGGGAGAGTGTGCACGTTACTGACTGTGGCACATACTTGCCCCGGGAGTTTCCTCAGCTGTTCGTTACGGTTGTTCACATCCATCCCCGAGCAAATGAGGATAATGTGGTAAGGGAGATTGAGCGTGTGGTTCATGAACTGCAAACTGCATCTCCAATCGCACCCTGTTTTATTCTGGGAGATTTTAATAAGTGTTCTTTGAAGAAATCACTGGGCCATTTTAATCAGTATGTAACTTGCCCAACTCGTAAGGATTCAATTTTGGACTTGTGTTATGGGTCGATCAAAGGAGTGTAGGATTACAAATTTATTTAAATGTTTAATTTAGGTTCTGATACAGTATTTGAGAAAGTGCACACACTGTTTTCAATTTTGAGGCAATCAAAGTTTCGGACATTAACCTCTTGTCACATCTCAAAGGTCAGCTGGGCCTTTTGTTGATCTAATCAGGCTGATTGGATAAGCATCTCAAGGCTCTGAGTTACACTGTTACCTGATGAAATCAGGTAACCAGCTGAATCATGTACTTTCATTGTTTTGTTCAAGAGTCCCCTCCTCTATGTAATTAATCCCACCCTCTTGAAATGTATATAAACTGCAACGGAAAGTTCCCTTAGTTAGACATGGATGAAATGCTCTACAGCGATGCAACCGCGACTTCTGAATAAAGAATCCTGCTGAAAGATATCCCAACGTCTCCTGGTCTGCGCTTCTGAGTTTTCCAACACTTGAGAAGAAAAAGTTCACAACAGGAGCTTACAAGTCATTCGGTAAACCACCTTTGGGAACCTCAGATCATAATATGATTTTACTCGTCCCTATATATAAAACTGTTCTGACACGTGAAAAGGCACAGGTAATTAAGACGAAAGACTGGTCTGTAGAGGCTACGTCACGTTTAAAAGGGTGTCTGGATTGTAGAGATTAGACTGTTTTCATGGACTCTGGCTCGGACATTGATCAAGTAACAGATGAAATTTGTAGTTATGTGACGTTTTGTGAGGATATGTTAATACCTGTGAAATTGTTTAAGAAATTCCCAAACAGTAAACCGTGGGTTACAAAATACTCAAGATTCTTCTGTCAAAAAGAAATAGGGCTTCCAAAGAGGGAAATTTCGTAGAGCATTATATCCTAAAAAGAGAAATTAAGTGTGAAATAAGGAGGGCTAAAGCAGTTTATAAGGAAGATCTTGAGTTCAAATTGAAAGAGGAAAATGTAGGTTCTGTCTGGGAGGGGATGCATTTAATCACAGGTCAGGATAGTAGGAAAATAAATAATAGAATTAGTTTGAACGGATTCAGCTCGGATGTAGCTTTATCACAGGATTTTAATAATTTTTATATGAGATTTGATACGCATGATTTTAAATCAGAAATTGAGGATTTAAAAAATAAGTGTTGGGTAAACGGAGTATGATTGTGTCCCTTTTGAGGTAGGGGATGTGATAACAGTTTTTAAACAATGTAAAATTAGTCAAACGAGGTGTAGAGGATGCTGTTGCAACTCTCATTTAGTATTTCAACATTTAGAGAAGCCGAAAAACTTCTGTTAAATTACTTTTTATTGATTTTTCATCTGCCTTCAATAGCATTCAGCCACATATTTTAATTGATAAACTCAAAGAATTTGGGTTGGATTTTTATCTGGTAGGCTGGATTTTAGATTTCCTTGTGCAGAAAAGACAGAGAGTCAAAGTAAACGACTGTTATTCTGAATGGCTGGTGTCATCTACTGGGTCACCTCAAGGATAGCGTACTCTTTCCTTTATTATTTATTCTGTACACTAATGACTGTAAGAGTGGTTATAGTAATAGGCACATCTTAAAATCTGCTGATGACTCTGTTAGCTTATTGAGCGAGCAGGTTTCTATGCATGGTGCTGTGGTCGATGATTTTATTGCTTGGTGTAAGAATGCTTTTTTAAAACTCAATGTCATGAAAACTAAAGAGATGATTATTGGTTTTAGATTGAGGGGGAAATTAATTGATGATAAGCAAATAAGTATTAACGGAGTGGGTATCCAGAGTGTTGAACAGTACAAGTACTTGGGTACTGTATTGGAATTTAAATTGACTTTTTCAGCAAATACTGATGTCTTGTGTAAGAAGAGTATTGTTTGCGGAAATTACGGTCATTTAATGTGGATAAAACATTGATGTGTATGTATTATAGATCCTATATTGAGTCGTTTATATCGTTTTCATTGTTGTGCTGGTTCAATTCTCTGAATGTGAAAAATAAATTGAGAGGATGGTAAATCAAGGAAATAAAATAACGCGGAGGAAGCAGATGACCATGGCTCAGTTATACCAGAGACAGGCTTTGAATAAAGCACAGAACATTTTGTTAGAAGATTCCCACCCCTTGTATCATGAGTTCCATCTTCTCCCGTCTGGTAGCCGGAATAAAACTCCACTCAGTAAAACGAATCGGTTTAAAAATTCATTTGTTCCCTCAGCTGTAAAGTTTTTAAATTCTAGGTAAATGTATTTTATTGGGTGTATTGTGTGTGTGATTTTGTATTATGTGTATGCCTGTTTGCTGCAACCAAATTGCCTTCGGGAAATGAATAAAGATGAACTGAACTGAACTAAGACCACAACACATCCATTCAAAGCTCATGGTATGCAATCGCATTTCACATAATGCACAATATCATCATTAAACCTGTTTTTTCATTAAACCTGCAGCCATTTTTATCTGCAACAACCTTAAAAGGTTTCAGTTAGGGATGTACGATATATCAGCCACATATCGGTATCGGTCGATATATGTTAAAAAAAAAAAGTTTGATGTTATCATTATCAGCCTGATAAGAAAATTTGGCCGATATACTAAAGCCGATAAATAATGTATTATTTCTAGGGCTGGGTATTGACACAAATTTCACAATTCGATTTGATTTCGATTCACAAGCTTGCAATTCGAATCGATTTCGATTCGATTCCATATTGATTATTTTGGATATCAGGTACAATACATGGCAAAATTTTTCAAGGAAAACAAATCTCTTAACTAATGCTGTAAACTATGGGAGTCAGTTGTAGCCTAGGCTTCAGTAGCCTTCTATAATATTGAAGGTAAAAATTTACTGATTTGTAGCTATACAAACACTTAAATTACACTTGTTTATTTTATAATAAGAAAGTTATATGAAATATAAACATTTAAATGGTGGCTGTCATAAAAACTTGCCAGATATATTCAAACATGCATTAAATATTGAAGAACATTAAAAATTATAATGAATATGTAATATGGTGCATATATTTAGCAAAATTCTCCTCTCTAGAGTTATTTTTCCTAGCTGACTAACTGACTAAGTTACTAAGTTTAATGTTTTTTTTTCTGAGGTAAATGTGACGTTACATTGTTTACTTGCTGTTTAACTGACGTCTTTCCAAGGATGAAACACTGATTGAGCGATACCACGTTACATGATACGGATTTCGAAGTTGTACTCTATCTTTTAACACACTTTCAGATGCGCTGCTGCTTCTCTTGAGCTGAGCCAGAGCGATCTCACGCCACAGCGCCAAAACGGTATTTATGTTTTTGAATTTCGTAAGAAAATGGACGTAATTCGAAATTTGGGACTTTATTTCATAATAATAGTCACAAAGCACAACGATTATATTGATTTATTGGATGGGATGCACGCTACAATGTTCTGCGCGCTCATCAAATGAAAACAGGATGACTAATCGATTCTTGAGATTTAAGAATCGATATCGGTTCGTAAAAATGAGAATCGATTAATATCGAGAAATCGATATTTTTTACCCAGCCCTAATTATTTCCTTCAGCTGAGACACTTCAGATGCGCACTGTTCAACATGATGGTTTTGAATTGCTTAAAATATGATGAAATGATGAAATCACTTCAAAAAAAGGAAAATACCGATCAGTGCGACATATGCAGTGAGTCTGTCATATAAGCCAGGAGTTTTCAAAGTGGGGGCCGCAGCAAGTTGGAAGAAAAAAAAAGTGCATTTTTATTGTTATGAAAAAGCATTATAATAATTTGTCCCATAGCCTATCTGAACATTATACTTGTAATGCTAATCTTTTAGAGATGCACCGATTGATTGGCTGGTGACCGGAATTGGACGAATTTTATGTGATCGGCAATCGGCCGGTCAGTCTACCGATTTTATGCCGGTCTAAAGCACTCGGGCGGCGCATGATTAACATTGCGCAGCATCACACGTGCACACGGAACGCACATGTAGGAAACCTCGTGAATTACGGCAGGTCAAACTCAATGAAAAATTGTAATCGATTCATCTCTATAATCTTTCTGATGGGCTGGTATCAATCACCATCACATAATCTTATGTTCACCAAGAGGTTTTATTTAATTATTTCTACATTTGCCGTAGTATTGTCGATGGGTGTAATAACACATCCTGCAAAAGGGGGCCTTGGCCAGAACCTAGTGGTATTTGGCGGGCCTTGTCATGGAAAAGTTTGGGAACCCCTGATATAAGCTACATAAAATCATAGATATTCAGAAATTCATAGAGAATATCATTATAATTGTGTGCTTGATACATGGCTTTTAATGATGAGATTTTTGTTTTTGTAATCAGGCTCTCAAAAAATATGTAAAACTTTGGATTTACATTGATCACCCAATATATGGGTTATCAACTTTCAAATATAAAGAATTATCAGTTATCAGTATCGGCCAAATTTTCCACATCTTTGAGATCTGGCTAATTGTTTGTAATAATATTCCTATCTTGAAAGACGCTTGCAGGCAAATGTTCCTAATGAGCGACAACAGAGCCAAAAAAACAACGTTAACCAAAACATCAAGCCTGGACTTCATCAAGAAAATTATAAATATCGGGTATAAACGGATTAATGAAATTGCACGCCCTTGCTCCGATTCTGCTGCGTATCATCCACATGTTCTAATGACAGCATGTGTTGAGATGGGTCAGGACAGGCTGAAGAAGACTAGCTAATTATAGGCCTACCCAGTACACACTGTCTGCGGGACAGGTCTGCTCCTAATCCAATAATAAACTACAGCAACACTAGCTGGTTAAGTACAGACTCAGAGATCACATAGATATATTTTAATGACAGATTAATTAAGAAACATCTAACAAAACAATTACAGATTCCCATAGAATTTAACATGGATCTTTCCGGCCGGCACCAACACTTAAATTATGAATCATAATGTATCGGAAATAATGAGATGATGACTGTGTCTTTAGGTATGAGAAACAGTGCATGGCACAACAAACTGCACTACTTAAAAGTAAACTAGACATAATACCCGAGGGTGACCTTAAATAGTGCAAAAGCGCATGCTTAACCTCATGTAAAGTTATGCCAAAAAAGGAGAGCATTTTAGGTAGTTTTGTGCGCATGCTCAGATTAGGTTGACCTAGTGTTGAATAATCTAAACATGGCCTTTTTCAGATTAACTGCATCGCTGCTTAATCCGCCAATGACAACACGGGCCACGTCAATGAATATGCAAATGAGGTAACACCGGAAAAACAAGACAGTTCAAATAGTGATTACATGTAATCACAGTAAATCACTTTATCAACAATTATTGTTAAACTCAGCTAGTCCAGGGTGACATTTATTAACTTTTTAAAATTACTTACTTCAAAAATAAAAGCTGTATTGCTAGGACAGGAATAATAATAAGCTACATTATTTTTTTTATTTATATATCTGAGAATATAAATCTGTGTGTTCCCCATCAATATATATATATATATATATGTGTGTGTGTGTGTGTGTGTGTGTGTGTGTGTGTACATTTAATTGTGATGAGAAAATGAGAAAACCATGAATACTTATGTGAACCATTGTACTAACGTTAACTGTTACCATGTTTTTTGGACATAGTAACATACATAGTAATATCAGGTTTTGGGCATGTGACTTTGTAATACCATGATACTAATTATGTGAATATTATGTTACATAAATATGGCAATAAATGTTATTAATATTTGATACCACGGGATTTTTTATTGTAATGGGTTGCTTTCAGATAAACGTTTATTTTCCTGTTCAATTTGTCAAGTTTAATTTAGGCTAAACATTTTTTGTTGATGATAAATCTTAAACTTTGTTATACATAAAGAAAAAGTGAGGTAAACGTACTAAATGAGCCGTGAATAATAAAGTTAGTGTACCTTTTTCTTCTGTCGATTTGGTCTTCCAGGGTTTTCCAGACTCCCGTCAAAGCTGTCAACGGACGAAACGTCTTTATTTCGGAATAAAAGCTTATGTTTGACATTCGCCATGACTGTAAACTTTAAAAAGACGCGTTTCGCGGTATTCACTTCTTCATATCTCTGCCATTAGGCGGATATTTTATGAGTTACTTGATGTTTTTCAGCCATGAAAATTCCTCAGTGAAGGACAAAACTTCCACTCGCGCGCGACTCACACCGGCGGGCACTGACACGCGCAGTAACGTCACTCAAGAAAAGTCCCCGCCCATATAGTGACGTTCCATGTAAGCCACGCCCAACGCGGAAAAGAAACATTCCAGTGCCAATGTACGACGACACTTTCTTATAAACTGAGGATTATTAATGAAAAATAAACGATTTATTTTAGAGAAATGTGTATTCTACTATTTAATGAAAAGATACAAGTACAGTAATGATACATAGGAGTACCTGTTTAGTATGTTAAACCGATTTATCCTGACAGGCCACTGCTTTAATGTGGTTTCTGTAGTTTAGTCTCACTACACATCACACGGGAAGAGGTAAGTCACATTTTATATAATACAATAGCTTCATTTCTTGATTAAATCGCTTAAATGGAATTATTTGCACATAAATGTTTGAGATCAAAAATACCAAGGTCAATTTTAGGATTGGCAGAGCATCATCATTGTTTACAACTTTATACTTTTTACTACCATAAGAATCAGACAACATTTTGGACAATTAACATAAATGAATTATTTACTTATATTATATACTATATATACACTGCCGTTAAAATATTTGAGAACGGTAAGATATTTCGTGTTTTTAAAATAAGTACTTCTGCTCACCAAGGCTGCATTTATTTGCTAAATTTAAATTATTACTATTTAAAATATCTGCTTTCTATTTGAATATATTTTTATATTATATTATATTATATTTATATTTTATCTAAAGCTGAATTTTCAGCATCACTCCAGTTTTCAGTGTCACGTGATCTTTCAGAAATCATTCTAATGTACTGATTCGATACTTAAAAAAATATTCATTATAATTATCAATGTTGAAAACACTTCACCGGTTATGGGAAAAAAAGCAGGATTCTTTGATGAATAGAAAGTTCTGTTTCATTTATTTGGAATAGAATATTTTGTAACATTAGAAATGTCTTGACTGTAACTTTTGATCAATTAAATGCATCTATGCTGAATAAAAGTATTGATTTCTTTTATTTCCCCCGTTTTGAACTTTTTGAACTTTCTTTTTTTTTAACTTTCTATTTCAGATAAATTCTTTTGAACTTTCTATTCCGGAAAAAAAAATTGTACACAACTGTTTTCAACAATGATTATAATAATAAACGTTTCTTGAGCACCAAATCATATTAGAGTGATTTCTGAAGGATCATGTGACCCTGAAGACTGGAGTAATGATGCTGAAATACAGCTTTGATCACAGAAATAAATTATTCGCATAGCAAACAGTTATTTTTAAATTGTAATAATATTTCACAATATCACTTTTTTGTGTGCATTTTTAATCAAATAAATGCAGCCTTGTTGAGCATAAGAAACTTCTTTTAAAAACATTTTGAATGGCAGTGTATGCATACACTATTTTTTATAATACAAATAAAATATGTTTGTTTCTTTTTACAGAAAATGGCATCACCAGACGAGAAAGTTGCGTTTGTCAGCAATCTGAATGGCACCAGCCTGACGGAGGTTTCTCTGGGATCCTTCTTAGCCCCGCTGTGTTTCCTCAGCCGAGGTCTTTTCCTGATAGTTTTCCACCTGGGAAAAGGGATTCTCCCGTTCTCCTGGGCATCCCACCTCCTGTTGGACTTCACATCTCTAATAATGCCTTTAGTCCTGTCGTGCACAGCTTTAAGCGACATCCTTCACTTCGTCATCGTGGGCATTGCTGTAGTTGACTTCGCTGTCCTATACCTCGTGCACAAGAACGGAAAGCGAGGTTCCTTCTCCAATACGATGGACAAGTTTGTGAAAAGCCGTGTAGAATCAAACCTAGTCCCGTTTGTAACCGTGTTCCGCGTTTTAGTCAATGTGAAAACCGCCATAAGCATTTTAGCTGTTGATTTCAGTGTGTTCCCAAGGCGTTATGCAAAAACAGAGACGTATGGAACAGGAGTCATGGATTTCGGTGTGGGAGCATATGTGATTGCCAATGCATTGGTGTGTCCCGAAGCAAGAGGAAAGGAGATGCGAGGATCGAAGATCAGTCATGTGCTTAAACAGTCTATTTCAGTCTGGCCTTTGGTCCTGTTAGGGTTCGTGAGGCTTGCAAGCGTGAAATCATCCGGGTATCACGAACATGTGACTGAGTATGGAGTTCACTGGAACTTTTTTTTCACGTTAGCCATCGTCAGACTGGTGGCGTCTGCACTTCTGGCTCTCTTTCCCGTACACTCCTCGTGGATTCTTGCTGTGTTTATTGGTGGAACGTACCAGGTTATCTTGGAAACAACAGGTCTGAAGTCCTTTCTCATGCGCGGTGATAATCGCGCAGGCTTTCTGCAGGAAAACAAAGAGGGGATCTTCTCAGTTGTGGGTTACATAGCCATCTACATGGCTGGGGTTCAGATCGGCCATTACCTCATGCAAAGCAGAGCTTTAGTTCAAGACTGGATCAGAGTGATCCGTAACCTCCTGTTGACTAGCTTTGGGTTGTTTTTCACGTTATACGTGTGCCAGAGATGCATAGAGCCAGTTTCACGCAGAATGGCCAATCTTTCGTTCTGCGTTTGGACTGTAGCACAAGCCATGTTCTTTCTCTCTTGTTTAAGCATTGCTGATTTAGTGTTACTGTTTTCTAAAGTCATCTCTAATTTTTCACTTGTGTCTACATCGTGGTGTCCACATCAAAATAGGAAGTCTGAGAAAATGAGAAATAATATGGATGCATTATGCCTCGTCCAGTCTGTTAACCGGAATCAGTTGTTATATTTCCTGCTGGCGAATATCATGACGGGTTTGACCAATGTGTTCATAGACACTCTGAACAGCAGTGATGTTTTAGGTGTAGGTGTTTTGCTCTTGTATATGTTCATGAACAGCTTGGTCATATTCATTTTGCATATCAATAAAATAACCATTAAGTTCTGGTAAACACCTTTTTTATTTAATTTTAGGTTTCTGAACAGATCTCTCGTTTCAACTGCTGTGAAATATGCTGTGTGTACATTTTTTGTAAAGTGCAAATAAAAGTGAATGGGTTATTTGTAAAAATACTGTTATTATATATGTAATCTTTATTATATATCAAATATTAAAGTACTAAATGGGATGATTTCATGCCAATATTAGACATCACATCAGAGGTTTGGATTCAGATTTTTGTCTTTTTATATGCTCTAATTGGCCAACATTTCTTTTATCTTTTTTTTCACAGTTACTGAATGGTAAATGGATTAAAAGTGATTTAATATCATCAGGTTGTAAAGTTGCATGCGTAATAATTAGAAAAGAATTAGGAAAAATGCTGATGTATACTAAAATAATTATAAGATCCATTTTAAGCAAATGTGTCATGCATACTTTGAATTACATAATATTGAAACAAATGTGCAATCATAAAACCTGAATGTATACTAATTATAAAATAATTTAAAAATGATTATGTTTGCTAATATTCTCAATTGATATTATGTCATAAAACTATATGCAACATATGTTTATTTTCATGTATTCTTTAATGCAGTCCAGCGATCATAACTCCGTAATAACAACGGCATGCATAATAATTAGAAAAGAATTAGGAAACATGTTTACTAATATTCCAAAGTCTTTTAATTAAACTACTTTTAATTAAATTATGTCATAAAAACCGCATTAAAAATAATTGTAAAATAATTATAAGATCCATTTTAAACAAATATGTCATGCAGTCTTTGAAATAAATAATATTGAAACAAATGCAATCATAAAACCTGCAATTATAAAATAATTAAAAAATACTAATGTTTGCTGATATCCTACATTTTTTAAAACTATATTAAAATTGTCATATGCAAAATATTTTTTTTATTTTCATGTAGTCTTCATTTCATAGTCAATTAATTAAGTAATATATCAACTAATGTGCGATGCATGCAAAATTAAAAAATAATTAGGAAAAAGGGGGTTTTAGATGAAGTTCATATCATCATATCATACCCAAATGTAAATTATGCTTAAAAATAATCTACTTTTAGTTGGTTTGCAACCCGCCAATAAATCCACAGAAGAAGAAAAGTCTCCACCCATGTGTCAATCAAACTGCACACGTGACGTCAAGCACTCAGAGCCCGGAACTACTTTCTGACGTATCAGGGGCCAAAGGTCATAGAACATTCGCCTGCCACATACGCCTCTGTCGCACTTGTTTGTTTTTGTCCAAAAAAAGAGAACAACTGTCGAAAACAAGTGAGTAGGAAAACTGCTGCTTCATATTTGTGCATTTAGACGCTGTTTTAACTGCAATAACGGCTGAAAAGTGACGTTACGGGGAGGATAAATGCTGAGTTTGTCAGTCCGTCAGTCAAAATAGACCTTTGGCAGGACACTTTTGAATTCAAATGTCTTCTAATATAATAAAAGTACATTTGCGCATTGTATAACGTGGAGTAAAACATGCTTAGTTTGGGTTTAAAGTTGCAGCTCGCGCAGGCAAGGCACTGACAGCACTAGCATGCTAATCAGCTTGGAAAAGTTTCACAGGTTAGCCGTTTGCTAACGCGAGTTCGACACACTAAAATGTCTGTTTATTTTGTAACATTATCTCGCATTCCATCCCTGCAACATTTACAGCTTTACATATTTTTAAACGATTCGTTTAATGTGTGAGCTTTTCGTTGGCTAGTAGCAGGCTAATTAGCATGTGTGTCATCGGAGGGAACACGAGTGCGATTATCACAGATCTTTTTTGTGTAATTGTTGTTATGACAACAGGCAGTCAAGCTTATTTTCTATGAATATATTGTGAACTGTGTATTCTGATATTTCAGAGCTTTGAGATGCTGGCTTGGTGTTTGTTTAGCTGCTAATTGTCGTAATGTGGCTTGACCTCTTACACCTCTGAAGAGTTCCTGCATTTATTTGGCAACTGTATACTCATATATGCGAATGTCATACAAGTGCATCAGTGTCTCTTTCAGACTGGAGTGTAGAGTTGGGTATAATAAGTGTTTAAGCCTCTGTAGCCAGATAATATTGTATGTCTAAGCTAATAATCCTTAGCAAAGCAAGCTACAAGGGCTGCTAGGAAGGCACACAGTGTTTGCACTTTAGAAAATGACTACAATATATTGCACAAATAGATGAGAAGTGAACCGTGTCCACTACTGCCTGCGCTGTTTCTTTGTCTATTTCAATACTAAGGGCTAATTCCCAGCTGTTATTCGAATTATCAGTTGGGAAAGACTGCAGATGAATTTAAATGTACAATTTAGTCTTTAACACAAACGTCAAGACCTAGGATATTATCTATCAGAGAAGAAGGTTGAGCTTTAGGGAAATTTGCAAAAAACATTACAAACAACGTCTCGTATTTGTGTTTGCTGCTAGGACCTACTACTGACTAGCCAATAAAAATGCAACATGAACTGGCGTATTAGACAACATGACACTAAAAACTTAAAACTACTTACCTCAGGCTCCATTTTCAAAATTGGCATGCCTAGTTCGCCTCTTTTTCATAGCCATAACAGTTTCATAGCCATAATCTCCTCCTTTGCTTCCTCTTTTAATTTTTTTTTTTTTTTAAGCACACTTAAAAACAATTGCCAAAGTGCGATTCATCACACATTTACTACTTTGGTAATGATTTGTAATGATCTTTTAGGATTTCTGAAATCGCACAGTCTGTTGCAGGCAATATGCATCACTACACCCTTGCCTCACTTAGTATACGCGGTTATATGAATATGCAAATGAGCCCCGCCTCCACGCACTCACTCAGAGATCCACTGGGTGACGAGCACACGTTGATCTGATTGGTTACAAGGTCGTTTGTGACGTCAGAAACACCAGCGATTTCAAACCGTGTTTTTGAGACTGTTTTTGGTTCACTGCAGAAAATACTCAGCAATGCTGTCGACTTATGAACTTACACATGGTTTGCCTGAAAGAATATGAGGAGTTCTTTTCCAAAACGCGATAAATCCATTTCAATAGTTTTCAGGAAAATAATTTTTTTTACCTAGACCCACACTTTTTGTGAATATTCAATTTAGCCTGTTAAAATGTTTTTTCCCCTCAGTCTGAACATGTTGAACAACGATTATTAAATCAAACAACAATATTGTTGATGATAAATTCAAAGTATTTTTTTTTTCAAAACGCTCTAAATCCACAAAAGAAAAATCCAAAAATGGATGATTTTGGCCACTTAATTAAGTTTTGTTTAGTAGAAAGCCTTTCTTTAAAGTGAATTTCGTTTTGTATAAATTGTATCTTAATTTTAATAATTTTTTCATCAACCAATTGCCTGGATTTAATAAATAAGAAGCAAATAGACAATATAATCATGACATGGAGGCGCCGGCGTGGTCACTTGCATTGCTCGTGAACTGGAGCGCATCTCATCATAAATTAACCGAAACTCAGCGTATGCCTCACAGAGTCATGAGAAATATATCTATATAGAAAGCTTGAAATGTCTTTAAACGAAACAATTAAAAACGAAAATAAATAGCATACTCTCTGATTATGTAATCCATTACATGCATTTCTCTCTAGGCGCGTTCAGAGATGCTGATCGTCAAGTTCATCTTTGCAGACACTGACACAGAAAACAGTTGATTAATACAAATAAAAAAAATCGATTTTCGAACGATATTCGACTTTTGTTCCTTGATTGTCGAATGCCATTTTTGGCAGAAATGATAAAAGAAACACTCGTTTTGAGGAATGAATGAACATAAACAAACCTCTGTTCAGCGCGCCGATGTTGGATTGCGTAGAACGCTCACTGAATTCTGATTGGTCGAGAGGATTTATCGCGTTTAGGCTAAAAATAGGTTTGGCGCTTATCGCGGTTTGGAAAAGAACTGCATCTTGCCGTACATTTTAAACAAGGAAATATAGCGATTTGGCATGAAACATTGATGGAGCAGTGAATAGGTTCAGAACACAGCAAAATGACATGACAAACTCAGTTTTTTTAAAATGGCGTTTATCGCGTTTTGGAAAAGAGCTCCTCATATTTAAAACATAATGAAAATTAGGGGAGACCAAACCACCCAAATGTTTTGGTTTCTGCTGGATGCCCTGTCGGATTCGTAGGGTTTGCTAACTGAGATTCTGTCCTCTCACTACCAGGCAGATCTGGACGTGATATGGCTCGTCTGGTGGCTGTCTGCAGGGACGGGGAAGAGGAGTATCTGTTTCTTGCACGCCAGATTCCCTTGTACATCGATGACACACTCACGGTAGGATCATTTCATTGGTTTCACTTTGCATTTTACCATCTTTAAAGTTGAAAAATAAACAAAAAATATATGTTCCTGGTCTTATTGTGCATGATTCATCTGTCAATCTGCGCATTTCAGTGGCTAATACCATTAAACCAGTTTTAGAGTTTTGCCTTGGCAATAGGGTTGGGCGGTATTACGGTAATATCGTATACCGCGGGGTCTTAAAATAGCAACGGTATCCGTTTCAATACCGGCACTTATATATAATATATAAATATAATTTATTCAATGCCTAAAAATGCTTATGTAGTTGTCATCGAGAGAGAGAGGGAGGGAGGGAGGGAGGGGAGAGGCGGGGAATACTGACGAGGCAATTTGTAAATGTTGCAATAAGAGAGATGGGAACACCTCTAACCTAATGTCGCATCTCCGAAACAACCACACACTCACTGCTGCGAGGATGCATTTTGCCCCGAGTTCATTAAATAAGCGCATTAGTTTATATTTGTTAAAATATTATAATGTTGTTTTTTTTATGTTGATAATGAAAAGTGAACAGCACGAGTAGATGGGATGCATCGGGAGTCAGACATTTACCACTTAATTAAGTTTCATTAGTTTCAAAAGGCCTTTCTTTAAAGTGAATTTCGTTTTGTATAAATTGTATCTTAATTTTAATAATTTTTTTTATCAACCAATTGCCTGGATTTAATAAATAATAATCAAATATAGCAGACAACATAATCATGACATGATCGTGCGCTGGCGCGCCGCGGTCACTTGCGTTGAAATCTCATCATAAATTAACCGAAACTCGATAAAAAACTAAATAAAGCTTGAAATTTCATTAAACGAAACTATTCAAAACGGAAAGGAATAGGCTAGCCTACTCTCTGATTATGTAATCCATGATGTGCATTTCTCTCTATCGTTCACTATGGAGATGGCGATTCGTCAATTTCTTTAAACGAAACCATTCAAAAGGAAAAGAAATATAGGCAGCATACTCTCTCTGATTAATCCATGATGTGCATTTCTCTCTATAGGCGCGTTCATACGGAGATACCAATCATCAATTTCTTTAAACGAAACAATTCAAAACGAAAAGAAAAAGGCTAGCCTATACCTTCAGATTATGTAATCCATGATGTGCATTTCTCTCTATATATGCACGTTCACTACGAGATGGCGATCGTCAACTTAATCTTTGCAGCAGACACTGACAGAAAAGTTGTATTAATAAAAATCAATGGACGCCTGTCACCGGATTTACAAATGCACTTCTTGCTTGTTGCTTGTTAATTTAATTCAAATTAATTACTAAAATCAATACTTTAATTGTCATAATTAAAATAATTAAATATTATTAAGTGTCCCATTTTTGCTCATTTATAAATAGTATTTATATCTACCACCCCCTCAGCACCTGGGTTAAAAAATTATTTGGCGCCACCACATTATAACGGCCCACGTATTAAAAATAAACGAGTCTAAATAGGGCTCCTCATAATTACATTTAATGCCGTCAGCCGGGATCAGACACAACGTGCACGGGTTGGCCTTGATTTTTGTTCTGATTTTTTTTTTTTTTTGCCCGATCAGTTTCTGAACGGTGTAGGCACAAGCCAACAGTTTGGTGATGCTGTCTGAGCCTTATGTCATAATTTTTAATTAGTCACGATAATACCGTATACCCCGGTAAAATAGGGAGGAGGTTTGACGGTATCAAGATTTGGAGACCGCCCAAGCCTACTTGGCAAGTACCACTAAATACCAAGTGTTTTTATGTTTCTTTTATATATGCTTACTGAATGCAAACTAAAGTCACAGACAGTATTATGTTTGGAAGTGTTGTGTTATTTTGATTGTATATTTGTTGTAGATGGTGATGGAGTTTCCTGACAGTGTTCTGGAATTTGACAGCTATCAGATCAACAGTTCACAAATGAAGCAGTTTATTGAGGTAAACAATGAGATTTTCCACTTCTCATTGTTGAAAAGCTTTCAAGAACATGTCTGGGTCATGTTTCACCCTAAAACCAAAAATATGAAATTAGCACATGTATTTTATATTTATGTAAAGGTGCGTTTTAATGCTGTTTTGACTTGAAAAACTAGGGCCTGAAAATGCTGCAAGTTTTTGAAAACTATACTGTTATTGTTTCTGTGTAAACTACAAAAAACTTGAATTTTTGAAAACGGTGACATCATACACATGACCTGGCAGCAGAATACAGCGTTTACTTTTAAATTGAAATTTAATTCAATAAAAATAGTAATGTTCATGACAATTAAGCGATTACTGCTTCAAGAAATTAATGTCAGGGTGCAAAAAAAAAACTGACCCTGAAAAATATCCTGTTTTCAATATTGATAATAATAATAAAAAAATTGAGCATCAAATCATCAATTTAGAATGATTTCTGAAGTGACACTGAAGACTGGTGTAATGATCACAGGAATAAATTACATTTTAAAATAGAAAAGTTATTTTAAATTGTAATGATATTTCACAATGTTACTGTTTGTTTGTACAGGTGAAACTCGAAAAACCAGAATAGCGTGCAAAAGTTATAATTTTGATGATTATGGCGTACAGCTTATGAAAACCCCAAATTCAAAATCTCAGAAAATTTGAATATTACATGAAATCAATAAAAAAAAGGATTTTAAATACAGAAATGTCGGCCCTCTGAAAAGTATAATCATGGATATGTATATAGTTATATACACTAAATACATTAGCTTCACCTTTTATTTTGAATTACTGAAATACACGAACTTTTGCACGATATTCAAATTTTTCGAGTTTCACCTGTATTTTTAATCAAATAAATGCAGCCTTGGTGAGCAGAATAGACTTCTTTTAAAAACATTACAAATCTTTCCTGATCCCAAACTTTTGAATGGCAGTGTATATGTGTATATTTGTGTGCGCACAAATTGAATCACTTTTCCATCTTGACAGAAATGACAAAATAAGCTTCACTCTCCCTCCTGTGCTTGTTCCACCAGCATCACAGTATGCTGAAGCAGCAGGACCTGAACATGGCGCTGATGGTGATGTCTCGTGAGGTCATCAGCGCCCTGTCGCAGTCGGTGCCGTGCGTGGGCTGCCGGCGCAGTGTGGAGCACCTCTTCTCTCAGCTCACGGACTCTGGATACTTCGCGCTGGAACCGCTCACTGTGGGATCCTCTGGAGTGCTGTCAGTCACACGGGCATGTCTCACTGACCCCAGGAAACTCTACACACTCTTTTATGTTCACGGGTGAGTTCTGCAAACGCTGGTTAGTGTCTAATGTTTGCCTCGTATTTCCCGGCCAATTGAAGTAAGCATAAAATCAAGATTGACCCCATTTACTTTCTTATTAAATCTTTCTTGTCTTATTGTGTGTGATTTATCACTGCAAGTTATTTTAAAGGAAAACATGTTCATTTTTGTAATTAACATGGTGGAATGATGGTCGTCATCATCATCATCAGCCAGTCCAATCAAATTAAAGTTAGTCGGCATGAAGTGGAAGTTGTGATAATTTTTTCTTCCCTATTGCGACTTCTTGAACAAGAACAAATGTGGGCGGGGCTTGATTTTGTCTGAGGGGAATTGATTGGATGGTTGTGGTTTGCTATTGGTGGATCTCATGTGAGTGACAGGTTGCCCCGCCCTCATCATCAGAGAAAAGATGCTGCAAGAGGGAGGGGAAGATATTCTGGTTCAAGATTACGAGGCACATGACAAAAAAAAGGATGTGCACGGATAAATAATTTATAATAATTACTGCTAGTGTTGTGAAAAGTACCGACTTCGGTACCAAGTCGGTACTGAAATGTAAAAAATGCGACGCTTTGAGCGCTGTTGAGCGGAATCGTAAACACCTCTGATTGGCCATTGTGCTCACGCACTCATCAAATATGTCTGTGATTGGCTACAATGATCAGCGCTTCAAAAACATGTTGTAAATGTACATCAATGACTGCGCTTACACAGATGCACACGGGAGCGTTTGAAAGCAGACGTCTCTCAGGTCCTGCTCCTGCTTTCAAAACACTCTCAAACGCTCCCGTGCGCTGATCATTGTAGCCAATCACAGACATATCCGATGAGCTCGTGAACACAATCACAGGTGTTTATGATTCCACTCAACAGCGCTCAAAGCGTCATATTTTTTAAATTTCAGTACTTTTGACAACCCTAATCACTACTATATTCCATTAAAAATAAGAATGGGCAGTTTTGATTTTATGGTGACTTTTAGTCCCAACCTACATTATGGAAATGACACATTATGGAAGTTCAATGCATTATGTAAGGGAAAGGATATGCTGATTGAATAGAAAAAAATGTGTCTGTGTTGTCTTTTATGTTAACGTGTGCTTTTTATTCCTTTGTTGCAGGTCAAAGTTAAACAACATAATAGATTCCATCCCCAAGAGTAAAAAGAACAAACGCTGTCAACTGCACTCTTTAGACACGCACAAACCGAAGCCTTTAGGGTGAGTCCGTTTTTTTAATCATTGTGATATTTGGTGTTTTTGACACTTAAAAAATGTTAAGAGATATTTTTCATGTAATGTAAAATGCATTCACCAGAAAATCTGGGATGAGTCAAAGTGACCATGGACCAGATGTGCGTAAGTTACAACTTACGCACTACTAAATATTTTTGCGTTGAACCATTAAACTTAGTTGTAATGCAACTCTATGCATACACCAAATATATACATAGGCCTGTGACAGTGAATCACAGTTTAAATAAAACATTGCATCAATCAGCTCTTGTTTTACCTGACAGACTTCAATCCTTTAGACGTATATAATAACGTTGGCATTGACACTTGCTTACATTTTAAGAGAGAGAACATTATGTGGATAAAATACTTTAATAGCTGCTCTTCAATATTAACCAGATCTAAACAGCACACCTCTGTGTGCATCGGTCCTTATTGTGTAAAAAAAAAAAAAAAAAACATATATATATATACACACACACACACACACACACACAGGTGAAACTCGAAAAATTAGAATATGGTTCAAAAGTTATGATTTTGATGATTATGGCTTACAGCTTATGAAAACCCCAAATTCAAAATCTCAGAAAATTAGAATATTACATGAAATCAATTAAAAAAAAAAAGGATTTTAAATGCAGAAATGTCGGCCCTCTGAAAAGTATAATCATGCATATGTATATAGTTATATATACTAATTAAAGCTGCAAGCAGCATTTAGCGGTGTTCAAGCAGCTAAGGCCTTTAAGGCCGTTAAGGACAAAAGCATCAAAAGACATTAAGTTTTATGTAGCAAGCATTAACCACTGACATCATAGATGGAATAGACCATGTTTTAGCATGATTTACCATCATACACCAAATTTAGTGTGATTTTTCATGATTTACCATGTTCCAGTATGATTTACCATGAATCTAGCATGATTTACCATAGTTTACCATGATATACCAAATTCTAGTGTGATTCACCATGTTTGACCCTGTTCTAGCATGGTTTACCACAATTGAAAACATTCTAGTATGATTTAATACGATTCTAGCATGATTTACCATTGTTTACCATGATGATTTACCATGATTTGCCACATTCTAGAATGACTTAACAGGATTCTAGCATGATTTACCATGATACACCATGTAATAGTATTATTTACTATGATTTACCATGATACACCATGTAATAGTATTATTTACTATGATTTACCATGTTTCTATCGTGATTTACCATGATTTACCACATTACTGCATTGATGTGAAGTGTCAATAAAAATGAAGTGATAAAATGTGACAAAAAATGATTTTGTTATAATAGTTAACATGGAAAAGTGGTTTGTTTTAGTGCAGAATACTGGTGAAAATCAAGTCTATCAAAGTGAAAGTGAGCCAGTAAGTGGTCTTCTACTGCCCTCTGCTGGCCATTCTACTTATTAATAAAGTGTTAACTGTGCTTTTGCACTCATATGTAGACAGTTGCTCTCAGACACACACACACACACACACACACACACACACACACACACACACACACACACACATTGTGTTTTCATGTTTTATGGGGACTTTTCATAGACATAATGATTTTTATACTGTACAGACTGTATATTCTATTCCCTTACACTAACCCTATCCCTACCCATCTCAGGAAACATTCTGCATTTTTACATTTTCAAACAACATCACTTAGTATGATTTATAAGCTGATTTCTTCATGGGGACCAAAAAATGTCCCCACACGAACAAGGATTTCGGATATTGCCATCCTTGTGGGGATATTTTGTCCCCATAACGTAGGGTTTACCAGGCCACACACACACACACACACACACACACACACACACACACACACTTATGTTATTGTGAAAATCTCTTTTAATGGTCTATAAGCATTTCACATATTTCTTTGTGATGTAATCATATAAAACTATATTAAAACTAATAAAAAAAATAGCTTTAAGCGTTTGTTTGTTAGCCAATGCTGAAAGCTGATAAAAAGATTAAAAATGTCTAATGCTGCTGCTCCCTCTACTGGACAACAGTGGTATTACAGATTATATACAGTTGGAATGAATGAATGGAGATTTGGTTTTTCACTTATATCTCGGGAACGAGAAAATGAAAAAATCTGAAACTCAGAACTTAGATAGTGTTAGAGGAGCCCTGTTGAACAAGACCATCCCGGTGATGCTGGGTTATCGTGTCCGGGAGCAATGTCCGTTGAAATGCATATCTTTGTAGGCTTATATCTCGGGCATGCCTGGGTCAAATCGCACCATTCTCGACTCGAAGCTAGATGAGGACGAGCTCTTTCCAACAAGCTCTCCCACAAGCATCTAGCTGGTCCAGGTCGGGACTTACAGCCGTTTCAAGTCGGGAGTCTCACAGATTAGCGATCCGCGGGGGCGCGCTCCCGAGCCCCGCGACAATAGATTTCGATCAAGACCCTGGAGAGGACCTTACCATCAAAATTTGAGCGCGCAGCGACTTTTCGTTTTCGAGTTATGAGTGAATTTGTACTGGGGGGCGTGGCCTAAATCACGGAAACCCTTTACATTGAAAAATGGGAATCCTGAAAATGGGTCACAATTGTTAATCAATACTAATTCTGCAATAGATGAATTTTGACTACATGTAATTGTAAATGTCAAAATAGTGATTTTATAAAGTCTAAATATGAATTATAAAACAATATTAGTAAGCAGTATGACAAAATGACTATTTTAAACAGAAGGGGGCAGTAGAAGACCACTTATTGGCTTAATATACCATTACATTCATATAAATATTGTAATTTTCACCTTTTTAACTGGATGTCTGCAATTTTTCTTGTTTGTTTGGAGTCATATTTTTCCATTAGATCAATTTTGAATTCATGTGATTGTGAATGTTAAAATAGGGATTTTATAAAGTCCTAATATGAATTATAGAACAATATTAGTAAGTAGTATGACAAAATGACTATTTTAAACAGAAGGGGCAGTAGAAGACCACTTATTGGCTTAATATGCCATTATATTCATATCATTTTCACCTATTTTAACTGTTATAGAGGCATATTTTGTCCGATCTGTCTGAAATTTTTCATGCTTGTTTAGAGTCATGTGTCACATGTTCTGACTTGATTTTAAGAAGATCTGAGCATTCATTGAAGAGATATAGGCGTTTGGGGACACTTGGTCAAGGCTACATATTGAAGTGACCCTATTATAGCCATCCAAATGAAGAAGTTATGCCTTTTCTGATAATTATTGATCTAGAGAGTCCAGAGAATTGTACTGCACTGGTTTTGAACATTATGATATGAACATTATATGATCATAGATGGAAAACACCATTTGCAGCCAATACAGGCAATTTACCATTGGAAATATATGGTTTTAAAGCTTTTTAACAGTTATAGCGCCACCTATTTTCCGATCTCCATATCATTTTGCATGCTTCTTTAGCATGTTATGTCACATAAGCTCATCAATTTTCGTGAAGTTCTGAGTTTTTTTGTAGGTTTTATAGGCTTTTCAGTGTATTTTGCCACACCCACTTTCTAAATGACTCTGTTATAGTAAACCAAATGCAAAATTTCAATTTTTTTCGATAATTATTGATCTAGAGAGTCCAGAGAATTGTCCTAGACTGGTCTGGTTCCGATCGGGCGAAAAACCAGGGACTAGTTCGCAAAAGTAGGTTTTTAACATATTCATGAATATTTAATGAACAATTTGATTGACAGCAATGGTTCTAGAGGCAAAGTTGTTCAACATGAGGAGATCTATCAAATGATATGTATTTTGTGGGGATGTGTGTAACACCACGTCATTACAGAGCCAAAAAACTCGTTAGCGCCAACTAGTGGCCGATTTCTTTCAAAACTCTTACAGACCTCTTGGGCCATGAGTCGAACATGCCCATCGAGTTTCGTTCCGATCGGCCTCCGTTAACCTCATCTCATAGGTGCTCAAACTTCATTGGCCGATGGCGGCCATGTTTTTTGAGATACGCCAATATCCTTTTACACATACATGGGGCCTTGGACCAAGACACTGCATACCAATTTTCAAGTCAATCGGACTAACGGTCAGGTGGCCACACCCCTTTTTATGTTTTTTTGATGTTATAGCGCCACCTAGTGTTCGATCGTCGCGATTTTTTTACTGTGACCCCAAACTGTCCTCATACACATGTGTACCAAGTTTGGTCAACCTATCTCATTTACTTCTGCAGTTATAGCTGTTTTAGTAAAATAGGCTCCTCCCACAACGTTCATTTTACGCCCCCTAGCGACAGTTAATCAAAATTTCAACTTTTTTTTGATAATTATTGATATTCAGACTCCAGAGAACATTTCTGCACTGGTTTGGTTCCGATCGGGTGAAAAACCAGGGACTAGTTCGCAAAAGTAGTTTTTTGACAAAATTCAAAATGGCGGAAAATCTATCATGGCGGAAATGAAATCGGAGATATACGTTTTGTTCTCCAGGTTTTCAGCTTTCCACTGATATAAGACACTTGAGACTACGACATACGATTTAGGATTTATGAGCAGTTTCGCGCAATTGGTTGCTATAGCGCCACCTATGGGCCAATCGGGCTCATAATTTGATAACCTCACCTCGATTTTTGTACTACCATCTGACAAAGTTTCAAGTCTCTAGCACTTACGGTTTGGGCTGCACGATGCGTTTTACGGCAGAATAATAATAATAATTAAAGCTGCAAGCAGCATTTAGCGGTGTTCAAGCAGCTAAGGCCTTTAAGGCCGTTAAGCACAAAAGCATCAAAAGACATTAAGTTTTATGTAGCAAGCATTAACCACTGACATCATAGATGGAATAGACCATGTTTTAGCATGATTTACCATCATACACCAAATTTAGTGTGATTTTTCATGATTTACCATGTTCCAATATGATTTACCATGAATCTAGCATGATTTACCATAGTTTCCCATGATATAGCAAGTTCTAGTGTGATTCACCATGATTTACCCTGTTCTAGCATGGTTTACCACAATTGAACACATTCTAGTATGATTTAATACGATTCTAGCATTATTTACCATAGTTTACCATGATTTACCAGGATTCTAGCATGATTTACCATGATACACCATGTAATAGTATTATTTACTATGATTTACCATGTTTCTATCGTGATTTACCATGATTTACCACATTACTGCATGATGTGAAGTGTCAATAAAAATGAAGTGATAAAATGTGACAAAAAATGATTTTGTTATAATAGTTATCATGGAAAAGTGGTTTGCTTTAGTGCAGAATACTGGTGAAAAACAAGTCTATCAAAGTGAAAGTGAGCCAGTAAGTGGTCTTCTACTGCCCTCTGCTGGCCATTCTACTTATTAATAAAGTGTTAACTGTGCTTTTGCAGTCAAATGTAGACATTTGCTCTCTCTCTCTCTCTCTCACACACACACACACACACACGAACACACACACACACACACACACACACACACACACACACACACACACACACACACACACACACACACACACACACACACACACACACACACACACACAGACACACACACACACACAGTTTGTGTTTTTAAGATGTTATTGTGAAAATATCTTTTAATGGTCTATTAACATTTCACATGTTTCTTTGTGGTCTGATAATATAAAACTATATTACCACTGCATCAAAATAATAAAAAATAGCTTTAAGCATTTGTTTTGTTGCCCAATGCTGAAAGCTGATAAAAAGATGAAATATGTCTAATCCTGTTGCTCCCTCTGGTGGACAACAGTGGTATTACAGCCTCCATCTTACAGTTGATGACGTGATTCATTGTTTAGAATTTACTGTCAGCCCTCTGAGCATTAAAAATCCATGAAATGTTTCACAATTCTTCAAAATGACTTGTTCTCCACATGTAGAATGTTTTGGGAAGTTTCTACTTTGTGCAAACAATATATAGACATGTTACTAACACTGGGCAAAACCAGATTTATAAATAAATAATAGGTATTAAAATCCTTAGTGGTAGTCTCCTTTTTGTAACACCCTTTTCGGGGTTCACATTAATTATAATTACAGCACAATTGAGAACATGGTTTTTAGGTTTAGGGCAAAATGAAGAAATGGGAATTTGTTTTTTCACTTATATCTTGGAAACGAAAAGCTGCTCTTGAAACTCGGAGCATGTATGATTTAGTATGATTCTAGCCTGATTTATGATATACCATGTTCTTGTATGATTTACCATGATTTACCATAGTTTATCATGATTTACCATATTTTACATTGATTTACCATGTTCTACCATGATGTACCATTATACACCTCATTCTAGTATTATTTACTATGATTAACCATGTTTCTAGCGAGATTTACCACATTGCTAGCAAGTGTCAGTAAAAATGAAGTGATAAACTCTGACAAAAAATGATTTTGTTTTAATAGTTAACATGGAAAACTGGTTTGCTTTAGTGCAGAATACTGGTGAAAATCAAGTCTATCAAAGTGAAAGTGAGCCAGTAAGTGGTCCTCTACTGCCCTCTGCTGGCCATTCTACTTATTAATAAAGTGTTTTCACAGGTAATTTTGCACTCATAGGTAGACATTGGCTGACACACACACACACACACACACACACACACACACACACACACACACACACACACACACACACACACACACACACACACAAAGACAAATGGTGTTGTTGTTTTTTTTCAATGCTATTGGGATGTGTCATTATGAAAATATACTTTAATGGTCTATAAGCATTTCAAATAATGTCTTTGTAAACTATTTATCAGATTATTCAACATTTATTCAGAAATCTAGGACAAGACACACATATTCTGTTGTATATACAGACATTTTGAACTATGTGATGGAAAAACAAAATGTTTACTGCAAGTCTCCTTCAGGATTCTCATTTCTAAATGTACTACAATAGTCAGTAATAATACTTCAATAGATGAATTTTGACTAAATGTGAGTGTAAATGTTAAAATAGTGATTTTATAAAGTGTAAATAAGAATTATCGAATAATCTTAGCTAGTAGTATGACAAAATGACTATTTAAAACAGAAGGGGGCAGTAGAAGACCACTTATTGGCTTAATATGCCATTATATTCATATCATTTTCACCTATTTTAACTGTTATAGAGGCATATTTTGTCCGATCTGTCTGAAATGTATCATGCTTGTTTAGAGTCATGTGTCACATGTTCTGACTTGATTTTAAGAAGATCTGAGCATTCATTGAAGAGATATAGGCATTTGGGGACACTTGGTCAAGGCTACATATTGAAGTGACCCTATTATAGCCATCCAAATGAAGAAGTTATGCCTTTTCTGATAATTATTGATCTAGAGAGTCCAGAGAATTGTACTGCACTGGTTTTGAACATTATGATATGAACATTATATGATCATAGATGGAAAACACCATTTGCAGCCAATACAGGCAATTTACCATAGGAAGTATATGGTTTTAAAGCTTTTTAACAGTTAAAGCACCACCTATGGTCCGATCTCTATATCATTTTGCATGCTTCTTTAGCATGTTATGTCACATAAGCTCATCAATTTTCGTGAAGTTCTGAGTTTTTTTGTAGGTTTTATAGGCTTTTCAGTGTATTTTGCCACACCCACTTTTTAAATGACTCTGTTATAGTAAACCAAAGGGAAAATTTCAACTTTTTTTCAATAATTATTGATCTAGAGAGTCCAGAGAATTGTCCTAGACTGGTCTGGTTCCGATCGGGCGAAAAACCAGGGACTAGTTCGCAAAAGTAGGTTTTTAACATATTCATGAATATTTAATGAACGATTTGATTGACAGCAATGGTTCTAGAGGCAAAGTTGTTCAGCATGAGGAGATCTATCAAATGAGATGTATTTCGTGGGGATGTGTGTAACACCACGTGATTACAGAGCCTTAAAACTCGTTAGCGGCAACTAGTGGCCGATTTCTTTCAAAACTCTTACAGACCTCTTGGGCCATGAGTCGAACGTGCCCATTGAGTTTCGTTCTGATCGGCCTCCGTTAACCTCGTCTCATAGGTGCTCAAACTTCATTGGCCGATGGCGGCCATGTTTTTTGAGATACGCCAATATCCTTATACACATACATGGGGACTTGGACCAAGACACTGCATACCAATTTTCAAGTCAATCGGACTAACGGTCAGGTGGCCACACCCCTTTTTATGTTTTTTTGATGTTATTGCGCCACCTAGTGATCGATCGTTGCGATTTTTTTACTGTGACCCCAGACTGTCCTTATACACATATGTGCCAAGTTTGGTCAACCTATCTCATTTACTTCTGGAGTTAAAGCCGTTTTAGTAAAATAGGCTCCTCCCACAACGTTCATTTTGCGCCCCCTAGCAAACGTTAATCAAAATTTCATATTTTTTTCAATAATTATTGATATTCAGACTCCAGAGAACATTTCTGCACTGGTTTGGTTCCAATCGGGTGAAAAACCAGGGACTAGTTCGCAAAAGTAGTTTTTTGACAAAATTCAAAATGGCGGAAAATCTATCATGGCGGAAATGAAATCGGAGATATACGTTTTGTTCTCCAGGCTTTCAGCTTTCCACTGATATAAGACACTTGAGGCTACGACATACGGTTTAGGAGTTATGAGCAGTTTTGCGCAATTGGTTGCTATAGCGCCACCTATGGGCCAATCGGGCTCATACTCTCTGAACCTCTCCTCGATTTTTGTACTACCATCTGACAAAGTTTCAAGTCTCTAGCATTTACGGTTTGGGCTGCACGATGCGTTTTACGGCAGAAGAAAAATAATAATAATAATAATAATTAAAGCTGCAAGCAGCATTTATCGGTGTTCAAGCAATTAAGGCCTTTAAGGCCGTTAAGCACAAAAGCATCAAAAGACGTTAAGTTTTATGTAGCATACATTTACCCACTGACATAATAGATGGAAAACACCATTTACAGCCAATACAGGCAATTTACCATAGGAAATACATGGTTTTAAAGCTTTTTAACAGTTATAGCGCCACCTATGGTCCGATTTCCATAAAACTTTGCATGCTTGTTCTTGACATTATGTCACATATGATCACCAATTTTTGTGAAGTTCTGAGTTTTTATTTATGATTTATAGGCTTTTGAGTGTATTTTGCCACGCCCCTTTTGTAAATTACCCTGTTATAGCAAACCAAAGGGCAAAGTTCGACTTTTTTTTGATAATTATTGATCTAGAGAGTCCAGAGAATTGTCCTAGACTGGTCTGGTTCCGATCTGGCGAAAAACCAGAGACTAGTTCGCAAAAGTAGGTTTTTAACATATTCATGAATATTTAATGAACGATTTGATTGACAGCAATGGTTCCAGAGGCAAAGTTGTTTAGCATGAGGAGATCTATCAAACGATATGTATTTCGTGGGGATGTGTGCAACATCACGTGATTACAGAGCCATAAAACTCGTTAGCGCCAACTAGTGGCCGATTTGTTTCAAAATTCTTACAGACCTTTAGGGGCATGAGTCGAACATGCCCATCGAGTTTCGTTCCGATCGGCCTCCGTTAACCTCGTCTCATAGGTGCTCAAACTTCATTGGTCGATGGCGGCCATGTTTTTTGAGATACGCCAATATCCTTTTACACATAAATGGGGCCTTGGACCAAGACACTGCATACCAATTTTCAAGTCAATCGGACTAACGGTCAGGTGGCCACACTCTTTTTTATGTTTTTTTAATGTTATAGCGCCACCTAGTGTTCGATTGTTGCGAATTTTTTACTCTGACCCCAGACTGTCCCTATACACATATGTGCCAAGTTTGGTCAACCTATCTCATTTTCTTCTGGAGTTATAGCCGTTTTAATAAAATAGGCTCCGCCCACAACGTTCATTTTGCGCCCCCTAGCGACCCTGAATCGAAAATTCAACTTTTTTCGATAATTATTGATATTCAGTCTCCAGAGAACATTTCTGCACTGGTTTGGTTCCAATCGGGCAAAAAACCAGGGACTAGTTCGCAAAAGTAGTTTTGTGACAAAATTCAAAATGGCGGAAAATCCATCATGGCGGAAATGAAATCGGAGATATACGTTTTGTTCTCCAGGTTTTCAGCTTTCCACTGATATAAGACACTTGAGTCTACAACATACGGTTTAGGAGTTATGAGCAGTTTCGCGCAATTGGTTGCTATAGCGCCACCTATGGGCCAATCGGGCTCATAATTTGATAACCTCTCCTCGATTTTTGTACTACCATCTGACAAAGTTTCAAGTCTCTAGCACTTACGGTTTGGGCTGCACGATGCGTTTTACGGCAGAATAATAATAATAATAATAATAATAAAAATCAGCACAAATACAATAGGTTTTCAGCACTTCGTGCTTGAACACCTAATTAAAGCTGCGAGCAGCATTTAGCGGTGTTCAAGCAGTTAAGGCCTTTAAGGCCGTTAAGCACAAAAGCATCAAAAGACGTTAAGTTTTATGTAGCATACATTTAACCACTGACATAATAGATGGAAAACACCTTTTACAGCCAATACAGGCAATTTACCATAGGAAATACATGGTTTTAAAGCTTTTTAACAGTTATGGCGCCACCTATGGTCCGATCTCCATAAAACTTTGCATGCTTGTTCATTACGTTATATCACATATGATCACCAATTTTTGTGAAGTTCTGAGTTTTTATTTATGATTTATAGGCTTTTGATTGTATTTTGCCACGCCCCTTTTGTAAATTACCCTGTTATAGCAAACCAAAGGGCAAAGTTCAACTTTTTTTTGATAATTATTAATCTAGAGAGTCCAGAAAATTGTCCTAGACTGGTCTGGTTCCGATCGGGCGAAAAACCAGGGACTAGTTCGCAAAAGTAGGTTTTTAACGTATTCATGAATATTTTATGAACGATTTGATTGACAGCAATGGTTCTAGAGGCAAAGTTGTTCAGCATGAGGAGATCTATCAAATGATATGTATTTCGTGGGGATGTGTGCAACACCACGTGATTACAGAGCCTTAAAACTCGTTAGCGCCAACTAGTGGCCGATTTCTTTCAAAACTCTTACAGACCTCTTGGGTCATGAGTCGAACATGCCCATTGAGTTTCGTTCCGATCGGCCTCCGTTAACCTCATCTCATAGGTGCTCAAACTTCATTGGCCGATGGCGGCCATGTTTTTTGAGATACGCCAATATCCTTTTACACATACATGGGGCCTTGGACCAAGACACTGCATACCAATTTTCAAGTCAATTGGACTAACGGTCAGGTGGCCACACCCCTTTTAATGTTGTTTTGATGTTATAGCGCCACCTAGTGTTCGATCGTCGCGATTTTTTTACTGTGACCCCAGACTGTCCTTATACACATGTGTGCCAAGTTTGGTCAACTTCTCTCATTTTCTTCTGGAGTTATAGCCGTTTTAGTAAAATAGGCTCCGCCCACAACGTTCATTTTGCGCCCCCTAGCGACCGTTAATCAAAATTTCAACTTTTTTTCGATAATTATTGATATTCAGACTCCAGAGAATATTTCTGCACTGGTTTGGTTACGATCGGGTGAAAAACCAGGGACTAGTTTGCAAAAGTAGTTTTTTGACAAAATTCAAAATGGCGGAAAATCCATCATGGCGGAAATGAAATCGGAGATATACGTTTTATTTTCCAGGCTTTCAGCTTTCCACTGATATAAGACACTTGAGTCTATGACATACGGTTTAGGAGTTATGAGCAGTTTCGCGCAATTGGTTGCTATAGCGCCACCTATGGGCCAATCGGGCTCATACTCTCTGAACCTCTCCTCGATTTTTGTACTACCATCTGACAAAGTTTCAAGTCTCTAGCACTTACGGTTTGGGCTGCACGATGCGTTTTACGGCAGAAGAAAAATAATAATAATAATAATAATAATAATAAAAATCAGTACAATTACAATAGGTTTTCAGCACTTCGTGCTTGAACACCTAATTAAAGCTGCAAGCAGCATTTAGCGGTGTTCAAGCAGCTAAGGCCTTTAAGGCCGTTAAGCACAAAAGCATCAAAAGACATTAAGTTTTATGTAGCAAGCATTAACCACTGACATCATAGATGGAATAGACCATGTTTTAGCATGATTTACCATCATACACCAAATTTAGTGTGATTTTTCATGATTTACCATGTTCCAATATGATTTACCATGAATCTAGCATGATTTACCATAGTTTCCCATGATATAGCAAGTTCTAGTGTGATTCACCATGATTTACCCTGTTCTAGCATGGTTTACCACAATTGAACACATTCTAGTATGATTTAATACGATTCTAGCATTATTTACCATAGTTTACCATGATTTACCATGTTATAGGATGATTTACCATGATATGCCGCATTCTAAAATGACTTACCAGGATTCTAGCATGATTTACCATGATACACCATGTAATAGTATTATTTACTATGATTTACCATGTTTCTATCGTGATTTACCATGATTTACCACATTACTGCATGATGTGAAGTGTCAATAAAAATGAAGTGATAAAATGTGACAAAAAATGATTTTGTTATAATAGTTATCATGGAAAAGTGGTTTGCTTTAGTGCAGAATACTGGTGAAAAACAAGTCTATCAAAGTGAAAGTGAGCCAGTAAGTGGTCTTCTACTGCCCTCTGCTGGCCATTCTACTTATTAATAAAGTGTTAACTGTGCTTTTGCAGTCAAATGTAGACATTTGCTCTCTCTCTCTCACACACACACACACACAAACACACACACACACACACACACACACACACACACACACACACACACACACACACCACACACACACAGACACAAACACACACAGTTTGTGTTTTTAAGATGTTATTGTGAAAATATCTTTTAATGGTCTATTAACATTTCACATGTTTCTTTGTGGTCTGATAATATAAAACTATATTACCACTGCATCAAAATAATAAAAAATAGCTTTAAGCATTTGTTTTGATGGCCAATGCTGAAAGCTGATAAAAAGATGAAATATGTCTAATCCTGTTGCTCCCTCTGGTGGACAACAGTGGTATTACAGCCTCCATCTTACAGTTGATGACGTGATTCATTGTTTAGAATTTACTGTCAGCCCTCTGGACATTAAAAATCCATGAAATGTTTCACAATTCTTCAAAATGACTTGTTCTCCACATGTAGAATGTTTTGGGAAGTTTCTACTTTGTGCAAACAATATATAGACATGTTACTAACACTGGGCAAAACCAGATTTATAAATAAATAATAGGTATTAAAATCCTTAGTGGTAGTCTCCTTTTTGTAACACCCTTTTCGGGGTTCACATTAATTATAATTACAGCACAATTGAGAACATGGTTTTTAGGTTTAGGGCAAAATGAAGAAATGGGAATTTGTTTTTTCACTTATATCTTGGAAACGAAAAGCTGCTCTTGAAACTCGGAGCATGTATGATTTAGTATGATTCTAGCCTGATTTATGATATACCATGTTCTTGTATGATTTACCATGATTTACCATAGTTTATCATGATTTACCATATTTTACATTGATTTACCATGTTCTACCATGATGTACCATTATACACCTCATTCTAGTATTATTTACTATGATTAACCATGTTTCTAGCGAGATTTACCACATTGCTAGCAAGTGTCAGTAAAAATGAAGTGATAAACTCTGACAAAAAATGATTTTGTTATAATAGTTAACATGGAAAACTGGTTTGCTTAAGTGCAGAATACTGGTGAAAAACAAGTCTATCAAAGTGAAAGTGAGCCAGTAAGTGGTCCTCTACTGCCCTCTGCTGGCCATTCTACTTATTAATAAAGTGTTTTCACAGGTAATTTTGCACTCATAGGTAGACATTTGCTGACACACACACACACACACACACACACACACACAAAGACAAATGGTGTTGTTGTTTTTTTTTCAATGCTATTGGGATGTGTCATTATGAAAATATACTTTAATGGTCTATAAGCATTTCAAATAATGTCTTTGTAAACTATTTATCAGATTATTCAACATTTATTCAGAAATCTAGGACAAGACACACATATTCTGTTGTATATACAGACATTTTGAACTATGTGATGGAAAAACAAAATGTTTACTGCAAGTCTCCTTCAGGATTCACATTTCTAAATGTACTACAATAGTCAGTAATAATACTTCAATAGATGAATTTTGACTAAATGTGAGTGTAAATGTTAAAATAGTGATTTTATAAAGTGTAAATAAGAATTATCGAATAATCTTAGCTAGTAGTATGACAAAATGACTATTTAAAACAGAAGGGGGCAGTAGAAGACCACTTATTGGCTTAATATGCCATTATATTCATATCATTTTCACCTATTTTAACTGTTATAGAGGCATATTTTGTCCGATCTGTCTGAAATGTATCATGCTTGTTTAGAGTCATGTGTCACATGTTCTGACTTGATTTTAAGAAGATCTGAGCATTCATTGAAGAGATATAGGCATTTGGGGACACTTGGTCAAGGCTACATATTGAAGTGACCCTATTATAGCCATCCAAATGAAGAAGTTATGCCTTTTCTGATAATTATTGATCTAGAGAGTCCAGAGAATTGTACTGCACTGGTTTTGAACATTATGATATGAACATTATATGATCATAGATGGAAAACACCATTTGCAGCCAATACAGGCAATTTACCATAGGAAGTATATGGTTTTAAAGCTTTTTAACAGTTATAGCACCACCTATGGTCCGATCTCCATATCATTTTGCATGCTTCTTTAGCATGTTATGTCACATAAGCTCATCAATTTTCGTGAAGTTCTGAGTTTTTTTGTAGGTTTTATAGGCTTTTCAGTGTATTTTGCCACACCCACTTTCTAAATGACTCTGTTATAGTAAACCAAAGGGAAAATTTCAACTTTTTTTCAATAATTATTGATCTAGAGAGTCCAGAGAATTGTCCTAGACTGGTCTGGTTCCGATCGGGCGAAAAACCAGGGACTAGTTTGCAAAAGTAGGTTTTTAACATATTCATGAATATTTAATGAATGATTTGATTGACAGCAATGGTTCTAGAGGCAAAGTTGTTCAGCATGAGGAGATCTATCAAATGAGATGTATTTCGTGGGGATGTGTGTAATACCACGTGATTACAGAGCCTTAAAACTCGTTAGCGCCAACTAGTGGCCGATTTCTTTCAAAACTCTTACAGACCTCTTGGGCCATGAGTCGAACGTGCCCATTGAGTTTCGTTCTGATCGGCCTCCGTTAACCTCGTCTCATAGGTGCTCAAACTTCATTGGCCGATGGCGGCCATGTTTTTTGAGATACGCCAATATCCTTATACACATACATGGGGACTTGGACCAAGACACTGCATAACAATTTTCAAGTCAATCGGACTAACGGTCAGGTGGCCACACCCCTTTTTATGTTTTTTTGATGTTATTGCGCCACCTAGTGATCGATCGTCGCGATTTTTTTACTGTGACCCCAAACTGTCCTTATACACATATGTGCCAAGTTTGGTCAACCTATCTCATTTACTTCTGGAGTTAAAGCCGTTTTAGTAAAATAGGCTCCTCCCACAACGTTCATTTTGCGCCCCCTAGCAAACATTAATCAAAATTTCATATTTTTTTCAATAATTATTGATATTCAGAAAACAGAGAACATTTCTGCACTGGTTTGGTTCCAATCGGGTGAAAAACCAGGGACTAGTTCGCAAAAGTAGTTTTTTGACAAAATTCAAAATGGCGGAAAATCTATCATGGCGGAAATGAAATCGGAGATATACGTTTTGTTCTCCAGGCTTTCAGCTTTCCACTGATATAAGACACTTGAGGCTACGACATACGGTTTAGGAGTTATGAGCAGTTTCGCGCAATTGGTTGCTATAGCGCCACCTATGGGCCAATCGGGCTCATACTCTCTGAACCTCTCCTCGATTTTTGTACTACCATCTGACAAAGTTTCAAGTCTCTAGCATTTACGGTTTGGGCTGCACGATGCGTTTTACGGCAGAAGAAAAATAATAATAATAATAATAATAATAATAATAATTAAAGCTGCAAGCAGCATTTAGCGGTGTTCAAGCAGCTAAGGCCTTTAAGGCCGTTAAGCACAAAAGCATCAAAAGACATTAAGTTTTATGTAGCAAGCATTAACCACTGACATCATAGATGGAATAGACCATGTTTTAGCATGATTTACCATCATACACCAAATTTAGTGTGATTTTTCATGATTTACCATGTTCCAGTATGATTTACCATGAATCTAGCATGATTTACCATAGTTTACCATGATATACCAAATTCTAGTGTGATTCACCATGTTTGACCCTGTTCTAGCATGGTTTACCACAATTGAAGACATTCTAGTATGATTTAATACGATTCTAGCATGATTTACCATTGTTTACCATGATGATTTACCATGATTTGCCACATTCTAGAATGACTTAACAGGATTCTAGCATGATTTACCATGATACACCATGTAATAGTATTATTTACTATGATTTACCATGATACAGCATGTAATAGTATTATTTACTATGATTTACCATGTTTCTATCGTGATTTACCATGATTTACCACATTACTGCATTGATGTGAAGTGTCAATAAAAATGAAGTGATAAAATATGACAAAAAATGATTTTGTTATAATAGTTAACATGGAAAAGTGGTTTGTTTTAGTGCAGAATACTGGTGAAAAACAAGTCTATCAAAGTGAAAGTGAGCCAGTAAGTGGTCTTCTACTGCCCTCTGCTGGCCATTCTACTTATTAATAAAGTGTTAACTGTGCTTTTGCACTCATATGTAGACAGTTGCTCTCAGACACACACACACACACACACACACACACACACACACACACACACACACACACACACACACACACACACACACACATGTTGTGTTTTCATGTTTTATGGGGACTTTTCATAGACATAATGATTTTTATACTGTACAGACTGTATATTCTATTCCCTTACACTAACCCTATCCCTAAACCTACCCATCTCAGGAGACATTCTGCATTTTTACATTTTCAAACAACATCACTTAGTATGATTTATAAGCTGATTTCTTCATGGGGACCAAAAAATGTCCCCACACGAACAAGGATTTCGGATATTGCCATCCTTGTGGGGATATTTTGTCCCCATAACGTAGGGTTTACCAGGCCACACACACACACACACACACACACACACACACACACACACACACACACACACACACACACACACACACACACACACACACACACACACTTATGTTATTGTGAAAATCTCTTTTAATGGTCTATAAGCATTTCACATATTTCTTTGTGATGTAATCATATAAAACTATATTAAAACTAATAAAAAAAAATAGCTTTAAGCGTTTGTTTGTTAGCCAATGCTGAAAGCTGATAAAAAGATTAAAAATGTCTAATGCTGCTGCTTCCTCTACTGGACAACAGTGGTATTACAGATTATATACAGTTGGAATGAAGGAATGGAGATTTGGTTTTTCACTTATATCTCGGGAACGAGAAAATGAAAAAATCTGAAACTCAGAACTTAGATAGTGTTAGAGGAGCCCTGTTGAACAAGACCATCCCGGTGATGCTGGGTTATCGTGTCCGGGGGCAATGTCCGTTGAAATGCATATCTTTGTAGGCTTATATCTCGGGCATGCCTGGGTCAAATCGCACCATTCTCGACTCGAAGCTAGATGAGGACGAGCTCTTTCCAACAAGCTCTCCCACAAGCATCTAGCTGGTCCAGGTCGGGACTTACAGCCGTTTCAAGTCGGGAGTCTCACAGATTAGCGATCCGCGGGGGCGCGCTCCCGAGCCCCGCGACAATAGATTTCGATCAAGACCCTGGAGAGGACCTTACCATCAAAATTTGAGCGCGCAGCGACTTTTCGTTTTCGAGTTATGAGTGAATTTGTACTGGGGGGCGTGGCCTAAATCACGGAAACCCTTTACATTGAAAAATGGGAATCCTGAAAATGGGTCACAATTGTTAATCAATACTAATTCTGCAATAGATGAATTTTGACTACATGTAATTGTAAATGTCAAAATAGTGATTTTATAAAGTCTAAATATGAATTATAAAACAATATTAGTAAGCAGTATGACAAAATGACTATTTTAAACAGAAGGGGGCAGTAGAAGACCACTTATTGGCTTAATATACCATTACATTCATATAAATATTGTAATTTTCACCTTTTTAACTGGATGTCTGCAATTTTTCTTGTTTGTTTGGAGTCATATTTTTCCATTAGATCAATTTTGAATTCATGTGATTGTGAATGTTAAAATAGGGATTTTATAAAGTCCTAATATGAATTATAGAACAATATTAGTAAGTAGTATGACAAAATGACTATTTTAAACAGAAGGGGCAGTAGAAGACCACTTATTGGCTTAATATGCCATTATATTCATATCATTTTCACCTATTTTAACTGTTATAGAGGCATATTTTGTCCGATCTGTCTGAAATTTTTCATGCTTGTTTAGAGTCATGTGTCACATGTTCTGACTTGATTTTAAGAAGATCTGAGCATTCATTGAAGAGATATAGGCGTTTGGGGACACTTGGTCAAGGCTACATATTGAAGTGACCCTATTATAGCCATCCAAATGAAGAAGTTATGCCTTTTCTGATAATTATTGATCTAGAGAGTCCAGAGAATTGTACTGCACTGGTTTTGAACATTATGATATGAACATTATATGATCATAGATGGAAAACACCATTTGCAGCCAATACAGGCAATTTACCATTGGAAATATATGGTTTTAAAGCTTTTTAACAGTTATAGCGCCACCTATTTTCCGATCTCCATATCATTTTGCATGCTTCTTTAGCATGTTATGTCACATAAGCTCATCAATTTTCGTGAAGTTCTGAGTTTTTTTGTAGGTTTTATAGGCTTTTCAGTGTATTTTGCCACACCCACTTTCTAAATGACTCTGTTATAGTAAACCAAATGCAAAATTTCAATTTTTTTCGATAATTATTGATCTAGAGAGTCCAGAGAATTGTCCTAGACTGGTCTGGTTCCGATCGGGCGAAAAACCAGGGACTAGTTCGCAAAAGTAGGTTTTTAACATATTCATGAATATTTAATGAACGATTTGATTGACAGCAATGGTTCTAGAGGCAAAGTTGTTCAACATGAGGAGATCTATCAAATGATATGTATTTTGTGGGGATGTGTGTAACACCACGTCATTACAGAGCCAAAAAACTCGTTAGCGCCAACTAGTGGCCGATTTCTTTCAAAACTCTTACAGACCTCTTGGGCCATGAGTCGAACATACCCATCGAGTTTCGTTCCGATCGGCCTCCGTTAACCTCATCTCATAGGTGCTCAAACTTCATTGGCCGATGGCGGCCATGTTTTTTGAGATACGCCAATATCCTTTTACACATACATGGGGCCTTGGACCAAGACACTGCATACCAATTTTCAAGTCAATCGGACTAACGGTCAGGTGGCCACACCCCTTTTTATGTTTTTTTGATGTTATAGCGCCACCTAGTGTTCGATCGTCGCGATTTTTTTACTGTGACCCCAAACTGTCCTCATACACATGTGTACCAAGTTTGGTCAACCTATCTCATTTACTTCTGGAGTTATAGCTGTTTTAGTAAAATAGGCTCCTCCCACAACGTTCATTTTACGCCCCCTAGCGACAGTTAATCAAAATTTCAACTTTTTTTTGATAATTATTGATATTCAGACTCCAGAGAACATTTCTGCACTGGTTTGGTTCCGATCGGGTGAAAAACCAGGGACTAGTTCGCAAAAGTAGTTTTTTGACAAAATTCAAAATGGCGGAAAATCTATCATGGCGGAAATGAAATCGGAGATATACGTTTTGTTCTCCAGGTTTTCAGCTTTCCACTGATATAAGACACTTGAGACTACGACATACGATTTAGGATTTATGAGCAGTTTCGCGCAATTGGTTGCTATAGCGCCACCTATGGGCCAATCGGGCTCATAATTTGATAACCTCACCTCGATTTTTGTACTACCATCTGACAAAGTTTCAAGTCTCTAGCACTTACGGTTTGGGCTGCACGATGCGTTTTACGGCAGAATAATAATAATAATAAAAATCAGTACAATTACAATAGGTTTTCAGCACTTCGTGCTTGAACACCTAATAAAAATCAGTACAATTACAATAGGTTTTCAGCACTTCGTGCTTGAACACCTAATAAAAATCAGTACAATTACAATAGGTTTTCAGCACTTCGTGCTTGAACACCTAATTAAAGCTGCAAGCAGCATTTAGCGGTGTTCAAGCAGCTAAGGCCTTTAAGGCCGTTAAGGACAAAAGCATCAAAAGACATTAAGTTTTATGTAGCAAGCATTAACCACTGACATCATAGATGGAATAGACCATGTTTTAGCATGATTTACCATCATACACCAAATTTAGTGTGATTTTTCATGATTTACCATGTTCCAGTATGATTTACCATGAATCTAGCATGATTTACCATAGTTTACCATGATATACCAAATTCTAGTGTGATTCACCATGTTTGACCCTGTTCTAGCATGGTTTACCACAATTGAAGACATTCTAGTATGATTTAATACGATTCTAGCATGATTTACCATTGTTTACCATGATGATTTACCATGATTTGCCACATTCTAGAATGACTTAACAGGATTCTAGCATGATTTACCATGATACACCATGTAATAGTATTATTTACTATGATTTACCATGATACACCATGTAATAGTATTATTTACTATGATTTACCATGTTTCTATCGTGATTTACCATGATTTACCACATTACTGCATTGATGTGAAGTGTCAATAAAAATGAAGTGATAAAATATGACAAAAAATGATTTTGTTATAATAGTTAACATGGAAAAGTGGTTTGTTTTAGTGCAGAATACTGGTGAAAAACAAGTCTATCAAAGTGAAAGTGAGCCAGTAAGTGGTCTTCTACTGCCCTCTGCTGGCCATTCTACTTATTAATAAAGTGTTAACTGTGCTTTTGCACTCATATGTAGACAGTTGCTCTCAGACACACACACACACACACACACACACACACACACACACACACACACACACACACACACACACACACACACACACACACACACACATGTTGTGTTTTCATGTTTTATGGGGACTTTTCATAGACATAATGATTTTTATACTGTACAGACTGTATATTCTATTCCCTTACACTAACCCTATCCCTAAACCTGCCCATCACAGGAGACATTCTGCATTTTTACATTTTCAAACAACATCACTTAGTATGATTTATAAGCTGATTTCTTCATGGGGACCAAAAAATGTCCCCACACGAACAAGGATTTCGGATATTGCCATCCTTGTGGGGATATTTTGTCCCCATAACGTAGGGTTTACCAGGCCACACACACACACACACACACACACACACACACACACACACACACACACACACACACACACACACTTATGTTATTGTGAAAATCTCTTTTAATGGTCTATAAGCATTTCACATATTTCTTTGTGATGTAATCATATAAAACTATATTAAAACTAATAAAAAAAAATAGCTTTAAGCGTTTGTTTGTTAGCCAATGCTGAAAGCTGATAAAAAGATTAAAAATGTCTAATGCTGCTGCTTCCTCTACTGGACAACAGTGGTATTACAGATTATATACAGTTGGAATGAAGGAATGGAGATTTGGTTTTTCACTTATATCTCGGGAACGAGAAAATGAAAAAATCTGAAACTCAGAACTTAGATAGTGTTAGAGGAGCCCTGTTGAACAAGACCATCCCGGTGATGCTGGGTTATCGTGTCCGGGGGCAATGTCCGTTGAAATGCATATCTTTGTAGGCTTATATCTCGGGCATGCCTGGGTCAAATCGCACCATTCTCGACTCGAAGCTAGATGAGGACGAGCTCTTTCCAACAAGCTCTCCCACAAGCATCTAGCTGGTCCAGGTCGGGACTTACAGCCGTTTCAAGTCGGGAGTCTCACAGATTAGCGATCCGCGGGGGCGCGCTCCCGAGCCCCGCGACAATAGATTTCGATCAAGACCCTGGAGAGGACCTTACCATCAAAATTTGAGCGCGCAGCGACTTTTCGTTTTCGAGTTATGAGTGAATTTGTACTGGGGGGCGTGGCCTAAATCACGGAAACCCTTTACATTGAAAAATGGGAATCCTGAAAATGGGTCACAATTGTTAATCAATACTAATTCTGCAATAGATGAATTTTGACTACATGTAATTGTAAATGTCAAAATAGTGATTTTATAAAGTCTAAATATGAATTATAAAACAATATTAGTAAGCAGTATGACAAAATGACTATTTTAAACAGAAGGGGGCAGTAGAAGACCACTTATTGGCTTAATATACCATTACATTCATATAAATATTGTAATTTTCACCTTTTTAACTGGATGTCTGCAATTTTTCTTGTTTGTTTGGAGTCATATTTTTCCATTAGATCAATTTTGAATTCATGTGATTGTGAATGTTAAAATAGGGATTTTATAAAGTCCTAATATGAATTATAGAACAATATTAGTAAGTAGTATGACAAAATGACTATTTTAAACAGAAGGGGCAGTAGAAGACCACTTATTGGCTTAATATGCCATTATATTCATATCATTTTCACCTATTTTAACTGTTATAGAGGCATATTTTGTCCGATCTGTCTGAAATTTTTCATGCTTGTTTAGAGTCATGTGTCACATGTTCTGACTTGATTTTAAGAAGATCTGAGCATTCATTGAAGAGATATAGGCGTTTGGGGACACTTGGTCAAGGCTACATATTGAAGTGACCCTATTATAGCCATCCAAATGAAGAAGTTATGCCTTTTCTGATAATTATTGATCTAGAGAGTCCAGAGAATTGTACTGCACTGGTTTTGAACATTATGATATGAACATTATATGATCATAGATGGAAAACACCATTTGCAGCCAATACAGGCAATTTACCATTGGAAATATATGGTTTTAAAGCTTTTTAACAGTTATAGCGCCACCTATTTTCCGATCTCCATATCATTTTGCATGCTTCTTTAGCATGTTATGTCACATAAGCTCATCAATTTTCGTGAAGTTCTGAGTTTTTTTGTAGGTTTTATAGGCTTTTCAGTGTATTTTGCCACACCCACTTTCTAAATGACTCTGTTATAGTAAACCAAATGCAAAATTTCAATTTTTTTCGATAATTATTGATCTAGAGAGTCCAGAGAATTGTCCTAGACTGGTCTGGTTCCGATCGGGCGAAAAACCAGGGACTAGTTCGCAAAAGTAGGTTTTTAACATATTCATGAATATTTAATGAACGATTTGATTGACAGCAATGGTTCTAGAGGCAAAGTTGTTCAACATGAGGAGATCTATCAAATGATATGTATTTTGTGGGGATGTGTGTAACACCACGTCATTACAGAGCCAAAAAACTCGTTAGCGCCAACTAGTGGCCGATTTCTTTCAAAACTCTTACAGACCTCTTGGGCCATGAGTCGAACATACCCATCGAGTTTCGTTCCGATCGGCCTCCGTTAACCTCATCTCATAGGTGCTCAAACTTCATTGGCCGATGGCGGCCATGTTTTTTGAGATACGCCAATATCCTTTTACACATACATGGGGCCTTGGACCAAGACACTGCATACCAATTTTCAAGTCAATCGGACTAACGGTCAGGTGGCCACACCCCTTTTTATGTTTTTTTGATGTTATAGCGCCACCTAGTGTTCGATCGTCGCGATTTTTTTACTGTGACCCCAAACTGTCCTCATACACATGTGTACCAAGTTTGGTCAACCTATCTCATTTACTTCTGGAGTTATAGCTGTTTTAGTAAAATAGGCTCCTCCCACAACGTTCATTTTACGCCCCCTAGCGACAGTTAATCAAAATTTCAACTTTTTTTTGATAATTATTGATATTCAGACTCCAGAGAACATTTCTGCACTGGTTTGGTTCCGATCGGGTGAAAAACCAGGGACTAGTTCGCAAAAGTAGTTTTTTGACAAAATTCAAAATGGCGGAAAATCTATCATGGCGGAAATGAAATCGGAGATATACGTTTTGTTCTCCAGGTTTTCAGCTTTCCACTGATATAAGACACTTGAGACTACGACATACGATTTAGGATTTATGAGCAGTTTCGCGCAATTGGTTGCTATAGCGCCACCTATGGGCCAATCGGGCTCATAATTTGATAACCTCACCTCGATTTTTGTACTACCATCTGACAAAGTTTCAAGTCTCTAGCACTTACGGTTTGGGCTGCACGATGCGTTTTACGGCAGAATAATAATAATAATAAAAATCAGTACAATTACAATAGGTTTTCAGCACTTCGTGCTTGAACACCTAATAAAAATCAGTACAATTACAATAGGTTTTCAGCACTTCGTGCTTGAACACCTAATAAAAATCAGTACAATTACAATAGGTTTTCAGCACTTCGTGCTTGAACACCTAATTAAAGCTGCAAGCAGCATTTAGCGGTGTTCAAGCAGCTAAGGCCTTTAAGGCCGTTAAGGACAAAAGCATCAAAAGACATTAAGTTTTATGTAGCAAGCATTAACCACTGACATCATAGATGGAATAGACCATGTTTTAGCATGATTTACCATCATACACCAAATTTAGTGTGATTTTTCATGATTTACCATGTTCCAGTATGATTTACCATGAATCTAGCATGATTTACCATAGTTTACCATGATATACCAAATTCTAGTGTGATTCACCATGTTTGACCCTGTTCTAGCATGGTTTACCACAATTGAAGACATTCTAGTATGATTTAATACGATTCTAGCATGATTTACCATTGTTTACCATGATGATTTACCATGATTTGCCACATTCTAGAATGACTTAACAGGATTCTAGCATGATTTACCATGATACACCATGTAATAGTATTATTTACTATGATTTACCATGATACACCATGTAATAGTATTATTTACTATGATTTACCATGTTTCTATCGTGATTTACCATGATTTACCACATTACTGCATTGATGTGAAGTGTCAATAAAAATGAAGTGATAAAATATGACAAAAAATGATTTTGTTATAATAGTTAACATGGAAAAGTGGTTTGTTTTAGTGCAGAATACTGGTGAAAAACAAGTCTATCAAAGTGAAAGTGAGCCAGTAAGTGGTCTTCTACTGCCCTCTGCTGGCCATTCTACTTATTAATAAAGTGTTAACTGTGCTTTTGCACTCATATGTAGACAGTTGCTCTCAGACACACACACACACACACACACACACACACACACACACACACACACACACACACACACACACACACACACACACACACACATGTTGTGTTTTCATGTTTTATGGGGACTTTTCATAGACATAATGATTTTTATACTGTACAGACTGTATATTCTATTCCCTTACACTAACCCTATCCCTAAACCTGCCCATCACAGGAGACATTCTGCATTTTTACATTTTCAAACAACATCACTTAGTATGATTTATAAGCTGATTTCTTCATGGGGACCAAAAAATGTCCCCACACGAACAAGGATTTCGGATATTGCCATCCTTGTGGGGATATTTTGTCCCCATAACGTAGGGTTTACCAGGCCACACACACACACACACACACACACACACACACACACACACACACACACACACACACACACACACTTATGTTATTGTGAAAATCTCTTTTAATGGTCTATAAGCATTTCACATATTTCTTTGTGATGTAATCATATAAAACTATATTAAAACTAATAAAAAAAAATAGCTTTAAGCGTTTGTTTGTTAGCCAATGCTGAAAGCTGATAAAAAGATTAAAAATGTCTAATGCTGCTGCTTCCTCTACTGGACAACAGTGGTATTACAGATTATATACAGTTGGAATGAAGGAATGGAGATTTGGTTTTTCACTTATATCTCGGGAACGAGAAAATGAAAAAATCTGAAACTCAGAACTTAGATAGTGTTAGAGGAGCCCTGTTGAACAAGACCATCCCGGTGATGCTGGGTTATCGTGTCCGGGGGCAATGTCCGTTGAAATGCATATCTTTGTAGGCTTATATCTCGGGCATGCCTGGGTCAAATCGCACCATTCTCGACTCGAAGCTAGATGAGGACGAGCTCTTTCCAACAAGCTCTCCCACAAGCATCTAGCTGGTCCAGGTCGGGACTTACAGCCGTTTCAAGTCGGGAGTCTCACAGATTAGCGATCCGCGGGGGCGCGCTCCCGAGCCCCGCGACAATAGATTTCGATCAAGACCCTGGAGAGGACCTTACCATCAAAATTTGAGCGCGCAGCGACTTTTCGTTTTCGAGTTATGAGTGAATTTGTACTGGGGGGCGTGGCCTAAATCACGGAAACCCTTTACATTGAAAAATGGGAATCCTGAAAATGGGTCACAATTGTTAATCAATACTAATTCTGCAATAGATGAATTTTGACTACATGTAATTGTAAATGTCAAAATAGTGATTTTATAAAGTCTAAATATGAATTATAAAACAATATTAGTAAGCAGTATGACAAAATGACTATTTTAAACAGAAGGGGGCAGTAGAAGACCACTTATTGGCTTAATATACCATTACATTCATATAAATATTGTAATTTTCACCTTTTTAACTGGATGTCTGCAATTTTTCTTGTTTGTTTGGAGTCATATTTTTCCATTAGATCAATTTTGAATTCATGTGATTGTGAATGTTAAAATAGGGATTTTATAAAGTCCTAATATGAATTATAGAACAATATTAGTAAGTAGTATGACAAAATGACTATTTTAAACAGAAGGGGCAGTAGAAGACCACTTATTGGCTTAATATGCCATTATATTCATATCATTTTCACCTATTTTAACTGTTATAGAGGCATATTTTGTCCGATCTGTCTGAAATTTTTCATGCTTGTTTAGAGTCATGTGTCACATGTTCTGACTTGATTTTAAGAAGATCTGAGCATTCATTGAAGAGATATAGGCGTTTGGGGACACTTGGTCAAGGCTACATATTGAAGTGACCCTATTATAGCCATCCAAATGAAGAAGTTATGCCTTTTCTGATAATTATTGATCTAGAGAGTCCAGAGAATTGTACTGCACTGGTTTTGAACATTATGATATGAACATTATATGATCATAGATGGAAAACACCATTTGCAGCCAATACAGGCAATTTACCATTGGAAATATATGGTTTTAAAGCTTTTTAACAGTTATAGCGCCACCTATTTTCCGATCTCCATATCATTTTGCATGCTTCTTTAGCATGTTATGTCACATAAGCTCATCAATTTTCGTGAAGTTCTGAGTTTTTTTGTAGGTTTTATAGGCTTTTCAGTGTATTTTGCCACACCCACTTTCTAAATGACTCTGTTATAGTAAACCAAATGCAAAATTTCAATTTTTTTCGATAATTATTGATCTAGAGAGTCCAGAGAATTGTCCTAGACTGGTCTGGTTCCGATCGGGCGAAAAACCAGGGACTAGTTCGCAAAAGTAGGTTTTTAACATATTCATGAATATTTAATGAACGATTTGATTGACAGCAATGGTTCTAGAGGCAAAGTTGTTCAACATGAGGAGATCTATCAAATGATATGTATTTTGTGGGGATGTGTGTAACACCACGTCATTACAGAGCCAAAAAACTCGTTAGCGCCAACTAGTGGCCGATTTCTTTCAAAACTCTTACAGACCTCTTGGGCCATGAGTCGAACATACCCATCGAGTTTCGTTCCGATCGGCCTCCGTTAACCTCATCTCATAGGTGCTCAAACTTCATTGGCCGATGGCGGCCATGTTTTTTGAGATACGCCAATATCCTTTTACACATACATGGGGCCTTGGACCAAGACACTGCATACCAATTTTCAAGTCAATCGGACTAACGGTCAGGTGGCCACACCCCTTTTTATGTTTTTTTGATGTTATAGCGCCACCTAGTGTTCGATCGTCGCGATTTTTTTACTGTGACCCCAAACTGTCCTCATACACATGTGTACCAAGTTTGGTCAACCTATCTCATTTACTTCTGGAGTTATAGCTGTTTTAGTAAAATAGGCTCCTCCCACAACGTTCATTTTACGCCCCCTAGCGACAGTTAATCAAAATTTCAACTTTTTTTTGATAATTATTGATATTCAGACTCCAGAGAACATTTCTGCACTGGTTTGGTTCCGATCGGGTGAAAAACCAGGGACTAGTTCGCAAAAGTAGTTTTTTGACAAAATTCAAAATGGCGGAAAATCTATCATGGCGGAAATGAAATCGGAGATATACGTTTTGTTCTCCAGGTTTTCAGCTTTCCACTGATATAAGACACTTGAGACTACGACATACGATTTAGGATTTATGAGCAGTTTCGCGCAATTGGTTGCTATAGCGCCACCTATGGGCCAATCGGGCTCATAATTTGATAACCTCACCTCGATTTTTGTACTACCATCTGACAAAGTTTCAAGTCTCTAGCACTTACGGTTTGGGCTGCACGATGCGTTTTACGGCAGAATAATAATAATAATAAAAATCAGTACAATTACAATAGGTTTTCAGCACTTCGTGCTTGAACACCTAATTAAAGCTGCAAGCAGCATTTAGCGGTGTTCAAGCAGCTAAGGCCTTTAAGGCCGTTAAGGACAAAAGCATCAAAAGACATTAAGTTTTATGTAGCAAGCATTAACCACTGACATCATAGATGGAATAGACCATGTTTTAGCATGATTTACCATCATACACCAAATTTAGTGTGATTTTTCATGATTTACCATGTTCCAGTATGATTTACCATGAATCTAGCATGATTTACCATAGTTTACCATGATATACCAAATTCTAGTGTGATTCACCATGTTTGACCCTGTTCTAGCATGGTTTACCACAATTGAAGACATTCTAGTATGATTTAATACGATTCTAGCATGATTTACCATTGTTTACCATGATGATTTACCATGATTTGCCACATTCTAGAATGACTTAACAGGATTCTAGCATGATTTACCATGATACACCATGTAATAGTATTATTTACTATGATTTACCATGATACACCATGTAATAGTATTATTTACTATGATTTACCATGTTTCTATCGTGATTTACCATGATTTACCACATTACTGCATTGATGTGAAGTGTCAATAAAAATGAAGTGATAAAATATGACAAAAAATGATTTTGTTATAATAGTTAACATGGAAAAGTGGTTTGTTTTAGTGCAGAATACTGGTGAAAAACAAGTCTATCAAAGTGAAAGTGAGCCAGTAAGTGGTCTTCTACTGCCCTCTGCTGGCCATTCTACTTATTAATAAAGTGTTAACTGTGCTTTTGCACTCATATTTAGACAGTTGCTCTCAGACACACACACACACACACACACACACACACACACACACACACACACACACACACACACACACACACATGTTGTGTTTTCATGTTTTATGGGGACTTTTCATAGACATAATGATTTTTATACTGTACAGACTGTATATTCTATTCCCTTACACTAACCCTATCCCTAAACCTACCCATCTCAGGAAACATTCTGCATTTTTACATTTTCAAACAACATCACTTAGTATGATTTATAAGCTGATTTCTTCATGGGGACCAAAAAATGTCCCCACACGAACAAGGATTTCGGATATTGCCATCCTTGTGGGGATATTTTGTCCCCATAACGTAGGGTTTACCAGGCCACACACACACACACACACACACACACACACACACACACACACACACACACACTTATGTTATTGTGAAAATCTCTTTTAATGGTCTATAAGCATTTCACATATTTCTTTGTGATGTAATCATATAAAACTATATTAAAACTAATAAAAAAAAATAGCTTTAAGCGTTTGTTTGTTAGCCAATGCTGAAAGCTGATAAAAAGATTAAAAATGTCTAATGCTGCTGCTTCCTCTACTGGACAACAGTGGTATTACAGATTATATACAGTTGGAATGAAGGAATGGAGATTTGGTTTTTCACTTATATCTCGGGAACGAGAAAATGAAAAAATCTGAAACTCAGAACTTAGATAGTGTTAGAGGAGCCCTGTTGAACAAGACCATCCCGGTGATGCTGGGTTATCGTGTCCGGGGGCAATGTCCGTTGAAATGCATATCTTTGTAGGCTTATATCTCGGGCATGCCTGGGTCAAATCGCACCATTCTCGACTCGAAGCTAGATGAGGACGAGCTCTTTCCAACAAGCTCTCCCACAAGCATCTAGCTGGTCCAGGTCGGGACTTACAGCCGTTTCAAGTCGGGAGTCTCACAGATTAGCGATCCGCGGGGGCGCGCTCCCGAGCCCCGCGACAATAGATTTCGATCAAGACCCTGGAGAGGACCTTACCATCAAAATTTGAGCGCGCAGCGACTTTTCGTTTTCGAGTTATGAGTGAATTTGTACTGGGGGGCGTGGCCTAAATCACGGAAACCCTTTACATTGAAAAATGGGAATCCTGAAAATGGGTCACAATTGTTAATCAATACTAATTCTGCAATAGATGAATTTTGACTACATGTAATTGTAAATGTCAAAATAGTGATTTTATAAAGTCTAAATATGAATTATAAAACAATATTAGTAAGCAGTATGACAAAATGACTATTTTAAACAGAAGGGGGCAGTAGAAGACCACTTATTGGCTTAATATACCATTACATTCATATAAATATTGTAATTTTCACCTTTTTAACTGGATGTCTGCAATTTTTCTTGTTTGTTTGGAGTCATATTTTTCCATTAGATCAATTTTGAATTCATGTGATTGTGAATGTTAAAATAGGGATTTTATAAAGTCCTAATATGAATTATAGAACAATATTAGTAAGTAGTATGACAAAATGACTATTTTAAACAGAAGGGGCAGTAGAAGACCACTTATTGGCTTAATATGCCATTATATTCATATCATTTTCACCTATTTTAACTGTTATAGAGGCATATTTTGTCCGATCTGTCTGAAATTTTTCATGCTTGTTTAGAGTCATGTGTCACATGTTCTGACTTGATTTTAAGAAGATCTGAGCATTCATTGAAGAGATATAGGCGTTTGGGGACACTTGGTCAAGGCTACATATTGAAGTGACCCTATTATAGCCATCCAAATGAAGAAGTTATGCCTTTTCTGATAATTATTGATCTAGAGAGTCCAGAGAATTGTACTGCACTGGTTTTGAACATTATGATATGAACATTATATGATCATAGATGGAAAACACCATTTGCAGCCAATACAGGCAATTTACCATTGGAAATATATGGTTTTAAAGCTTTTTAACAGTTATAGCGCCACCTATTTTCCGATCTCCATATCATTTTGCATGCTTCTTTAGCATGTTATGTCACATAAGCTCATCAATTTTCGTGAAGTTCTGAGTTTTTTTGTAGGTTTTATAGGCTTTTCAGTGTATTTTGCCACACCCACTTTCTAAATGACTCTGTTATAGTAAACCAAATGCAAAATTTCAATTTTTTTCGATAATTATTGATCTAGAGAGTCCAGAGAATTGTCCTAGACTGGTCTGGTTCCGATCGGGCGAAAAACCAGGGACTAGTTCGCAAAAGTAGGTTTTTAACATATTCATGAATATTTAATGAACGATTTGATTGACAGCAATGGTTCTAGAGGCAAAGTTGTTCAACATGAGGAGATCTATCAAATGATATGTATTTTGTGGGGATGTGTGTAACACCACGTCATTACAGAGCCAAAAAACTCGTTAGCGCCAACTAGTGGCCGATTTCTTTCAAAACTCTTACAGACCTCTTGGGCCATGAGTCGAACATACCCATCGAGTTTCGTTCCGATCGGCCTCCGTTAACCTCATCTCATAGGTGCTCAAACTTCATTGGCCGATGGCGGCCATGTTTTTTGAGATACGCCAATATCCTTTTACACATACATGGGGCCTTGGACCAAGACACTGCATACCAATTTTCAAGTCAATCGGACTAACGGTCAGGTGGCCACACCCCTTTTTATGTTTTTTTGATGTTATAGCGCCACCTAGTGTTCGATCGTCGCGATTTTTTTACTGTGACCCCAAACTGTCCTCATACACATGTGTACCAAGTTTGGTCAACCTATCTCATTTACTTCTGGAGTTATAGCTGTTTTAGTAAAATAGGCTCCTCCCACAACGTTCATTTTACGCCCCCTAGCGACAGTTAATCAAAATTTCAACTTTTTTTTGATAATTATTGATATTCAGACTCCAGAGAACATTTCTGCACTGGTTTGGTTCCGATCGGGTGAAAAAACCAGGGACTAGTTCGCAAAAGTAGTTTTTTGACAAAATTCAAAATGGCGGAAAATCTATCATGGCGGAAATGAAATCGGAGATATACGTTTTGTTCTCCAGGTTTTCAGCTTTCCACTGATATAAGACACTTGAGACTACGACATACGATTTAGGATTTATGAGCAGTTTCGCGCAATTGGTTGCTATAGCGCCACCTATGGGCCAATCGGGCTCATAATTTGATAACCTCACCTCGATTTTTGTACTACCATCTGACAAAGTTTCAAGTCTCTAGCACTTACGGTTTGGGCTGCACGATGCGTTTTACGGCAGAATAATAATAATAATAAAAATCAGTACAATTACAATAGGTTTTCAGCACTTCGTGCTTGAACACCTAATTAAAGCTGCAAGCAGCATTTAGCGGTGTTCAAGCAGCTAAGGCCTTTAAGGCCGTTAAGCACAAAAGCATCAAAAGACATTAAGTTTTATGTAGCAAGCATTAACCACTGACATCATAGATGGAATAGACCATGTTTTAGCATGATTTACCATCATACACCAAATTTAGTGTGATTTTTCATGATTTACCATGTTCCAATATGATTTACCATGAATCTAGCATGATTTACCATAGTTTCCCATGATATAGCAAGTTCTAGTGTGATTCACCATGATTTACCCTGTTCTAGCATGGTTTACCACAATTGAACACATTCTAGTATGATTTAATACGATTCTAGCATTATTTACCATAGTTTACCATGATTTACCATGTTATAGGATGATTTACCATGATATGCCGCATTCTAAAATGACTTACCAGGATTCTAGCATGATTTACCATGATACACCATGTAATAGTATTATTTACTATGATTTACCATGTTTCTATCGTGATTTACCATGATTTACCACATTACTGCATGATGTGAAGTGTCAATAAAAATGAAGTGATAAAATGTGACAAAAAATGATTTTGTTATAATAGTTATCATGGAAAAGTGGTTTGCTTTAGTGCAGAATACTGGTGAAAAACAAGTCTATCAAAGTGAAAGTGAGCCAGTAAGTGGTCTTCTACTGCCCTCTGCTGGCCATTCTACTTATTAATAAAGTGTTAACTGTGCTTTTGCAGTCAAATGTAGACATTTGCTCTCTCTCTCTCTCTCTCACACACACACACACACACACGAACACACACACACACACACACACACACACACACACACACACACACACACACACACACACACACACACACACACACACACACACACACACACACACACACACAGACACACACACACACACAATTTGTGTTTTTAAGATGTTATTGTGAAAATATCTTTTAATGGTCTATTAACATTTCACATGTTTCTTTGTGGTCTGATAATATAAAACTATATTACCACTGCATCAAAATAATAAAAAATAGCTTTAAGCATTTGTTTTGTTGCCCAATGCTGAAAGCTGATAAAAAGATGAAATATGTCTAATCCTGTTGCTCCCTCTGGTGGACAACAGTGGTATTACAGCCTCCATCTTACAGTTGATGACGTGATTCATTGTTTAGAATTTACTGTCAGCCCTCTGAGCATTAAAAATCCATGAAATGTTTCACAATTCTTCAAAATGACTTGTTCTCCACATGTAGAATGTTTTGGGAAGTTTCTACTTTGTGCAAACAATATATAGACATGTTACTAACACTGGGCAAAACCAGATTTATAAATAAATAATAGGTATTAAAATCCTTAGTGGTAGTCTCCTTTTTGTAACACCCTTTTCGGGGTTCACATTAATTATAATTACAGCACAATTGAGAACATGGTTTTTAGGTTTAGGGCAAAATGAAGAAATGGGAATTTGTTTTTTCACTTATATCTTGGAAACGAAAAGCTGCTCTTGAAACTCGGAGCATGTATGATTTAGTATGATTCTAGCCTGATTTATGATATACCATGTTCTTGTATGATTTACCATGATTTACCATAGTTTATCATGATTTACCATATTTTACATTGATTTACCATGTTCTACCATGATGTACCATTATACACCTCATTCTAGTATTATTTACTATGATTAACCATGTTTCTAGCGAGATTTACCACATTGCTAGCAAGTGTCAGTAAAAATGAAGTGATAAACTCTGACAAAAAATGATTTTGTTATAATAGTTAACATGGAAAACTGGTTTGCTTAAGTGCAGAATACTGGTGAAAATCAAGTCTATCAAAGTGAAAGTGAGCCAGTAAGTGGTCCTCTACTGCCCTCTGCTGGCCATTCTACTTATTAATAAAGTGTTTTCACAGGTAATTTTGCACTCATAGGTAGACATTTGCTGACACACACACACACACACACACACACACACACACACACACACACACACACACACACACACACACACACACACACACACACACACACACACACACAAAGACAAATGGTGTTGTTGTTTTTTTTCAATGCTATTGGGATGTGTCATTATGAAAATATACTTTAATGGTCTATAAGCATTTCAAATAATGTCTTTGTAAACTATTTATCAGATTATTCAACATTTATTCAGAAATCTAGGACAAGACACACATATTCTGTTGTATATACAGACATTTTGAACTATGTGATGGAAAAACAAAATGTTTACTGCAAGTCTCCTTCAGGATTCTCATTTCTAAATGTACTACAATAGTCAGTAATAATACTTCAATAGATGAATTTTGACTAAATGTGAGTGTAAATGTTAAAATAGTGATTTTATAAAGTGTAAATAAGAATTATCGAATAATCTTAGCTAGTAGTATGACAAAATGACTATTTAAAACAGAAGGGGGCAGTAGAAGACCACTTATTGGCTTAATATGCCATTATATTCATATCATTTTCACCTATTTTAACTGTTATAGAGGCATATTTTGTCCGATCTGTCTGAAATGTATCATGCTTGTTTAGAGTCATGTGTCACATGTTCTGACTTGATTTTAAGAAGATCTGAGCATTCATTGAAGAGATATAGGCATTTGGGGACACTTGGTCAAGGCTACATATTGAAGTGACCCTATTATAGCCATCCAAATGAAGAAGTTATGCCTTTTCTGATAATTATTGATCTAGAGAGTCCAGAGAATTGTACTGCACTGGTTTTGAACATTATGATATGAACATTATATGATCATAGATGGAAAACACCATTTGCAGCCAATACAGGCAATTTACCATAGGAAGTATATGGTTTTAAAGCTTTTTAACAGTTATAGCACCACCTATGGTCCGATCTCTATATCATTTTGCATGCTTCTTTAGCATGTTATGTCACATAAGCTCATCAATTTTCGTGAAGTTCTGAGTTTTTTTGTAGGTTTTATAGGCTTTTCAGTGTATTTTGCCACACCCACTTTCTAAATGACTCTGTTATAGTAAACCAAAGGGAAAATTTCAACTTTTTTTCAATAATTATTGATCTAGAGAGTCCAGAGAATTGTCCTAGACTGGTCTGGTTCCGATCGGGCGAAAAACCAGGGACTAGTTCGCAAAAGTAGGTTTTTAACATATTCATGAATATTTAATGAACGATTTGATTGACAGCAATGGTTCTAGAGGCAAAGTTGTTCAGCATGAGGAGATCTATCAAATGAGATGTATTTCGTGGGGATGTGTGTAACACCACGTGATTACAGAGCCTTAAAACTCGTTAGCGCCAACTAGTGGCCGATTTCTTTCAAAACTCTTACAGACCTCTTGGGCCATGAGTCGAACATACCCATCGAGTTTCATTCTGATCGGCCTCCGTTAACCTCGTCTCATAGGTGCTCAAACTTCATTGGCCGATGGCGGCCATGTTTTTTGAGATACGCCAATATCCTTATACACATACATGGGGACTTGGACCAAGACACTGCATACCAATTTTCAAGTCAATCGGACTAACGGTCAGGTGGCCACACCCCTTTTTATGTTTTTTTGATGTTATTGCGCCACCTAGTGATCGATCGTTGCGATTTTTTTACTGTGACCCCAGACTGTCCTTATACACATATGTGCCAAGTTTGGTCAACCTATCTCATTTACTTCTGGAGTTAAAGCCGTTTTAGTAAAATAGGCTCCTCCCACAACGTTCATTTTGCGCCCCCTAGCAAACGTTAATCAAAATTTCATATTTTTTTCAATAATTATTGATATTCAGACTCCAGAGAACATTTCTGCACTGGTTTGGTTCCAATCGGGTGAAAAACCAGGGACTAGTTCGCAAAAGTAGTTTTTTGACAAAATTCAAAATGGCGGAAAATCTATCATGGCGGAAATGAAATCGGAGATATACGTTTTGTTCTCCAGGCTTTCAGCTTTCCACTGATATAAGACACTTGAGGCTACGACATACGGTTTAGGAGTTATGAGCAGTTTTGCGCAATTGGTTGCTATAGCGCCACCTATGGGCCAATCGGGCTCATACTCTCTGAACCTCTCCTCGATTTTTGTACTACCATCTGACAAAGTTTCAAGTCTCTAGCATTTACGGTTTGGGCTGCACGATGCGTTTTACGGCAGAAGAAAAATAATAATAATAATAATAATAATAATAATAATAATAATAATAAAAATCAGTACAATTACAATAGGTTTTCAGCACTTCGTGCTTGAACACCTAAATATATTAGTTTCACCTTTAATTTGAATTACTGAAATACATGAACTTTTGCACGATATTCAAATTTTTCGAGTTTCACCTGTATATACAATTTCTTGTTTTTTCTAATCATTGTCTTCTTATATACAAGTAGAATATGTATAGACTAATCTATTTTCTTTATTAATCCTTATTAATTTTAAATAATTGATGAATGTTATTTACATTATTAAAAAAGTATTCATGATTACGTAATATCGTTTTTCAAAAGAAGCATTTTTTAACCTTATGCGAGACAAAAATGTGCGCATTTCAACAACTTCTGCTCATGTGTTTGCAGGTTTCTATTGGATAATTGAGGGTAAACTTCATATTATGTGACTACGCATTAGTTTATGGAGAGCTTATGACCTACTATGCTGTTTGGTTTAAATGTAGGGGTGTAACAATACATCGTGTCACAATATATCGCGTTACAAACATGCATCTGTATCGTGGATGCTGACAATATGTATCGTGTATAGTTCACCCAAAATAAAAATTACTGTGTGAGGTAAAAAAAAAAATCAAGTTTTCAGAGTTTTAGTGTCAGTTCTACATTAAACTACTATATATAATGTTGAATATAATGTATAATGATGCAATGGGGGGATATTTTTGAGTCCTGATAATGCCAAATATCATATGTTACCAGTAAAAAGTGTCCTAGATTATTTTAAATAGATCTAGTCAGTGACAGTGCAAACTTATTCGTCTAAAATAATTCTGTATTTTCAGCTTCAGAATCATGAATATGTTTATTCTGGTGTCTCTATTGTCCTGTGCTTTGGGTTTCCAGCACCAAGTCCAAGCCTATTCATTTACACACACAATGTAATACCAAATTTAGCATTTTAATCAACATTTAATTTTTTTTGTTAAACTTTTACTATGTGTCTTGGAGTATCGCAATAACATCATATCGTGTGTTCAGTATGGTGATACAGTGCTATGCATACCTAGAGACTGGTTTTATTTCAGTTAGCCTAATAGCTGGTTTGATTTGCATTGTGAGATGATCTTATGGAAAGTAGCCCATGCCAATCTCTAGGTATGGTTAAGGGTGTGTGATGATGTGGGGATATTTTAATAACTTTATCAGGATGCATGGATCCATGAAATAACTGGCCTTTGTAAGAAAAAATGAAGTGGACGTCGAAGATCTCAAAAATGAAGTTTGGAGTGGACTCTGGGTCAAGGCAGACTACAATTTCTTACACCTTTAAAAATAAAAATCTGCTGTCTCTATAGGAATTTAACATAGGGGTGTCCTGACTTATGCACCCTGTATTTTAAGGGAGAACATTTATTTATTTACGATACAATTTTCATTCACAAAGAAAATTGGTGTCCTTAAAGGTTTGATTTTTCCTCATTTTTTAGTTAATGCATTAAGATAAATTTCCAAAAGATGATTTTTCTTTTTATGCAACTTTATCATGGGTGTCTAAACTTATGCATAGCACTGTATGTATCGAATCGCAACATGAGGGTATCGTTACAGCCCTATTTAACTGTGTCTGCCGTCCCGCAGGGGCAGCTGGATGGACGTGTGGGAGCTGATGTCACAGGAGTGTCGTGATGAAGTGGTTTTGATTGACAGCTCCTCTCTGTTGGAGACTCTGGAGACGTACCTGCGCAAACACCGGTAAGAGATTGTGATCTTACACATTTCTGTTAATTAAGGTGAGACACTACAGGCAAAAACAGTGTTTTTCATGCATCTGTCAATTTTTTGATTTTTTTCAGACTAGTGGACAGAGAACATCGAAAATACACTTTTAACTGCATCTTTTAGAGCACTTTATCTATTTGCGGGTGTAGATTTCAATTACAGTGTATCTTTAAAGGCAGTTTTCTCAAAATGAGTTTTTCCTCGTGCACTGAGCCAGAAATCTCCACTTCAGTAACACTCACATACACCAAACTGTACAGTTTTATTATTTTCTATACTCTGAAGGTTTTTATAGAGGGCTTTGTTCATATATAATTTTTCTGATTTTATACAACATGTTATTCCTTTAAAAAATGGCAAAAATGTATTTATTTTTGGCTGTTGACAGTAGTGATAGAGATATCCAAAATCCCCTCTGTAAAAACCTGACTCTAATATATCAAAAAAGAAACAAGAGTTTTGAACCTGACTTTATCCAATCTTCAGATTGATCTTTTTTTTCAGATCTAGAAATGTATGCAAATTAGTGCATATTTAATTAGATAACACCTCATTTGCATATTTAAACATAATTTTTCAGATACTTGTAATACATTTTTTTTGTTGCTATTTTTAATGTAATCAATCAATTGGTGAAGTAGGGTGATATTTATTAGTTTTTTTTTTTTTTTACCCTATTCACCTGGGGTGTTTCACTTACTTTTTGTCATTTGTCAATGTCATTCTCAGGTTCTGTACTGACTGTAAGAACAAGGTTCTGCGAGCGTATAACATCCTGGTGGGGGATCTGGACTGCAGTAAAGAGAAAGGCTACTGCGCGTCTCTGTACGAGGGTTTGCGATGCTGTCCTCACGAGCGCCACATCCACGTCTGCTGCGAGACCGACTTCATCGCTCACTTACTGGGCCGAGCAGAACCAGAGTTCGCCGGGGGTTATGAGTGAGTGATTTAGTCCATGTGGAGTTTACAATCAAACCAAAAATTCAGACACCTGATATCATTTATTTACTAGTGTGTGCAGGACACTATAGCTCATGTATGTAAGTGAGGAGAGCAAAATACAGTAAACTGTGACATACCCAATAATTCTTCATTCAGTGACTACCTGTAACATTTATAAACATTTGGGACCAAAAATGATTCAGACACTTTGAGCTGATCATGTTTTCTTCAGTGTTTTTCTGTAATTACTAATGCTCTTTTTACACACAGACTGAACAACATGAAGCATTGCTTGGTAATCGTTTGAGCTAAACTGGTATTATCTAATACTGTAGTTAAATTTACCAGCTGACAGATATTCATCATAATTCATGTGTGAGAGTCTAACAGAAGGACGGACAAAACCAGTGAAATATCCACTGATTCTTGTCATATTTTAGTACCATTTTCTGAACTATAGCGAATAAACTGATAATGTGAGAAATGTTGAAGCTGTCTGAGTAAATTTTGGTTTGACTGTATCTGATGTTATGTAACATGCATTCTGTATCATCAACTGGAAGCATTAGCTATGGGGTGTGTGATATGACTATTAGATTGTGAACGATTAAAATTAGGGCTGCATACCGGTAATCACGACTAATCGTTTGCAGAATAAAAGTTTGTTTACATCATATATGTGTGTGTACTGTGTATAATAATTATGTATATATAAATACACAAACATGCATGTATAATTTGAAAGAAAAAAACTATTTATGTTAAGTATTTATAATTATATATAATATAAATTATATTTGAATATAAAAATGTATATAAACATGTAAATATTTTTTAAATATATACATGCATGTGTGTGTATTTATAAATCCATAATTATTTTACACAGTACACACACATATATGATGTAAACAAAAACTTTTATTCTGCAAACGATTAGTTGCAATTAATCGTTATGCAGCCCTAATTAAAATGTCTCGTTAAAATCAGGTCGTTAGTTTTGTGCTACAGTGCACATTCTATCAGTTGCAGTTGTTTGATTATCATCTGTCTGACATTGCAGTTTGTCGTCATCACAAAAGTTTATTATTTGCATGCATTTTAAAGCCTTACTAGTTTAAACTATGGATATACAGTTTTCCGAGTGCACACACCCGAAGCATGCTCAAATATTAAATTAAATAAATAATATTGGTTATATTGCCAAATATGTTCTTTGGCCTAATTAGTCAGTCATTCTGTTTTCTTTTGACATCAATACCGGTCAAATACATTGTATTTCAATGCATGTGTAGTTCGTCAGTGGTGTGTAACGCAGTTTGGTGGGTTGAATGTATATAAAATATATACAGTTTTCAATTGTAGTCTTTTAAAAAGGAATCTGAAATGATAAAAGTGCAATGTAGTGTTGTCAAAAATATAGATTTTCCCATATATATTTTGATACTGAAATATCTGAAACGCTTCCAATACTCATTTCTCGCAAAATATATGGCAGTTTTTCAAAATGAACCGACCATTCAAGCAAATGCCACCCCCAAATTGCAGATATCAAAATTGTGGCCAGTGAAAATGCTGATTGGCTGGGAAAACCACTAGCCTGAGTATCTGGTGAGCAAAAAAAGTTAATGTCAAGCCCTGCTTGCAGGGCTATATTTTTAATTAGTTTGACTGTATTGCTCGGTAACTTGCAAAGAGTCTTAAACCAATATTAATACGAATCGTATCAAGATTATGGATTGCTATCCTCCCTGAAAAATTGTATTTTTGCACTATTGCTGACCCCTAATTAGCTAATTATATTTCTTATATTATATTTCTATATTATATGTAAGAATTTTTATACAGTTTAATGCAATATTTAAAGGCACACTATGCAGGATTTCTGTTTTTGTCAATCAGCGACCCCTAGAGTCGCATATAATGGTATCATCCATATACCCTCATTAAAAGTGTTTGTGATCATTTGCAGGCGTCGAGAGAGACACGCAAAGACTATAGATATCGCACAGGAGGAGGTGTTGACGTGTCTGGGGATCCACCTGTACGAGCGTCTGCACAGAATCTGGCAGAAGCTGCGAGCCGAGGAGCAGACGTGGCAGATGCTTTTCTATTTGGGCATTGATGCACTGCGCAAAAGCTTCGAGGTAAAGCTTTCTCCTAATATTCATGTTATGATTCATTTTGAATACCTAAATGGCACTTTCAATGATGAGGATGCAAATCCTTCTTGACTGTATCCAACTATTAAAGGCACACTATGCAAGATTTGTACCTTAATATCACAGCTTCAAAGTAGTGCTGCACGATTAAATTATATCGCAATCGCGATGTCAAGCCTATTCGATTATATGACGCAAAATGCTGCGATTTCATATGAAGTAAACAAATTAGGGCTGTTAACGCAGCATCTGTTAATTTTTGTCTTCCTTTGGCTAGTGTTACGATCCCGCTCTTATTCATGCAAATGCTTTTAAACCATTCATACGCGACAAGACGAAAAAGAGCGCGCTGCCTGTGAATGTCCTGACTGTGACACACAGAAAGACGCGCTCTTCTTCATCTTGTCGCGCCAGTATCATGCGCATGCACAGACCGCGCGCCAGAAAACGGTTCTCTTTCGCGTTTAAACGAACAATAACACACACAATTATGCCAAAATGTCTTTTGTCGAGTATCTTCATAACATAAGAGCAGTCTTATGATGAACGTAACGAGTTGTGACTCATGAGAGAATGAGGCGCGTGTGAGATCCACGTCTCTGTCAGCGGCGGCTGGTCTTAAAGGGACAGTACACAGTAGCCACTAATTCTCTCTGTCGTTTAAGTTAATCAAAGGGAACAGAGAAAAACACTCACTGCTCTTGACTAAAGAACTTTTGTAACTTTAATAAGGATCTGTGAGTGCAGACGGCTCTGCGTGAGTGGTATTTACGACAGTAACGTTAAATACAAGTACTCCACTGCGACTCTAGGGAATCCTGCATAGTGTACCTTTAAATGACATTCAACTGTAAAAAAAAATTCTTACATTTTGAGTGCAAATTTGTTTATAGGAGAAATATAAGTTTAGCATTGGTTATAAACCAACATGTGGGCCAAAACCTATTTAATAGCCAAATCTGTTGCATTCTGGTTTGAGTACCTTTTTTTCTTTTTTTTTTTTTTTTTTTTTTTTTTTTTTACTATTTTTAACTAAATCTTTATTACTGGGAATATACAAGGTTGCAAGAAAATTATACTTGTAAAATGGATAAAAAAAAATAAGATGCTTGTGTAATTTTTAGTTTGACTTAAAGTTCATTCAATCCTAAAATGTGCAACATCCATGTAAATTTGTTTAAATGAGAAATATTTTGTTTATCATTGGCTATAAACCAACATATGGTCCAAAACTAGCCAGGTCCTATTAAATGACCAAATCTGTTGCATTCTAGTTTGACTAACATTCATTTAATTTTGTACCATTTAAATAAATCTTAATTACTGGGAAATCACAGGGTTTTGTACAGTATACATACACAAGGTTGCAAGGAAATTATACTTCTAAAACAATACTTTAATATTGTTGTCCTATTGTTAGTTTAACTGCTTCTATTGCTCTCCTCATTTATAAGTGGCTTTGGATAAAGCGTCTGCTAAATGATTAAATGTAAATGGATATAAAATAAAATGCTTGTGTAATTTTTATTGTTCCTCACAAGACTTGTGAATAACAAAATTAAACTGACTTCAGGAAAGTAGTTTAAAGCCCTATTGTTGTGCTTGTGGGAAGTGCTGTATATGACAGTGTTTCTGAATCTGAAGCTTGTGTTAAATGATGTGCAGATGGCGGTGGAGAGGGTTCAGGGCATCAGCAGACTGGAGCAACTCTGTGAGGAGCTCTCCGAAGAGGAGAGAGCCAAAGAACTCAAACAGGAGAAGAAGAGGCAAAAACGCAAGAACAGACGCAAAAACAAGTGTGGTTTTGATCAAGAGGCGGAGGGGGAAAAAGATAAATGTCTTGATGAGGTAATGTCTCCTTTAATGTTCTCTAAAAGTTTGCTCAGTAGATAAAAAAAAATAAAAAAATAAAAACATTTTGGAAAAGTCTCTTCTGCTCACCAAGGCTGCATTGATTTGAACAACAACAAAAATCAGTAATATTGTAAAAAATTATTACAATTTAAAATAGCTAATTTCTATGTGTGTGTGTATATATATATATATATATACAGGTCCTTCTCAAAAAATTAACATATTGTGATAAAGTTCATTATTTTCCATAATGTAATGATACAAATTAAACTTTCATATATTTTTAGATTCATTGCACACAAACTGAAATATTCCAGGTCTTTTATTGTTTTAATACTAATGATTTTGTCATACAGCTCATGAAAACCCCAAATTCCTATCAAAAAATTAGCATATCATGAAAAGGTTCTCTTAACGAGCTATTAACCTAATCATCTGAATCAACTAATTAACTCTAAACACCTGCACTTTTAAAAACTCCCAGCCTGTTTCATTCCTCAAAACCGCAATCATGGGTGAGACTGCCGACCTGACTGCTGTCCAGAAGGCCATCATTGACACCCTCAAGCAAGAGGGTAAGACACAGAAAGACATTTCTGAACAAATAGGCTGTTCCCAGAGTGCTGTATCAAGGCACCTCAGTGGGAAGTCTGTGGGAAGGAAAAAGTGTGGCAAAAAACGCTGCACAACGAGAAGAGGTGACCGGACCCTGAGGAAGATTGTGGAGAAGGACCGATTCCAGACCTTGGGGGACCTGCGGAAGCAGTGGACTGAGTCTGGAGTAGAAACATCCAGAGCCACCGTGCACAGGCGTGTGCAGGAAATGGGCTACAGGTGCCGCATTCCCCAGGTCAAGCCACTTTTGAACCAGAAACAGCGGCAGAAGCGCCTGACCTGGGCTACAGAGAAGCAGCACTGGACTGTTGCTCAGTGGTTGCATGTCATTCGGAGATCAAGGTGCCAGAGTCTGGAGGAAGACTGGGGAGAAGGAAATGCCAAAATGCCTGAAGTCCAGTGTCAAGTACCCACAGTCAGTGATGGTCTGGGGTGCCATGTCAGCTGCTGGTGTTGGTCCACTGTGTTTTATCAAGGGCAGGGTCAATGCAGCTAGCTATCAGGAGATTTTGGAGCACTTCATGCTTCCACCTGCTGAAAAGCTTTATGGAGATGATTTCATTTTTCAGCACGACCTGGCTCCTGCTCACAGTGCCAAAACCACTGGTAAATGGTTACTGACCATGGTATTACTGTGCTCAATTGGCCTGCCAACTCTCCTGACCTGAACCCCATAGAGAATCTGTGGGATATTGTGAAGAGAAAGTTGAGAGACGCAGGACCCAACACTCTGGATGAGCTTAAGGCCGCCATCGAAGCATCCTGGGCCTCCAGAACACCTCAGCAGTGCCACAGGCTGATTGCCTCCATGCCACGCCGCATTGAAGCAGTCATTTCTGCTAAAGGATTCCCGACCAAGTATTGAGTGCATAACTGAACATAATTATTTGAAGGTTGACTTTTTTTGTATTAAAAACACTTCTTTTATTGGTCGGATGAAATATGCTAATGTTTTGAGATAGGAATTTTGGGTTTTCATGAGCTGTATGCCAAAATCATCAGTATTAAAACAATAAAAGACCTGAAATATTTCAGTTGGTGTGCAATGAATCTAAAATATATGAAAGTTTAATTACATTATGGAAAATAATGAACTTTATCACAATATGCTAATTTTTTAAGAAGGACCTGTATGTATATGTGTATGTGTATATCTATATATATATATATATCTATATATATATATATATATATATATATATATATATATATATATATATATATATATATATATATATATAATATACACTACCGTTCAAAAGTTTGGGGTCGGTAAGATTTTTTATGTTTTAAAAAGAAGTCTCTTCTGCTCACCAAGGCTGCATTTATTTGATTAAAAATACAAAACAAACCCAGTAATATTGTTAAATATTATTTCAATGTAAAACAGCTCAAAATCAAATCAAAGCTGTATTTTCAGCATCATTCCTCCAGTCTTCAGTGTCACATGATCCTTCAGAAATCAGTATAATATGATGATTTGCTGCTCAAGAAACATTTATGATTATTATCACAGTTGACAACAGTTGTGCTGCTTCATATTTTTGGGTAGTGATTCATTTTTTTCAGGATTCTTTGAAAGTTCAAGAGAAAAGCATTTCATTAAAAAAATAAATATTTTGCATTATTATAAATGTCTTTACTGTCACTTTATATCAATTTCATGCGTCCTTTCTGAAGAAAAGTATTAATTTCTTTAAAAAAACAAATTGACCCCAAACTTTTGAACGGTAGTGTATGTGTATGTGTAAATATTAGTAAAGTGTAATTTATTCAAAGCTGAATTTTCAGCATCATTACTGCACTCTTCAGTGTCACATGATCCTTCAGAAATCACTCTAATATGATGATCTGATGCTCAAGAAACATTTATGATTATTATCGGTGTTGAAAACTTCATATTTTTGTGGAAACCGTGATGCTTTTTATTTTCCATGACTCTTTGATGAATAAAGAACAGAATTTATTTTTAAATTGAAATTTTTGTAACATTTATAAATGTCACTTTTGATACATTTTTGATCACTTTTGATTTTTCCTTGCTGAATTGAAGTATTAGGCTAATTAAAAAAAATCTTGCTAACCCCAAACTTTTAAACGGTAATATAGATATCATTTATATTTTACAATCAGAGCAGTATTTGCATGGTATTAAAATAATATCGATCTCAGTTATGGTGACCGTATTGAATTTTCAAGAGACATTTAAAATTAATACAACACAAAGAAGATAAATTGTTTTCAAAACTGTACTCAAGCTGCTGAAAAATGTAGTTAGTTGTTACTCAACATTAGGGGTGTAACGATACCCTCATGTCACGATTAGATTCATATCACGATACTGAACTCAAGATACGACATTATTGCGATACTCCAAGACGTATGGTCAAAGGTTAACAAAAAATGTACTGTTGATTAAAATGCTACATTACATTGTGTATGTAAAGGAATAGGCTTGGACTTGGTGCTGGAAACCCAATGCACAGGACAATAGAGAAATATTGATGATTCTGAAGCTGAAAATACAGAATTATTTTAAGATTTAAACTATTTAAAATAATGTAGTCCACTTTTTACTTATAAGACATTTGGCATTATCAGGACACACAAATATTCCCCCATTGCATTATTATACGTTATATTCAACATTATAGTAGTTTAATGTAGTACTGACACTAAAACACACAAAAAAAAATTCTCACACAGTAACTATTCACGATACATATTGTTGCATTTTTGTATTGTGATATACTGACACGCAATATATTGTTACACCCCCTACTCAACACTGTGCTAGAATGACTCTTTCTCTGTCGCCCTCGTTCACTTCCTCGTTGTGTTTCCTCAGGGTTCGTCTGAGTCTGTGGACGGCGGCTGTAAGTCGTGTGGGAGTGGAGAGGAGTCTGGCAGTGTGGAGGGTATCATCGCCAGCGAGAGCTCCTCCTGTACCTGTCCCGCGACCTCAATCCTGCGCTCCCCCAAAACCCAGAAAGGTAAAGATGTGATATCTCCCCTGTGAAGGCCTCCTTCCCTTTACCTCTGTACAGATAAAACATTGTCAAAATGATTCCAGTTCACATGGATACGCAGAAGCGACATCAAATTCTGTATTTTGAATTTTTAAGGCCAGACAAGTAATTTGGTGAGGTCAATTTGTAGAGAGTGACTACACGCCTGCGCACATATATATTTAAACGCGCTTACCTATAAGAATAAACACGTAATACGAATGTGCACGCTGTTAGGCCTGTCACCATAACAAATTTGGCTGGACGATAAATTGTCCAAGAAATTATTGCGATAAACGATAATATTGTTGTACTGAGACCATTTTCATCTAAAATAATGATAATGGCATAATGATAATGGCATAATAATGCAGGCACACCTTTTCAAAGATCAATAAACTTTTATTTCTAAAGACTATTTAACACTGAAAACGGAAAACATTTTAAATATCCACAATAACTGAACAAAACAACCAAAAACAATAAAAGCAATGGACTCTCAGTCTCTGTTAACAAAAAATGAACTTGAATAAATACCAAAAACAATATATAAAATGGAAATAAAATTGCACTTAAAAAAATATTAAACATTAGGCTCAGACATAAATAGTGATTGACTTGCGCTGTCAATCTTCCTCTATAACCCTATTCGAATTCTATTCTTTATTTTACTTAATATTCGAATATTAAGTGCTCAAATTCCTCCTATTAATATTTACGACATCACACAGGCTTATGGATCGCCAATGCCTCTATAGCATGTGGTTGTTACACGTTCTGTCCACTAGAGGGACATTAACTTACGATAAACATTTTATTCGTGCTGAATATGGTTGAAGTATATGGCTCATATCTCTGTGAAAACACCACCAACAATTCTGAAACGTTCATAAACGCTTTGGGGTGCGCTTTTTACGTCGTTAAAGATTTACCATTTTTGAGAGTATTGTTGTGATGATAGAACGTCAAAGTCCTTTTAGTCATTCCTAAGGAACTGAGAGTTGCCATGCAGTGTCTTTGGTAGAGAGAGAGAGACGAGGACAGAGAAATCCAGAGTTCTTCAAAATAACACATGGAGGACGTTAAATGCCATTTTTATATTTATTTACGTTCTCCCAAGCCAGTAAAGTGCAAGGTGCTCACAGGTGCCACGGCATGAAAAATTAACAACAGAAAGAAAAAAACAACAACTTCAATATACCAAAAACAATAACCTTGCATCAGGTCTAATACTTCAATCAGAGTACTCAGTTGATACAGCATTCACTACCACCAGTCTTAGCTCTCCTGATCACTTCATTATGTGAGAATTTATACACCTGGGTACAACCATTTCTCAGCAATAATCACATTGGGAAGTAATAAAGACCATGAACATGTAATAAATATCAAGTAAAAATATTATGTGATCAAGTAACTCCATTTCCTTCACCACACAAATTTAAATAACAGTACGAACTTCAATAAGTAACCTTCAGCAATAATTAGAGGAAGTACACATTAACATCAACCAATTCCCCTTCCTTTCCCACCATACTTGGTATCTCCCACTTCCCATGATGCAACACAGCACAGGTATAAAAAGCATGAGAAAAGTCCATTCCAGTCTTTTACCCAAATCAAGATGGCCACCACCATGTATGCTGATCCAGGTGACAATCAACAGTCTGTAGCAAACTTGAATAAGTCCTCTGGGTTAGTGCTCAGGTGGCCAGTCCGAGACACAACCGTATAGTTGTAGATATATTTGTGTGGTTAATCCATCTCTCATGTCGCTGGTACACTAAGGTAAATAAAGAGTCTTTTAAAAAACAAGTATGTGTTTTGTGTAAGGGCTAACAAAGGGGGGTCACAAAGAACTGCGGTTAGTTCTGTGACAGGGAATTATCGCGGCCGGAAAAATTATCGAGCTAATTTTTTTTATCGTGCGATTAATTGATTTATTGACTATCACGACAGGCCTACATGCCGTCAGCGTTTTTCCAGATTCTCGTTTTTGACGTTTACGCGGAGATGATACCGTTATCAGAAAGTACTGATATCAGAATGATTGCAAACACAATACTGGTTTTATTCAACAGTAGAAATGAAAGGTGTACTATGCAGAAATTTTCTGCTACTTTTTGTTAACAATATTTAAACTCGTCGGCAGAAACTCCAGACTAGCCGCGGGAAGATGAGTGATCAGCTATTTTGCAAATAATTTGTGAGTGAGCTGTGTCATATTCAGTCTAGCTTGCAAATAAACATTATGTGTCATCATAAAAACATAATTATAGTGCCTAGTAATCTGTAGAGTTATAAATAGCAGTCAACAAGGGGTGATAGCAGCCCAGAAAAGTCCTGAGCAAAGCAAAGAAAATACAAAGCAAGGGGAAAATAAGAAAAGACACTCTGTAGACGCAAAAACCACCACACACTTCTAGGGGACACTCAGTAATAATTGAGAGGCATTATTTTTGTCTAATCTTTTTCTTTTTATCCTGCATAGTGCAACTTTAATATTGTGTTACATTTTAGGCTCAATATTGTCTGTTTTTGCTTTATTTCACCAACGAACATAGTTCCAAACAGTCACAGCAGAACCGTTGTGCGTCACTCCTGTATGAATCAGTGTTTTTGAACACAGTAGTGATTCAATGATCCATTCATAAAGAGTCACTTGCTTCATTCCTAAAAGAATCAACCATTTGAACGAATCAATCATTAAGAGCATGACGTGCTAAAACTTTAGTTTTATATTTAACGTGCCTCTGTTATGCTTTTTCGAATATTCCCTTTCATGCTGTTTATTAATGTAAAAGTTTCAAAGATCAAAGTGAACAACAAATAAAGTTTTTATCTCCCAAAAAAATGTTCAGAACTGCTGAAACGAGTCATCAGTAATTTCAATCTCACTTCCTGTACAGTGTAAAAATGCAACAGATTTGCATAATTTCAGCCTGTGGTCCTCATTGGCTGAACAGTGTCTCTGCCCCGCCCTTAAACGCTGTAGTTGTAGCTGAGACTGGAAGAGTTTGGTTGTTTGCTGTTTTCTGCTTTGCATGAACTTCAAAAGGATGAGGACTTGCAAGTGGAATTGATAAGGTAAAACTGACGTTCGTATCACTGTGTATACGAAGCTGAAATTCAGATATGGTAATAGCATTTAATTTCCTACAAGTGCTGTAAGCAGTCGACCAATCACAGCAGACTGAGCCCAACTGACCAATCAGAGCAGACTGAGCCCAACTGACCAATCAGAGCAGAGCAGCTCTCAGAAAGGAGGAGTTTAGAGACTGAATCATCAAACGAACCGTTTTCAGACTGTTTTCAGAGAAATGGGGTGATATGCACTGTATATTATGAAAAAATGTAAGAGTTTTTTATCTTGGATGCATGTACACCTATTTTAGGAGACTTTAAAAACAAAATTAGGAACATTTAAAATACAGTAGCATAATAGGGCCACTTTAAAGTATCATTTAATTGTTATAGCATTATTGTATTTACACTGCAAATATTATTGCATAAATAATCTAAATACGGCTTCAGATGCAGCTTCTGCAGTGCAAAAATAGATTTTGCTGATACGGATTTCATTGGATTGCCAACCGTCTATAGCGTCTCTATTTGATTAAATACGACAGTTAAACAAAGGAACGATGCATACATCTCATAAGGTAAAAATGCCCTGGAAATCAATTTAAGGTGGCAAATATTGCCCCTTAATATAAAACATTTCTAGTACCCAGAATGCCTCTGACTGGTGTGTTTGTGCCTGTTTGTTCCTCTAGTAGTGTTGCCTCACAGTAACGGCAGTGACTGTGGTTACTGCTCCAGTATGGAGGGCAGTGAGACGGGCTCTAGAGAGGGCTCAGATGTGGCCTGCACCGAGGGCATGTGTAACCATGATGAAACGGGTAAAGCAACGTTATTATGATTATAGATGGTCAAACATTTGTCTATTCAACTGTGTTGACATTGCATCTTATTCTGTAAACTTGTAAACATAATTTTTGTTTCCTGTTTGGACTGATTCAAAACCTGTGCATCCTGATTTCAGACCATTGCGTAAAGACAGTCAGTCAGATTTGAGCTTGCTTTTTTTTTTTTTTTTTTTTTTTTTTAATATCTGAAGTGTTTGTCTAATAGATATTTGATAGTGATATGCATGTTTGTCTTCAGGTGAATGCTCATGTAGTCACCACTGCTCGGAGGAGAAGGAAGAGGACGCGGTGGACAGTTGTGTCGAGTGCTGGGCCAACGCTGAAGACAACACAAACGGCAAAAATAAAAAGAAGAAAAGAAAAAACAAGGGGTCAATTTGTGGGAGTTTACATATAGTAAGTATTGTTGTCATTATTGAGTCATACCTGGCTAAATATGATATTAATCATGTGGCACTTTTTTTGCATTTGTTTTGATGCTTTATCTGCTAAATATTACGGTAACACTTTACAATAAGGTTCATTAGTTAATGTATTAACCAACACGAACTAACCATGAGCTATACATTTGGTAATCTTTGTTAACGTTAGTTGATAAAAAATATAGCTGTTCATGTTAGCTCACATACATGCAGTTTATTATTATTAGTTACTGACATGCTAACTAATGTAGTTAACTAATGAACCTTATTTTAAAGTGTTACCAATATTACAAATACATGCAGGTATATGGGAGACATTAGTCCTATGAACAAATGTGCATCATAATTTCACAACAATCATAATATTAATGCCAAATATATATCACATTCATTTTATGTGTAAATATTCTAGTTCTTTTAGTGATGCATTGAAATTTCAGAATATTTGGTTTTGTCTGAACTCTGAAATCAGCAAAAATAGTGACGTTTAAATAGCATTTTTCCAATAGCACTTTTTGATTGTTAGTGTATATTTCGAGGACACGACATGGATAAATACAACAGGTAAACGTGTCAGCGGGGTTGATGATATTGATTTGTCATTTTTAATCGATCTTCAGTTTGATGAACTGAGATAGTTCCTCCCCTTCTATGTAAAGCGCTTTGAGTACCCAGAAAAGCGCTATATAAATGTAACAAATTATTATTTTCGTCTATGCTGTTTTCAGTTGATGCATGAACACATTTGCCATTACTTCCATCCAATAATCACAATAAGCTCTGTTACTTTTGATATGAAACTGAAATTCTGTCAAATTAAGAATTTTGCTAAACACAAGCACTATATTGCAATTTAAATTATGTTAAAAAACATTTTTTGTTTATACTGAATAAATCTGATCATTTAAATGATTGATAAATATATTTTCGAATCAGCTAAGTACAACGTGTACAAGGAATTTGTCCTGGCGGTGCACAGGTGCATAAATACAGTAAGAAAACAAGGAATACAAATATTATTAATAAAAATAGACATCTATTTTCAAATTTAACTACATTTACCTGTACATTAGTGTAATGTGTGCAAAAAGTCACAGTTTGACTGGTTTTTATTCTCGTTTTTGGCTAAATGAACATGAACATTTTCGTTTTTCGGTAAAAAAATAATAATTCAGTGCATCGCTGCTTGTTATTACTGAAGTAGTGGTGTTTACCTCTCTCTCATAGGCTAAAGCGGAGGAGATGTGCGTATCAGACGGCAGTAGGAGAGGATCTGCTGCCGTTCACGAGTCTTCCTCTCCTTCACCACGTCTGTGCAGAAGCAAAGAAACTCCCTGCTCTGAGTTGTGCTGCGAATCCTTAGAGAGCTTCAGGCATCATGTGAGCAGCGGCGAGTGTTTCCACAGTCAGCCTCTCTTGCCAGACACTTGCACAGAGGCAAGCAAGAGCCTCGTGGAGCTGCTGGTGAGTGTCCACGCGGCTGATGCCACACAGGGTTGGCTATCGCCTGGGTTTACCATTCCTACTTCCTTGATTCCCATTCTTAATTCCTACTTTCTATTCAAATAAGCCACAAAAACAACTTGGATAGCATTCACATTAGGTGCGATTCCATTACAGATTTGCGCGAAACTTTTGCGTCTTTTTTCTTTTCTTCTTTTTTCTAAATGTCGACAAAAAACTTGCGAAATGACGGCGTTTCCATTAACCGATGTTATGCGACTAAATGGCTTTTTTTTTTTTCCTCTCGTGATAATCATTACAAAAATTATGGCAATGGACGTTGGTAGGTTTATATATATATCCCAGCCACCGCACTAGCCGTGTGTGCGTGTGTGCGTGTGTGTGTGTGTGTGTGTGTGTGTGTGTGTGTGTGTGTTATCCAGCATTAATGGCAGGAAAGACTCTTATACTGTGAGCGGCTCATATGAGGAGTGTTCTGGTGTTTCTCCTCATTTCTGCCTCCAGCTCGTGATTGTGGCGTTTCTTAGAGGTTTATAATCCAGTGTTCCTGTAATTCTTTTGTCTTTTATGAGTTTAATAAAGAACTCGGTCTCGTATTCTGTCCACACACTCCGCGTCATGTACGTCAGGCGACAGTAAATGCACAAAAAATATCAATATATAAATATCTTTTTCGAATTGCCTGAAAAACCTCCTCATGTGAGCGTAAAAACCTTTTTGCGATAAATGGGAGTTTAAAATAACTCATGCAAAAACATTTAATCACATACTGTTACTTTGTTTATGATCAAATTTGACTTTTTTTTTTATTTAATACAAATTTTTTTTTTTTAAATTGCGAAGTTGACGTGTTTCTATTGGGCGTATTTTCAATTCGCAATTTAAATTTGAAGGGTGATGGAAACACGGCTACTGTCTTATTGCAAACACACGATTCAAAAAGTGTTTTAAGATTTTCAGGTACGGAAACTAATTGAATGTAAAATAACTGCACAAATAAGAGCCTCATGGAGCTACTGGTGAGTTCACACTGTAAAGCATCACTCACTGCTCTTGACTGTAACTTTAATAAGGATTCATTAATAAGGATGTTTAATTTATACAGTGAAGAATATGCAGTGTTATTTTACGTTTGCTTGCTTTATTCAATTTCTGTACCTGAAATGCACTGTTTATCCAATCCACTTTATTTCTATAGCACATTTTACAAACACAAAGTTACCAAAGTGCTGCACAGAAAACTCAAAACATACAAAACAATTAATACAAACATTTTAAAACAAAATAAGAACCTCAGGTTCAAAAAATTTTTTTAAAAAAAGACATCAGAGAACCACACAACTCACGCGGAGTTAAAAGCCAAAGAATGTGTCTTTAGACAAGACTTAAAACACTCAACTGTAGCTGTTCGAACATGGAGGACATTTATATCATTTGTATCTTTATTTTGTATTTATTTGTGCGTTTTATTGTAATTTGATTATTTGTTCTTATTTATTACTGAATTTTTTTGCTTTTCTTAAATAATGTTATTTGTTAGGCTAGTGGTTTTAGCTATAGTATCAAAATTGGAACAGAGAATTGTGAATTTTCACTGGTATCTAAAATGTTGATGTCATTACTGCCCGTTTTTGAAACAATTTCATGCCTGGTATAAATTATTTATAGCTGGCACATTTTCTTAAGTTGTTTAAGGCCCTGATCAGGAGAATAAATAATGTACTTTGGTCAGTTCATTAAAAATGAATTGAGAAATTGTTTATTATTCACTACTATTTGTTTATTGAAAGTTGCATGTAGTGATTTTTTTTTTTTTAATTCTCTTCTAATTTCGTTTGAACAGAATGAATCTGAAGTGATGTCAGATGAAGAGAACTGTCTGACACAGGACGAGATCCAGTCGTTCGTGGAGAACAACAAGTCCTTCTACCGAACTCGAGACCAGTACAGACAGCACCTTAAAGATCGCTTCACCAAATACTGCCGCGGAGAGTGGCTGCCCACCGCACACGCTCACTAACACACTCTTATTTTTATAGGCTGTGAAAACACTCATGATGATCACTGCTGCATTGCTTTTTCAGCCAGGAATTTGGGAATATGAAATGAGTAAAAGAATCAATTTCAGCGCTGTATTTTGGGTAAAGTTTCACGTCTTTTTCGCATCTATATACGTCTTCCCCGTCAGGCTCCTCCTCTTTTCACTTCTCAACCAATCACAGCTGGCTTTCTTTTCCTTTCTCTCTTGACACGGTGATTAGGGAGCAGGTTGTTAGGAACACAGTTATTAAAATGATAATTGGCTGTAGGGTTAGATGTTGATAGTCTTAATGTATCGTTTGTGAAGCATTTCTTTGTTTTTTGTTTTTTTCTCCCAGATTGTTTCTCCGACTGTGACAATTTTAGTGGCAAGAATTGTACCAATAAATGTGTACAGAAATAAAATGATCTGAATGAAAAGATTTTACTGGAAGATGAAAACATCCATTTATAAAGAAGATTGGATGTGATGTTGAAAGCAATGTGCAAAATTTACTAAATAAAGAATATTTATTAATATGCATCAGATTTGAATGTTTCATGTGTCTTGTGAGTGTTTCTATTGGAATGTAAGTTTGTAAATATGTAAATATGACTTAAGTTCCCATGATAGGCTGTCAAACAGCTTCTTTTATTTATTACTTACAGCTTTATCTTATAAATGTTCAAATTAGTCAGCCACTAGATGGCGTGTTTTGTTCTATTTCCTTTTATTTTATTAAAATATAGACAATAAAAAGTGACTAAATTATCTACATTTATTATCACCTGATGCAAAACTGTATCAAAAGTTTAAAAGTTTCGACCTTGTTTATTTTCTTTTTTTGTGTTCACTAAAATGCCTTGTCTATATATTGTTGCCAGCGCTACTTTTCTTTTTTTTCTAAAGCAGATTTCTTTACAAATTTTCTTAAGTTCAATGCAATTTTAATGATTTTTTTAATTAGACAACTGATTAGAATTAACACTTATATTATGATTATAATATGTCCCCAATATTACCAATATACTCTGCATATATGATTTCAAGTGACATTTCTGACCGGTTTTAAAAGCAACGAGTTTGAATCCGAGGACATTCATGTACACTGTAGCTAATAGAAAAGTTGCTGCCTTAAAGTTTTAACTACAATCACCTCGGATGTTTAAGTCATTTCAACTTAAATTACATTAAACTGACTTAGAAAATTAGTTGATATTGTATTTACCTTATTTTGTTATATAACTTAACTTACTTTATTCAAACATGTTGTCATAAAACTTATTGTACAGATTCAATGCAGCGTTCATGTACAGTATAAATTAAAAAGTGAAAACAAAACAAAAAACGCGCGGACGATGACAACAACCTAACTTATTTTTTCTTCGGTTGTTAATTATTAATCGCGGGTTCTGCTGTGATTGTATGAGTGTGTGTGTGTGTGTGTCGAGCTGTTCCTGGGTGTGTTTGCGAGCGGGCAGAAGATCAGGGAGGGCTGGAGTGATTTGTTCCCGCCCTAAACACACTGACTGACTGATACTTTTCTTCTGAATCAGAGAGAAATTAATATTACCGCACGGGCGCCGCGCGCGCGACACACAGACACAGCCGCGCGCGATCTGATACATTGTTCCATTCAGGCGCGGATTAGAACTCTTTGTTACATTGTGACGTTGCAGTGATTGTGATACACTGTATCTGATGAAGATGACGATGGAGCGTTGGACGGGGAGAGTCGCGTTGGTCACCGGAGCGTCTGTCGGGATCGGAGCGGCTGTCGCTCGCGTTCTCGTTCAGCACGGCATGAAAGTGGTCGGTTGCGCGCGGAACGTGGACAAAATCGAGGTAAAAACGATCTTAAAACGAGTTGTTAGTGCTTAATGGCCTTGTAGCTGTAGTGCTACTGGTGTTAGCTCACTGCAAAAAGATCTTCTCAATCAAACTCCTTCACACACATGCTACATTTCCACAAGTACAATTTATTTCTGAGTTGAGTGCGTTCATTTTGGAGAAATGACACTTCATTAAAGTGAGTGATCGCCTGTGTGAAGTATTGAGAGATTTCGCCACGCCCACTTTACTCTACAAAATCAAAATCGCCTCGAGCCATTTATTTGACACTGCGTATCATGTGTAATTAAATTCGCAATTGCATAATTTACTAAGCCTAGGGGAGTTTATGCTTTACTTTTAGATTAGCTGAGAGTTTATTGTTGTATTGTGTGATGTTGAGTTATAGGATTATCCTTAAATATAGTATAACTTATTTTTTCACCCTGAAATCAACATTTTGTCACTATTTTCTAACCTTCATGTCAATCTAAACTCAAAGACTGTTGTTTTTTCTGAGGAGAATTAGAGATTATCAGTTATGTTCCTCATAAATCTATATTAATATTTATAGTCACTGAGATTCTTCTCCTCTTGTGTTCCAGTCATTTAGAAAAACACATTTTTTATTTCATATTTTGTGTGTTAATATTCTGGGTAAGCGTTATTAGTCGCTTTAAGAATGTTGTATGTCCAGTCTCGTACTCAACCCTTCCTCACAGGCTGTCAATCAATAAACGACATCATGTCAATCATTCATCACGTGTTCAGCCCTGCCCTTGACTTGAGTTCTCGCGCGTCTTCAGTGGCTGTTTAAGAACTTTACTTTGAAATTTGGATACAAGAAACTTCTTGTCGTGCCTGTTTTAGGGAGGAAACAAATTACAGTATATTTTTATAGTTTATATATCCATCTTTTTTTACATTTACATTCAATCATTATAGTATTCGCTTTTATCCGAAGCGACTTACAAATTAGGTGAACAATAGAAGCAATTTAACAATAGGGCAACAATATGCTTTTTTTATTTCAAAAGATAAGTTTGATAAAAGACACATTTAATGCCTCATAATATAATATGAGTGTTGCTTTGCTCACGAATACTGATTTCCTCGCTTCTGATTTATTGAGAGTGAATGAAAGTGGACAACAGTCCATTCATAACGCGCGTGTTTGTGATATATTGTTATGATGGACAAAGGTTGAAAGATATGAATGCTCAGATTTACTGCAGTGCTTGACAGATTGGTAAACGTTTCATTCCTGGAAATGCCTCGTTTTCACAGTGTGTGTGTGTTGTAAATGGTCATTGAGGAGCAGAGCTGAGGGTCTTGGCAGGTTTTATCAATAAAGATAGAGAGAAAGTAAGTCTTTCCTTCATGAAATGTGTGTTTCTCAGAGAGAAATGAGAGACAAGGCAAGCTCTGTGTGTGTGTGTGTGTGTGTGTGTGTGTGTGTGTGTGTGTGTGTGTGTGTGTGTGTGTGTGTGTGTGTGTGTGTGTGTGTGTGTGTGTGTGTGTGTGTGTGTGTGTGTGTGTCTGTGTTTGTGTGTGTGTGTGTGTGTGTCTGTGTGTGTCTGTGTCTGTGTCTGTGTGTGTGTCTGTGTCTGTGTCTGTGTGTGTGTCTGTGTGTGTGTGTGTGTGTGTCTGTGTGTGTGTCTGTGTGTGTGTCTGTGTGTGTGTGTGTGTGTGTGTGTGTCTGTGTGTGTGTCTGTGTGTGTGTGTGTGTGTGTGTGTGTCCGTGTCTGTGTCTGTCTGTGTCTGTGTGTGTGTGTGTGTGTGTGTGTGTCTGTGTCTGTGTCTGTGTCTGTGTGTGTGTGTCTGTGTCTGTGTCTGTCTGTCTGTGTGTGTGTGTCTGTGTCTGTGTCTGTGTCTGTGTCTGTGTGGGGGGGGGGGCACATCGAGCTTCAGACGGTCTCCGTAGAATATAAACATTCACACACAGATCCAGATGTTTTGAGTCTATGTAAAGCACTAGTGTTTTTACTATCGCATGCAAAATATAAGTTTGTGTTTACATAAATATGTGTGTGTATTGTCTATCTATATATATATATATATAAATACACATATATTTATAAATATAAATATATATATATATATATATATATATATATATGTGTGTGTGTGTGTATAAATACCCAAACATGTATATATTTCAGAAAGATTTGTTATTTTTATATAAAATATTTATATAATATAAATTATATATATATATATATACAGTAAATACATGCAAATATTTCTCATATATATATGCATGTGTGTTTTTATATATGCAAAATAATTATACACAGTACACACACATATTTATGTAAACACAAAGTTTTATTTTGGATGTGAATAATCGTTCTAGCCCTACTTTTCACCATACCAATCCCAGTATGTTTTCCCAGTATCAGTAATGTATATTAGTGTAGTTGAGCTTCCAGCCGAACAGAGAGACCGGGAGAATCCGTAAGGAAGGTTTGGGATGAGGATAGTGATGAGCAGACGGAGACTGAGAGAGCAATAATGTGTTTGCTCTGAGTCGGGATGGGATGGAAAGCCTTCACTGGTCCAGGATCAGTTTTCCCTGATCCCAGGCCTCTGAACTCTGATGAACAGCAGACGCTGGATGTGCTTCTGTGTTCCTGCTGGATGAGCGGCTATCAGCGTCTTTTAGATCTGGAGCAACTGAAGAGGAAACATGCAGTGCTTGTCAGTTCTCGAATGCCAGCTATATGCTTTATTATTTCTTAGACCGATTTTGCTTGTGTACGTACACTAGCAGGACCATCATTCATTCTTTCTTTCATTCATTCTTTCTTTCATTCATTCTTTCTTTCATTCATTCATTCTTTCATTCATTCACATTTTTTTCCAGGACATTTTTTCCATTTGTATTGCTGAAAACTGAAGAAGTCATGTTTATCTCTCTCTATCTATCTATCTATCTATCTATCTGTCTATCTATCTATCTATCTATCTATCTATCTATCTATCTATCTATCTATCTATCTATCTATCTATCTATCTATCTATCTATCTATCTATCTATCTATCTATCTACAGTATCTATCTATCTATCTACAGTATCTATCTATCTATCTATCTATCTACAGTATCTATCTATCTATCTATCTACAGTATCTATCTATCTATCTACAGTATCTATCTACAGTATCTATCTACAGTATCTATCTATCTATCTACAGTATCTATCTATCTATCTACAGTATCTATCTATCTATCTACAGTATCTGTCTATCTATCTATCTATCTACAGTATCTATCTATAGTATCTATCTATCTATCTATAGTATCTATCTATCTATCTATCTATCTATCTCTCTCTCTCTCTGTTGTCCATCGAGATCCGATGATGACGTCCACGCCTTTAACGGTGAGATCTTTGATGGCTAAACAGTCCTATCCTGGACCCACAAGCTCTATTGCAGGTGGGGCATATGAATGTAATGGTGGTGGTAGTCACATTGGCAGCTATGGCTGCATTTCTCCTGGCTCGCTTCTGCTGTTTTCTGGTTGTCCTCTCCATCTCTAGTGTACAAATCCCCTCTCCACATAGCTGTCGCCAGATGGTGCGGTCAGCAGCAACATCCTCCAGATCCTCAGGTCTGATCTTACACTTTCTCAAGGCGTTCTTCATCTGATCTTTATAGCGCTTCTTTGGACCCCCAGCTGAGCGTCGACCATGATGTAACTGGCCATATAGTACTCTGCGGGGCAGACGACATGGTGGCATCCTTATCACATGCCCCAACCACTGCAGTTGGCGCTGGGTAATAATGGCCTCAATACTTCTGCAGTTCATCTTTTTAAGTACTTCAGTGTGAGGTACATGATTACGCCAGGTAATTCCCAAAATGCGCTGAAGGCAGCTTATGTGGAATTGCTCTAAGGACTTGATGTGACGGCAGTAGGTTACCCATGCTTCACAGCTATAGAGGAGGGTGGTGACACAGACCGCTTGGTATACGCCGATCTTTGTGGATAGATGAAGGTTCTTATTATGAAAGACTCTGCATCTAAGTCTTCCAAAGGCAGCTGATGCCTGTTTAATTCGGCTCTGGATTTCATTGTCGATACTGCTATCCTCAGAGAGAAAACTCCCCAGATATTTGAAAGATGGCACTACTGACAACTGTTCATCTCCAACAGTGAAGGCAGGAGATGTGGGTGGGACATTGGCACTCCATTGGCAGACCACTTCTGTCTTGGTGGTGTTGACAGTCAGCCCCATCCTGCTGTACGCCCTCACCGCCACAGCAAGGACAGTTTGAAGATCCTCTGGAGTATGGGCCACAAAAGCACAATCGTCTGCATACTGTAGCTCCAGGACCTGCTCTCTGCTGATTTTTGTTGTTGCATGTAGCCTCCTAATGTTAAAGAGGTTGCCATCTAATCTGAAGTCCACTGCCACACCACTGCTGTTTTCAATCTCATTGTGGAGAAGCTTGGTGACACACAGGAGGAAGATGTTAAAGAGCACTGGCGCTAACACACATCCCTGCCTCACCCCTGTGCGTACAGGGAACGGCTCAGACTCTTGTCCGCCTACGGTCACCCGAGCAGTCATCCCATCATGGAATTGGCGGAGGATGTGAACAAACTTATCTGGACATCCAAACCTGAGGAGGACATCCCATAAGAGCTCTCTTTGCACAGTGTCGAATGCTTTCGAGAGATCGACAAAAGCCCGATGTTGCTCCCGGCACTTTTCCTGAAGCTGCCGGGCTGTGAAGATCATGTCGATTGTGCTCCTGTTCTTTCTAAACCCACACTGTGATTCTGGCAGCATTGACTCAGTGATGTTGTTAATAAGCCTCTGATGCAGCACTTTGGCCATGACCTTACCACCAACTGAAAGGAGTGATATGCCCCTGCTATTGCCGCATACGGCCTTGTCACCCTTGTTCTTATATATGACTACAATGTTTGCATCTCTCCATTGCTGTGGGATGTTCTCATCAGTCCAGGCCTTGGTGATGTACTGGTAGAGGGTGCGCATACATATGTACCCTCCCTCCTTCAGTAGCTCAGCAGGGATGTTATCAGCGCCAGGGGACTTGTTGTTCTTAAGGGAACGGACAGATGATAGAACCTCCTGGAAGGTTGGTGGTAGACTGAGATCGTGGATGGGAGGAAGTTCAGGCAGTTCGTCCAGGATGGTGGGGTCTGCATCAGAGTCCTGATTAAGCAGGGTGTCAAAATGGTCAGCCCACCTCAGTAGGATACTATTCTGGTCCTTCAGAAGTGTTTGACCATCAGCTGTTTTCAGGGGAGTGACACAGCGATTTGTTGGACCGTAGATGGATTTGATAGCATTATAAAAATTATGCATGTCATTTTTATCTGCAAAGGATTGGATTTCATGTGCCTTTTCAGTCCACCACTCATTCTGTATGACCCGTATATCCTTTTGCACTTTCCCCCGAGCTGCCTGCCAATCCTGTCTAGCCTTAATGGATGAAGGGTTGTCTAATGTTTCCCGGTGTGCTTTCCGCATATCCTTAAGCAGGTTGTGGATGATGTCTGAGTTATCGTCAAACCAGTCTTGGTGGTTCTTGCTCTTATAGCCGATGGATTTGGCTGCTGCCTCATAGAGCACCGAGCTAATATAGTTCCACTGTTGTTCCATTGTGTTTTCTGAGCTCAGAATAGTTTCAGACTCCATAAGCTTCTCAGCTAGGAGACGTCGAAACTCACTTCTTGCTTCTATGTTTCCAAAGAGGCTACAATTTAGCCTCTTATTTTTGGACTTTTGCCGTTGCAAAGAGGAACGCACTTCCATATTGAGCTTGGCCACAATCATACGATGGTCAGTCCAGCACTCTGCACCTCTCATGGCACGAGTGATGAAAACATCCTTGATGTCATTTCTCCTCACCATGATGAAGTCAATCATGTGCCAATGTTTAGAGCGAGGGTGCATCCACGAGGTCTTATATCTTGCCTTCTGCTGGAAGATGGTGTTAGTTATGGTAAGGTTATGCTCAGAGCAAAGAGTAAGTAACCTCATACCATTTGCATTCTCCCTGCCAATACCATGTCTACCTAGTACTCCACTCCATATCCTGTAGTTCTGTCCCACCCTAGCGTTAAAATCCCCAAGCAAGAGGATCTTATCACTCCTAGGGATCTGGCGAAGAGTTTCATCCAGTGCTTGATAAAAGCATTCCTTGGCTTCATTTTCAGATGGCAAAGTTGGTGCATAGGCACTGAGAAGTGTGGCATAACGCTTTTTTGCCAGGGGGATACGGAGGGTCATTAGCCTTTCACTAATGCCAATAGGTGTTTCTGTGAGACTTGGTAGAAGCGTGTTTTTGATGGCCAGTCCTACTCCATAAAGATGTTTTCCACCTGGGGGGAAACCTTTCCAGAAGAAGGTATAGCCCGTTCCTTCCTCTGTTAGAGATCCTTCATCCAGAAGCCTAGTCTCACTCAGGGCAGCAATGTCGATGTTGTAGCGGCTCAGCTCAGCAGCGATCAGGGCTGTTCTTCTGTGTGGTCTGTCCGAGATGCCATGCGAGTCCAGGAGAGTCCTTACATTCCATGTTGCCAATTTTATATTGTATTGTTTCTTATTTTTCTTATTTCGACCGCAGTAGTGGAATAACCCGATAGGCGCGGTAATCTATCCAGGTAAATGGTTGAATGGGCAATTTTTAGGCCACCTTTTCTAGGCCCTTCCCCAATGAGGTAGAGCAGTGCGGCCCCTTAATAGGGCTGCTCCGTCGCACAGGGGTCTGCCGAAACACCTGCCATTCAGTCCCAGTTGATAGCGACCAAATACCCTGTGCCGCTGCCGTGCAGGGCTCTGACTAAGAGCTCCCAGTCCATTCAAACCTGCCCCCATCGTCAGATTCCCCATCGCCGTCAGACTTTTAACCATATATAAGGTCCAGGTATTGTCACCGTGGTCAGAGGTGGAGACCTGCGCAAGGAAGGTTTTTAAAGTGCCAAAGGAGGTGCGCCATCCCCAGTAGCACTATCTTCACCATGATGAGGTAAGTCCCGATGGCAAGGGTAGTCCCAGGACAACCGGTCCCCCATCTTGGCTGCAGGAGGCTGCCGGGTCCTTCGTCTGTTAAGGCCCGCCTACTGCGCACCTCCAGCGCATTGCTTTTCTGTCAGGGTATGCTCCGTTAGCCTTATCTCAACAGACTATCCACAAGGCAGTGGGGCTATTTTCCCATAGCTGGGACAGTGGTTGACGGGCGCCAGGGCATTATCCACACAGTGGTGGGCCTGCACACCGCGTCTCTGGGGCCCACTGCTGCTCCGAGATCCCCTGCAGTTTAGCCTGGGACCGTATGATACCCAGTTTCCGTGTGTGGCCCCTAGGAGGCACTACAGGAGTCTTGGTGGTGGAGAGGCTCTGTACTGGCAGAAGGAGGCTTACGCACTCGGCTCCTCTTTTCACCCTCTATCAAGAAGGCTAGCCAGCGGCAACAGCTGTAAGCAGAGAGTAGCAAGCAGAGAGCACAGCATAGCATGTACTAACTACCAGCACCACTATACTACTGCACTAGACGCTTCACACACACCCTGTGTATTAGCACACACACACATATAGTATCTATCTATCTATCTACAGTATCTATCTATCTATAGTATCTATCTATCTATCTATCTATCTATCTATCTATCTATCTATCTATCTATCTATTTATCTATCTATAGTATCTATCTATCTACAGTATCTATCTATCTATCTATAGTATCTATCTATCTATCTATCTATCTATAGTATCTATCTATCTGTCTATCTGTCTATCTATAGTATCTATCTATCTATCTACAGTATCTATCTATCTATAGTATCTATCTATCTATCTACAGTATCTATCTATCTACAGTATCTATCTATCTATCTACAGTATCTATCTATCTATCTATAGTATCTATCTATCTACAGTATCTATCTATCTATAGTATCTATCTATCTATCTATCTATCTACAGTATCTATCTATCTACAGTATCTATAGTATCTATAGTATCTATCTATCTATAGTATCTATCTATCTATCTACAGTATCTATCAATCTACAGTATCTATCTATCTATCTACAGTATCTATCTATCTATCTATAGTATCTATCTATCTACAGTATCTATCTATCTATAGTATCTATCTATCTATCTACAGTATCTATCTATCTATAGTATCTATCTATCTATCTATCTGTCTATCTACAGTATCTATCTGTCTATCTACAGTATCTATCTGTCTATCTACAGTATCTATCTATCTATCTATCTACAGTATCTATCTATCTGTCTATCTACAGTATCTATCTACAGTATCTATCTACAGTATCTATCTCTCTCTCTATCCATCTGTTTATCGATCTATCTATCCATCTGTTTATCTCTTTCTCTATCTGTCTGTCTGTCTGTCCATCTGCACTTGTGTACTTCAGTATACAGTAGTTGCACTAGTCCAGTCAGACAATAGTCTGTTCCATTAATACTATCTCACTCCACCCATAATGCACTGCTGCACTTATAAATCCATCCGCACACTTTAACTCATGTTGAGTGCTGGAAGAGGGTTTGTGTCTTTAATTAGATTGATTGATTGATCTGTATCACTTTACGAGAGATGCTCAATTCTCCAATCAAACCTGGAAACTGGACCTCCATACTCACTTTCCATGAGTAGATTTCAGTTAGGAGTTATATCTTTCATACAATGTATCAAACAAATTGTGTGTGTGTGTGTGTCTGTGTGTGTGTGTGACGGGTAGGTTTAGGGGTCGGGTTAGTGTAAGGGGATAAAATATACAGTTTGTTCAGTCTAAAAACCGTTACGTCTATGTCCCCATTTAAATAGTAAACGTGTGTGTGTGAGTATACCAGTAATTAATCATTATATTAATTTAGGCCAAATCTGCAGTTAGTGTGTCTCTGTATGAGTGTTTGTCCTTTAAGCTCAATCGATTCCATGCAAGTGACGCAGTGCATGCTGGTCCACCGCTGATGTCATGATCCCTGTATCGCGCGTGGGATCAGTAAGCTGGAATATTCCGCTGACTTTGGCAACACTGAGTGTTTAGTTTTGATCATGTGGTCAGGGATGAGGGCTGAGTGATGATCTTTCAGTGGTTTTCTCATCTCTGTTATGCATTTTTTCGGTGTGTTCAGCTTCATGCAGCGCTGTGCAGAACGATCATTATCCGTCTTGAAGAAGTGCATGCCTGTTAAAAATTGTGCTGACACATATGCCATCATAATAAGTGTTTCGAGAGCGGTCGGCTGGTTCATCACAGCTGGTTCCTGATTGGCTGGATTCACGGACGACAATGATAACATGCTCATCATGTCATTATTCATGTAATCTTATTGTTATATTGTGTCATGGTTATAAAATTAAAACTGCTAAAAAAAAATAGTTACAAAATATTTATAGGCTTATGTTGAACCTTATTCTTGTACATACAGGCGTTGTATTAAAGCAACACTATGGAAGATTTTTTACCTTAAAATAATGTTTCCAAAATCGTATCAGCGGTTCATCAAGCTCCATGGTGTTGCTTTAAGAAGTACCTCTAAATGTCTAAAATGTCTGTGTATTTGAGCAATATTACAGCTGTGATGAAGTATGCAAACTACGGGAAGCAGAAAGTGGCAAATACTTAACTGCAAATCTCACAGATCGATCGGTTAAATCCAGAAGTCAAACACACCTTCACTGCGTCTGAAAGCACATCTGTCTGAATAGGGACCACATCTGAATTTAACCATTAAAAAGTTTGTCCTGTATAGTATTAATATGAGTGGTATTAATAGTATGAATGAAATTTGATGTGCTGTTACTGTAACGTGACCTCTTTCAGCTTCAGTCGTGTCTCTTCACTATAAACCCTTCATAAATCCTCCCATGGCCTCATGGGATAGTTAAGTGTGTGTCTATTGTATGAATCTCAGCAGAAGTAGTGCACTGTTTTTCACAAACTACAGGACGTGTAGAGCTGATGTGTGTCTTGTCTACACACCTGACTCAGATCAGCTGCATGAACTCAACGTCTTGTTCTTTTAGATAATAGGGAAGTGAAGTGCTGCGGGTAACCATTTTCACTGGTCAAATGAAATGTAAAGCCTCATTTGATTGCAATAGTGGCGTCAAACAGAAGCTAAACTGGATATTTCCGAACCGGAAGAACCAAATCGCCCCTTGCAAGGAGGAAATCAGTGAAACATTACACAGATATTTACATTGATCAGTACTAAACACTAATCCAATGCAGTGTAAAGTCCACTGGACCGCAGAATCTTAATCATGACCTTCAGGAAAACCACAGGATGAGGATTCGTTAAATGAATATGACTTTGTGCTCTAGCGGGAGCTCTGTGCATTGGCAGATTGTTTCCTAATCTGGTTATGCATTTGCACCGGTTATTGATACTCAAAGAATCTATAAAATCAGCTGGTCATGAGGGTGTTTACATGCACATCTTACTCCGGTTATGCTGGAACGTTTGTTATATTGGTGCATAGAGTGACTTGAGGACACAAATCCTGACAGACACAACTAGATTTTTGCAGATTATACCGGTTTTGGCTTTGCATGAACACAAAACATTTTCATCGGCTCTTCTATGAGTTTATTTTATTCATGTCTTTTGTGCATCTGTTTAAGTTTTGCCATCAAGATAAATGAAAGCCCTGATGATTTGCATGTTTAATGTAAATGTTGTTTTCTGGCCGGTTGCATAAACATTGCCGTTATGTTAGACAGTGTCTTCTAGCAGTTAGTCAGGGGAAGTCAATCTTAGTTTTTGGTGTCTACGTTTTTATATAACTCATTTAAAAAAGCTAAAAGTCTTAAAGAAAGAAATGTGATGTCTAACTTGTAGTTTATGCAAACGGCCCCTGGGTAATTTTTTTTGCTTGTGCAACAAAACTGAAAAATGTTTGCTTAAAGTTGCTTAAAGAAAGTATTTTTGACCTTGGATGCATGTAAATCTATTTTAAGAGACCTTAAAACAAAACCATGAACCTTTAAAATAGCATAATAGGGGCACTTGAAACCATTTATGACTTTTACCAAATGAAGAACTTGATTTAAGACATTTATGTTGGGTCATTAAGCATGTCGCTATAAGTGCGTGTTAAAGCATCTAAAACAACATAAGTGTTTTAATTATTGAATTATTTTTGCCTTTTTAACTCCCTTAACAACATTCAATGGAGTGGAAAGAAATATGACACAATTGTGTGCAAAAGGCCTTTGTGATCTTTTGTTGCAACTGAAGCATGCGTAACCAAACCAGTTACAGGCACTTTTATAATGTCAGATTACAAGGACAAACACTGGATGATGACATCAGCCAACCGTCAATCACCTCTTTTCATCTTGGACTCATTTACACGTGCGCTGCGCTGCAATTGCTTTAAAGGAACAGCGCTCATGTAAAAGAGTCAAAGATATTTATGTAGTGCATTTCACAACACATATTGTTCAAAGCATCTTAATGATGTTATTGTTTATAATATTCGAAAATCTTTTTAGGACAAAAAGTGTGTGTGTGTGTGTGTGTGTGTGTGTGTGTGTGTGTGTGTGTGTGTGTGTGTGTGTGTGTTGAATGCATTGAACTGTGCTCTAGTGTGTGTGTGAGTGTGTGTGTGTGTGTGTTGAATGCATCGAACTGTGCTCTAGTAGGTGTGAGTGTGTGTGTGTGTGTGTATGTGTGTGTGTGTGTGTGTGTGTGTGTGTGTGTGTGTGTGTGTTGAATGCATTGAACTGTGCTCTAGTAGGTGTGAGTGTGTGTGTGTGTGTGTGTGTGTGTGTGTGTGTGTGTGTGTGTGTGTGTGTGTGTGTGTGTGTTGAATGCATCGAACTGTGCTCTAGTAGGTGTGAGTGTGTGTGTGTGTGTGTGTGTGTGTGTGTGTGTTGAATGCATTGAACTGTGCTCTAGTAGGTGTGAGTGTGTGTGTGTGTGTGTGTGTGTGTGTGTGTGTGTGTGTGTGTGTGTGTGTGTGTGTGTGTGTGTGTGTTGAATGCATCGAACTGTGCTCTAGTAGGTGTGAGTGTGTGTGTGTGTGTGTGTGTGTGTGTGTGTGTGTTGAATGCATTGAACTGTGCTCTAGTAGGTGTGTGTGTGAGTGTGTGTGTGTGTGTGTTGAATGCATTGAACTGTGCTCTAGTAGGTGTGAGTGTGTGTGTGTGTGTGTGTTGAATGCATTGAACTGTGCTCTAGTAGGTGTGAGTGTGTGTGTGTGTGTGTGTGTGTGTGTGTGTGTGTGTGTGTGTGTGTGTGTGTGTGTGTGTGTGTGTGTGTGTGTGTGTGTGTGTGTGTGTGTGTGTGTTGAATGCATCGAACTGTGCTCTAGTAGGTGTGTGTGAGTGAGTGTTAGTGTGTGTGTGAGTGTGTGTGTGTTGTGTGTGTGTGTGTGTGAGTGTGTGTGTGTTGTGTGTGTGTGTGTGTTGAATGCGTTGAACTGTGCTCTAGTAGATCTGTGGAAAAGCCTCGGTCGTCAGATTTAACACCAAGTTTCACGGCTCTCATAAAGGCCCTTAGACCTCAAACAGCCTTCACACACACACACACACACAGACTCTCAGTGTTCCGGTGGCGCTGCAGATAATGTATTCTGTCATGTTGACAGGCGATCATTGTGTTTGTTCACTTCTCTGTTCTCCAGCCTCAGTCTGAGTAAAGAGGGGTTTTCCCACTGTGCTTTGACACAGGTTGAGCTTCACACACACTCGCTGATGTACACACTCTTTCTGTCTCTGTTCCAAGATCTAGTGAGCTTCCTAAACTTTCCTAGACTGCATTATAGAAATCATAGTTTCAGACGTGAAGGCAAGTCTCCTGCTATACGATGCTTTATTTGACCAAATGTGGAGAAGTTCAAACAATATTTGAGTTTTGTTTATTTTATATCTCTGTGATATTTTTAACGCCAAACAAAGTCCTTCAGAATCTGTTGTTTTTTGCATGTTGGATGATACATTTTTGTTGGCCAAAGCTTGTAAGCAAAGCACTTCTGGTTCTATTGTCCTGCATTTACCCCCTTGTGATATTTTTTTAAAGCACTTGTCTTCAAAAAGGACATTAAACATCATCAGCCGAGCAGAAAAATCGAAATCTACTCTGTGGTCTCGTTGTGTTTAAAACTTGCACTCTCGCAAACTATTCAAACCATGTTGTCATTTGACTACACCCTATATTTAGCTCTTCTGACAATTGCATTTGAGCTTCAAAATTCATAAAATGTCTCTTCATTTGTGAAGATTAGCGTGCAAGACTCATAAACTTTTTATTTATTTTCTGCAATAATCCCAAAAGCCAATGCGGTTCTGTTCACACAGCGCCGGTTTACCGTGAATGCAGATGTAGATGCACAGGTGTTTGTGAGTTTGGTTATATAATACAGTGTGTGTATCTACATGGTTAAAAGCGCTATATAAATGAAGATGACTTGACGTGTGAACGTGGCTTTCACATCAAGAATATTGTAATATGTTTTATGTTTCTGCATATCGGTGATCTGTGCATGTTTGGTGTGTGTGAACTGTGAAGCGACTCGTTTTCCATGCTGGGTGTGGACATGACACATCACAACCTGCAGGGTGACATTACGACCTGTCACACACACACACACACACACACACACATTCTCTCTCTCTCTCTCTCTCTCAGCTGCTAAAACAGTGCACATGCAGTATAAATGCAAATAAACCACACTGTCAGCGAGAGAAGTTCACTCACTTCTGTATCTTATATTAATGAGAACATATTATGCTTTTTCCCATGTTCATCATCTTTCTTCAGTGTGTGATGTGGCTGTTTGAGCATGAAAAAGCTCCAGTTCTTCTCTATATCAGTGTTTCTAAACTCCTGAAACGCCTCCATTGTAGTCTTGAGTTTCTTCCGGGAACGAACACGCCACAATATTCCTCATTATAATAATTCATACGCAGAATAAAGGGGCGGGGCCTGGTTGAGTTAGTTAGTAGTGTGTTAAACTGAAACCAAGCGTCAACCTTCCTGTCTCTCTCTTGAAACCAACACTGACGTGCCTTAAACTGCAGTTCCTCCACTGGCCACTAGAGACCGGCTGCAGAAGAGAGTCGGTCCCATAGACCCGCATGTTAAAATGCCCAACTTTACAGCAGAATAAAACATGTTTACAGCCTGCTGCAAAAACTGGTTTTGGTCTGTATTGCAAATTTTGCCCTTCATGACGACTGTGAGGGGGGTGAATATTTTTTATAACTCATCCGTTTAAATTATATTAACTCTTAAAGTTCTGCATGATTAAGGGCGTGGCCTCTTGAGT